>VXBZ01009849.1:570647-587881 GCA_013399135.1 Heliornis fulica | reverse complement strand
AAAAAAAAGTAAAAGATGGGAGGGTGTGCCACCACCTGAAAAGGGGAAATGGAAGGATTTCTATTTTATCTAAAGTTGTCAAGCCTACACTTTTCCAACACACCCCACCACCTCCAAGGCAGGAAGGAAAGGATGGATCGTGGAGCCCTTGCATCAGAAAATGCCCACTACTGAGGAACAGGAAAATTAAACAAGCAATTACAGCCTTTGCTCTTCGCCATCCAAAGCAAGGACACAGAAAGCACTGCGGAAGAAATAAATTGTCCACAAAAGATTCCTAACATTCCTCTTCCATTACAATAATATAGACTTCAAGATTTTCTACAATGTGAACTATAGCTCCATGCAGTACAAACCAGCTAATAGAAAATGTACTTTCCTTGTGCAGTTAAAATGGATTAGCTTTAAAGCTAAAAAGAAAGGGAGAAGTTGAGGACTTGTCGCTCTAGTTCCTTTGTTGAACACATGGAAAGTTCCTATTTCATAAGTCTTTAAGAATAAAGAGTATCTCAAGCCTAGAGAAAACTGCACTTGAAGTTGTAGTAGTGGAGCTTTCTTGCAAATGTATCATACTGAAAACTTCCACTTCCAGATATGAAGTATTTGCACAAGGACTAACTCTTGAAACCTTAAAGGATCCTTCATTCAGTAACCTTAAATCACAAAGGCACTGAGAGAGGATAAGGACAAGTCACCACAGAGAGATGCTCAGCTCTGGTCTCACACTGCACATGCAGTGGAAAACGGAAAATGAGCAGTTTAAGTCCAAAGAAAAATCCACCCTCAAATGGAATTGTCCACTTAGAGTAAAAGCAGCATACAACTATGTTATGCCTAGTCCAGAAAAATGGCAAACACAGCCCTACCCACATGTGATAACCATCAAGCAAAGCCTCCTACTATTGACTTTATTTAACTGGGTCTTCCCAGAGTTGCAATTAATCCATAGGAATTTTCCTGGTTTCTCTGAGACTGCGTGATTTTTCTATCAAGTCTATTTTTACAGCTGAAAAAAAATTTAAGCCCACATACTCATAGAAATGAATGCCAAGATTCAGAATACCATCTCCTAATATTGAAATACAGGTATTCTAACATCAACAAAAATTATGAACACAGAAACACAGAATATTAGGAGCTGAAAGAGACCTCGAAAGATCACTCAGTTCAACCCCCCTGCCCGAGCAGGATCATCTAGAGTAGATCTCATAGGAACATGTCCAGATTGATCTTGAATGTCTCCAGAGAAGGAGACTCCACAATCTCTCTGGCAGCCCGTCCCAGCAATCCGTCACCCTCACACTGAAAATGTTCCTCCTTATATTAAGACGGAACTTTCTATGTTTCAGCTTGGAATCATTTCCCCTTGTTCTATCACTGACCATCACTGAGAAGAGCCTGGCTCCATCCTCCTGACACTCACCCTTTACATATTTATAAACGTTCATGAGGTCACCCCTCAGTCTCCTCTCCTCCAAGCTGAAGAGACCCAGCTCCCTCAGCCTGTCCTCATAAGGAAGATGTTCCACTCCCTTAATCATCTTGGTGGCCCTGTGCTGGGCTCTCTCAAGGAGTTGTATGTCCTTCTGGAACTGAGGGGCCCAGAACTGGACACAATACTCCAGGTGAGGTCTCACCAAGGCAGAGTAGAGGGGGAGGAGGATCTCTCTTGACCTACTGGCCACCCTCCTTCTGATACACCCCAAGATGCCATTGGCCACAAAGGCACACTGCTGGCTCATGGTCACTGTGCTATCTACCATGACCCCCAGGTCCCTCTCACCTGCACTGCTCTCCAACAGGCCAGACTCTGAAATTTTACTTCGCCATATTCTACAGACATTACCATCAGCACTACTTATTCGTGACCTCAAGGTAGGACAAGAGAGTAACTATCAACTACATCAATCGGAGCAATCAGGACCTGCATCTGCATCTGATGAATCAGATGCAGGTCCAACCTTTGCCCTTCTGTTATCCAAGGAAAACAATTTCTTCTATCGACGGTTTGCAATAAGGGCAGCAGTACTGTGTTCTCAACTGCGTGAAGGAGGACTTCATCAATTTATGCTTTTAAGCTTCTTTATGCTGTTTTTACCAGAACTACTTGAACTATTTCAGATGTCCCTTTAAACCAGAATTTGGCTATTGCTTCTTCAGGCACATTACTAAAAACAATGAGGCAGTGCAAATAATTAGGGACAATTTAAGTTATATTGAGACTAATAGGTTGTTCTCCAAGGACAAGCATGCAAGTTCACAAATCATTCTTTCTCCATATGCACAGCAGAACTCTGAAAGCTGTCTTGACATAGAGGAAATAGCCAGAATAAATGTAAAAAACTCAGGAGATTCTGAAAGCCTCTGCAAATATCAATCATGCATTTCAAGAGTACCTGGAATTAAAAAAGGTGAAAGTTTGGATGGTCTCCTCCATTTCTAGAGTTCATAAGCCATTAGTATTAAGATTGCCAAAAAAGGAACATTTCCTGTTTGCATTTTTTCCTTTGTTTTGCTTTTGGTTGAATTTGGGTTTCCTGTTACAGCTCATCTGGCTCTATATGTAAAGCACTTTTCAGTTCTAAGTGGCTACCCTGAAATTTTGAGACAGCTTGGCTACTATGAACCCACAACCTTGGCAAAACCAATTTGCAGAAACTGATACAAATCTTTTCTATAACTGGCTGAAAAATAATCCTCAAATTTAAGGTGTCAGAAGCAACATTTTGTTTTAGAAAAAAACATACTGGCTTCTGTTGCTTAAGCTGTCACAGTGAAATGCTTATCAGCTTTAACTGTGCCTGCATGAGCCCACTTGATCACAGTTTAGAGAGCTTTCTGCAGAAAAGAAAACAATACTTACACTTCTAGAGAAACAGCATCAGGGACCTAGCTCAGCACCAATCCCTAATGTAGTCAGCCTGTATGCTCAGTCAGCTGCCAGCCTCTACTTTGCAGTCGTTACCTAGTTCCTGCCAGAAGTCACAAAATAGCCTGTATTTGAGCAAGAAGCTGATAGCATACTAGCTTGCACATGTGGTCCTTCTGGGGTAGTAACAGCTATTTACAGAACTAGTCATACTGAATTAAAAGTTATCATGTAAATTGCCTAAAAAGGTGTCTACCTAAACAAGCCTATTAATTTCTTCTGTCTTCAAAAGCATTGCAATACTATCCCTTTAAATTCAATAAAGTTTAACACATGAAAATGAATTGCCTCTGCATTTCTGAGCCTGTATTAGAGAAATAGAGAAAAAAAACACAATGATTTTTCTATTCTTTAATTATAAGAGACCATAATGTTTTGTTTTCCTGATGCTAAACTTCTATGTAGATTATAAAATTAGACATTAAGAAAGCATTCTTATTCTTTCAACTGTTAAAATTATGTAAGAAAGCATTTAGCTTTATGTTGTAACTTATCCTAACAAATTTTAAGTGTTTCAGAATAAGGAGCTCTAAGTTCACCATTACTATCACATTGCTATGTACAACTGACCTATCTTAAAAATACATATATTCTGTACATAACTCAGCAATTCACAAGATATCAAGAGAATCAGAAGAACAGCACAATACCAATAACTTGAAATGAAAACTTAGCTGCCACTCTCAAAGCTATAATATTAGAATCCCTAGCATTATCTAGAAAACTAGAAATTTTATTTTGCAGTTGTTGCTCTTCTCTTTAGAGTAGAATGATGCAAGCCAACAACTGATGCACAACCAGCCTCTACACATCATGTCCCTCATTTTAAACCTTTAATATGGAAGTCAACATGCACTGAGGCAGCTGAATCTGCATTACTGCTTTGAGGAGAAAAGGGCACTAGCCCCACTGTCTTCCCACTGCCTCCATTCCTGTAAAGCTGACCTCCTCTGATGTATGCACCAGATCTCCCTACTCACGCACACACCACACAGAGAGGAAGCACGCCTGGGTAGGTAAGTAGGAAAGTATTTACAGCAAAGCCTACACTGGAAGGTGTGTTCAAAGCTCTACACCCTATGAAAGGTCAAAGTCAGGAGAGAAGGGAAGAATGCTGAATGTTCATCTGGCCCCTGGGGGCTCCCAGCTCCAGGGCCTGCCCCCAGCCTGCTCTCGCTTGCACGAAGCTGCGTAGCACCGAGTCTGCGTACCAGCTGCAAAACTGCTGAAACACGCACCGATCGAGTCGGATTCATCACACTGCTGGAAGGAGGCAGAACAGAGCTGGTGAGTGGTTTCTCCTCCTCTCCTCTCATAAAACACTACGAACAGGAAAAAAAAGAGCGGAAGAGAAGCTGAACAGAAGCACCGAGAGCAGCTCCTCTCCGAACAGCGCGCCTGGCCACCACACGACATACAGGGAGATCTTTCCTGTGCACATCCAAAGCTACCAGACTTTTATAACCCTTAGTCACGTCTCTGTTCACCTCCTGGGTCCCAAGTTTTCCCACTTGAAAAAAATCTTTCCTATCCGTCTCAAAAACTTGGCCTTCACGGCCTTCGACTAAAACTCCGGTCTGGCCAACCTGCACAGGCAGCTATGTAAATCTTTCCTTTACCTCAGCCGCTCGCCTCTCCCACGCCTCGCTCCGTCCAGCAGCACGCTCCTGCTAGACCCAGGCCATTACTCTGCCTCAAGGATATAGCCGCCTTTAACCTGCCCGATGTAGGAAGAAGGTAGCTAGGAAGAGAGACACCAAAACCATTTTAAATCAGCAGGGAGCCAACAGCATGTAACCCTCAAGCACTACCAAGGCCAGGCTCAAGCTCTCTGATAGCTATTCATGCCAGAGCCAGCAGCACCATCACCAGACTTGCAGGGATACAGGAGACCCAAACATGTAAACATGCACTTGATATCCCACAAGGAAAAAAGTCTCTTTAACATTTTACTTGAATCATATTGGTTTGAATTACATTCCCAACACTTTACAATACTCAGGTCTATATGTAAATACTGAAAAAATACTTTAACTAAACATGTATCAATTAAAAAAAAAAAACCAAAAAACAACACCACACACTTAGCAGAGATACAATCTATCTGTAACCAAAGTTTGTGCCTATCAGGTGGGGAGTCACCTAAACCACACTGACATTCTATACTCTCCTAGCACTGGCTTCTCCCAAACATTTACAAAAACATAGAACTTAAAGTTGGGTAAGCCTTTGTATATAAACAAAACTTAACAATAAACTTAGCCTACTCTTTTTCACAGCTTAAATGATTCCTCATGTTTCAAAGACTGGAATGACTTTTTTTTTTTATTATTTGTGCCAAATCTCTGAACAAACTAAAGATGTCACTGAAGGCCACTTAAAGTGAAAAAACCTGACTGTTGCTAAGCAACCCAGAAAATATCCTTACATGCTCAATTGTTTAGTACATTAAAAAATTTCACACATATTGGGAATCCATGTATTCTGAATTCTAACGACGGTAATGTCTTCCACACAGAGGGAAAGAAATAAATTCTGCAGGACACATTCGTATTTCAAAAAGGAATTACTTATAAAGGACTAAAGATTTGATCAAATTTATTCACTGTTTCTGCAGATGGAATAGATTAGAAACACATTCTCTTACCCACTTTTTTTTTTCACACAGTCCAGAAGTAAATTTACTAAGGAAAACCAGCACTTATGTTTGTTTTACTAAAAAAAAAAAACTACCAAGATTCCTTTCCCACTCTATAAAACAATATTTAAAAACTGTATTTCGTATCCAGACTCTTTAAATCAATGCTATTTTAACTGCTCTAACGGCACATAAACAGGAGCAGTTTAATGTCATTTAATATTTCACTGTTTTGCAGTGCTTCTCACCCACAGATGTACTCAAACATTCAGAAAAAGTGAGACCAAGTCTTCCTCTCTTTGAAGTTGATCATAATGAAACAAAGCATTTCCAGGTCACAGCAAGGACAACAAACATATGTATCCTTCATTTAAATTACATCCAAATACATACTTGTTATTTTAACGTATGTATTACACCAATATGTGATTTTAAAGACAGATTTTTTTTTCTTCAACTAACTAACCTTTCACGCATCATAGCTTTTGCAGCACAGCATAAGGTAGTTCCTTGTGCAGAAAGTTACAACATAGCTTCTGATTTAATTACACTGCAAACAGTTCCTTGAACCCCACTTTAGATTCCCTCAAGCAATTCAATTTTCTTCCCACAAAGGCCATCGAGAATATCTTCAAAAGACACTGATCTGCCTCTAAAGCTTTCCATAACTTCAAAATGCCTCACCGCATCATTTAATTGACCTAGCATTCTGTAATTCTAGATTTTTTTACTTTTCTCAAGATGCTTAGACTTAAGTTGCCAACCTCATATTCAACTACTATGAATAACTGCAAGCATAGTCTGAACAGAACATAGCCAATAGATACAATCAAGGCCCTCCGTTCACGCAAAATTATTGGCAATAAGGAAATAAGGAAAGTTAACATTTAGTTTAAACCACTACTTACAAATGGCAATACACATCCACAAAACCACAGGTAACCTCACCTGTAAGGAAAACCTCAAATATATTTGAACAAAAAAAGGAAGTGTCAACAAGTGATATTTATTAATATAGTCGAAAATGTTAAAGCTTTCTATAACAAGATACTAACAGCACAGGTAGCTCATCGAACAAACTTTATATGTGCACATATTATATCTGGGAACGGGAAAATCACATAATTATCCAGTGCTCAAATGGACTGAAACGGTGCTTTTTAAGGAGTGACATATATTAGTATTGCCAATCTCTACCTCCAATTGCTTCTTGAAACTATTACTTTCAAGTTAAAGCTACTTGGCTTCAACACCAATATTCAGATGTTTTCTACTATAAACCCTTTAGCTGAACTTCATTATAAAAACCATTGCACATTTTCCTCACAAGGAAGTATAGCAAGAATGAAATTTAATCAGATGAAGCTTGTGATCTGACCTGCTGCACAAGCAGCAGAACAGCAATTTGGTTTTCTACTAGTCGTCTCATTAGCAGTATGGGCAACAAATCTCTTTCGGATACTCTGAACCAAGCAAGTGAGAAATAACACAGCCTGAATTTTTAATTTTTAATATCCATATTCAAATGATGTATTAATTTCACTTGAATGATCTGGAATGAGGTTTTGCTTTTTATTTCCTTTGCACTCATTTTTATTTATGATTTCTGCTTTCAAAAGCTCTGTAATGTTCTAGCATTTAGAGTGAAAACATCCGTGGCACTAAATCTTAGAAGTTACCATTGCAAATTAAAAAGCTTTGGAAAAGGACTGAAAAAACATAAAAAGTTACTCTCCCATATCTTCTTAAATCAAGTGCTGGGTAGGCCCATGGGAGAAAAAAAAAACAAACAAACAAATCAACAGAAACACAGAAAACCCTTTCTGTGGGACGGGGTAAGCACCTATAAAAGCCACATTATTAGAAAGAAATTTATCTACATTCACATACTGCAAGCTTCACAATAAACCATATAAACAAAGAGATTGCTGCTTATTTTTTCCTCGAAAACAATTCTTACAGACCTGATTCATACCACATAGTTTTAGCAGAAAATGGAACCAAGACTCCACAAAGCCTCCCGGGCTTGGCCTGCGCAGGAGTTAGCAAATGGAAAATGGACAGCTTATGCTTCACTTGCATCTACACATGTTCCCAACAGGCAAAAAGCCAGAAGAAGCATGGGAAGTATTATTCTCTTGTATTAGTGTTTGAGAAAAATCTTCTCCACACAAGTTAATCAAGTTTTCTACATGAGGAAAGTTTTTCACGAGGTTTATTGCAACCCTTACACACCAGCTGAGTACTGGAATTGCATAGGACCAGGGAACTTGAGGAAGCATCGGGGCTGGCACCACACTGAGCAGCTCACCACCTCTGGGAAAAGGTTCAGCAGTCAAACCCAAGTGGGGAAAGAAAAGCGATATAACGGATATCTCAAGGCACATAGATGGAAGATAGAAATCTTACCAGGCTAACAGCAGTATCAGCCTGCGCTTGTACTTCTCTAGAGATGGTGTAATAACTGAAGCATTTACATACACACACGACACTTAACAAGCGCTAACTATGTCTTCAGAATATCTTCAGCTGATCACAGGTTGTGTATGTCCTGGCAAGTGACCTCCTCAAGCAACTAGTGTACTCCACTAGTCCTTAGCCTCTAATAAAATCAGACCAAAAGTCTCATCTTGAAAGTTCTAATGGACATATATCAATCTGGGAAACCTTAAAAAGGAACAAGCATAAAACTAAGCATTAAAAATAGCATCTTTATTCCAGAGCATTTACAAAACCATTGATCTTGAGATGCCAAATTCAAGAGACACAGCCATTTGGGAGTTAGTCAGAATGACAGGAAATCTCCTGCCTTTTAAATCACCTCTATTATCATCTGTCTTTCTCCTCACTAGCTATACATCCACAAACTTTTTGCTTAACCCCTCATCCTTGAAAGAAAAGAAAAAAAGAACCAAAGAACAAGTTATCGCCTGTTCTCACTCAGATGCGCAAGGAAGAGACTTTCAGGCAGACTACATTGAGCAACAAACTTTTCTGTGGTTTATACAGCAGAATCCAAGCAATAGAGATAACATGACTGCAAACACGAAGCTCAGTAGGACACAGTGTCCATGAACTACACCACTTGAACCAGTGCAGACACTCCAACACACAGCCAGCTCCCACTGCTTGGCCACTGAACCTCCAGCTTATTCAGCTCCTGTAAGTGAACCCTGATGCCTCAAGTTCAGGTTCAAGCAGTTAAGCACACAGAAGCTAACAAGATAATTGTATTACCTTGCAATGATAATTTTACAAGTTGTTTGAAGGCAGTAGAGTGATCAAATGTACTGCCAGCTGTGTTATGGTTCACCCAGCCAGGCTAGAGGACCCCTTCCCACCACGGACCCTGCGGTCACAATCTCACGGGCCGGAGCACCCCAACAAGACATGCAGCCAAACACAGCACCCACACAACCCTCGAGTGGACAAGAACAGGCTACAAGGTGCCCACTGAGACCTCTCCTGGCAGCAGCCTCCCATCCTGGACACTTCCCAGGGACTGTGGAGACTCTGGCACCAGCACCCCACTGGGGCAGGGGCTGAGCCCGCATTAGGTGGCCCCAACCCCTGCACACAACAGACCTCGGTTACACACTCAACGAGCGTGTGTGCACCCCACCAGCCACCGAGCAAGGTTACAACGCGTCACCCACCTCACGTACCGAACCCACGACTGCATCACTCGGGTTAGCACAAGCAAGCATAACATGAAATTTGCTGGGCACTGTCACTTATTCTCAGTGTTGCTTATTTAAAGCCCTGATTATGTCAACAACTAATGCAGACTATCCAAAAAAACTTCCCTTTTTTGTCTGTACATAAATACTTAAGGCAATAAGACAGGATACAGCAATGGCACAATAGATAAAACAAGGGTTCAAATAGGAGAAAGAAAGATAGGTATAAGGAGGAGTAAGTCAGGTGGCCCAACATTCCAATCTCTACTACACCTGTGAACTGCTGTTTGATGAAGTGGCCAGTGATTTCTATGAAGTGATGTCTTAAGAACAGCAGCAACTACACTAAACACACAGAACAAGGATAAAAATCTTTAGAAGTATGCGGTTTTCTACCTGTTCAAGAAGACCACAGCTTAAAAATGCAAAGGTAACCTAAATATCTTCTGACTGCTCCATTGTATTTTGTCTCACTGACATGACACTAAACAGTGTCAATAAAAGAAATACATCTAAATCCTATCAGGACTTTAGAAGGTGAGATGCACAGAACAATCTTTACCAGAATGTGCTTCTAATTTGCCCTCAGGAAAGCAAATTGACTGCTACAGTCCATCATAATTTTATCAACCCTGGATTACAGTTCAGACAGCACAAGTGTCAGTGTTAATACTGGTATCTGGTCTAGAATTTACCTGAAAATGTGTATTTACATTCTTAACTTTAATAAATGCAATGCTCTGGTATTACAGGCCAGGAATAGGTTTAGTATTTTAACTCAATTAAAATACAAAACTTATGTTTAGCTTTGTAGTTATGAACTCTGATTCCTTTGCTCTCCAAGCAAGACACTAGGGATCTCACTTCACTGCTCAACACTGCAAAAATATGTACCTCTCCATACTTTATGGAATGATTCCGTTTCAGAAAAAGCAGAAAAGTCACTAAAAGTAATTTTCTTTTTTGTTCTATCATTAGGCACCACTGAGAAAAGTCTGGCTCCATCTGCTCATATACCCTGCTCATGAAACATGCTTTGCAGCATATTTATATTTTTCTGCAACTAGATGAGTGACTTACCTATTCACACAACTGGCATTGTTCTGCATTTCTTTTAAACCTCCAGCCATAAAACCCATTCTTTCTTGCATACCAGTATCCAAAAGCTATGTTTTTATGTGTAAATGCGAGAACTTGATGAAAGCCCAGATTCCTCAGGCTCTGTTAGCTAGAGAGATAGCAGAAAGGATACAGTTCTGCATTTTCTATGAGGATTACAGTTACTCCAATAGTTCCAGACACAGAGTAACTTGGCAGAGGCTTGCTATCACTTCTGAGAGTTCCCTCACAGTATCAGTGATCTCTTAACAGGAAACAGGTTTCTCTGAAATATACATATTCCAGTTCCAGTAAAGAGGATATCAAGCTAGACATCTTTACATAAATCAGCTATAAAAGTCACTGAAACATGAAGGGCTACATTGCCCCATGCAGTACAGTCAATACTGACCTGAACCAGAGACATGAAAGCCTAGGCATAAACAAAAATAGTTACTGAACAACTGCAGATATGTTCAAGGAATGTTTTTAGTTGCTCCAGTCAAAATTGTTTTTAAAACTACCGTTGATTAACAGGTAGGTAACATCCAGCTCACATGGAGTCATGTTAGGATTTGTTCTCAAAGTTTATGAAAGTCACTAGTGAGTCTCCACCAAGAAGGATATTAGTGTAAAAAATTAATTTCAAAGAGCTAGTCATTCTTCAACACAAAAGGTCCAAAATTAAAAGAAGAACAGCATGCTTGACAGGCATAATGCCAAGAGCCTGAAATAAGTACTCAAAATAGGACATATTTTCCAATAGAGGTAAAGATTACAATATAACCAACAAGAATGTGCAAGCCAGCAATACTTAACTCAGCAGTTCATGCCAAACCATGATAGTCTGTTGTACTACTTGAAAAACACTGAAACTTGAGAAAGTGGTATTATTACAATTGTTAACAAAGGAATGCAAGAACATTTTTAAACTCCAAGTCAGACAAATTCATTTCATATATTTATTTTTGTAGAAATAGACTATTCAGCACTTTAGGGATTTGAAAACCTGACCAAAAACTAGATTCCGTCTCCCTCTCCCCACCCACTACATGCAAGTAAAACACCAAATGTAAATGCTATTAGCAAGCTTCCAGTTCCCCACAACTGTATCCTTGTTCAGGTTACAGTGATATATTGCAAAGATGAAAAAAAACCAAACCACACCCCCCCAAAAAAAAAACAAAACAAAACAAAACCAGCCAGCAACAAATCCCACAATATATCAGAAAAAACATTTTCTTCCTTTAGGAAGAGAAACCATATATATGACTAGTAAAATAAAGAGGTCGAGAAGATATTTCAGTAAGAATCTGGCCAAAGACGCTTCACATCTCCAAGCTCCATTACGGACACAGGGACCTTTAAACAGAAGTATAAATCTACAGCACTGTGATGGTTTTTCTTTTAACTTCAGTTTCAAACAGGAACACTAATTATTTAAGGATCACAGTATGCTTATTTTCATTATACAAATTGCAATCATCACACACAAGAAAAAATAAATCCAGAAGTAGCAATTGTTGCTTAAGCCATTTAAACATGAAACCCAAGCATTATTTTAATACAGAGCTTGTCACCCCCACAGAGAAGCCAGTCAGGACCATTCTATTTAAGTTATGGTTGCCTATTAAACAGCTAAGTTACTCAAAATCTAGTAATTCATGTCTTCGGGGTCTAGCCTCTCAAAAACTACAGGAAACCCTTAGAAGAGGCAGAGATTTCATATGACATCTTTGTCACCTGTAGTACATGTCAACACAAATGTTTTCCTTTCCCTCACAGCCCCCAAACTTTGCTCATCATCACACTTACAATTAGACATTCTCTGTAGTAGAAACAAACTAGCAGAGAAGTTTAAGAAAGGAATTACAAGTACACTTTCCTCCACAGTTACACATTAAGTAAGGAAAACACATTTGTTGAAACACAGCGAGTTTCACCTGACGGATCAGCAAACAAAATCATCCAAGCATCAGAACTCGGCATTGCAGAAATACAGTCAGGATGACCTTTAGGCAATGGACTTAATTGATTTTCAGTAGATTTACAGTAATTATGTTTCACCTAGAGCAAGCTGTGCAAGAAAAGCTATCTAAGTATTTACGTCACTTCCCCTTAAGGAAAGTAGGATGTCCTTTGTTCAAAAATTACTAGTTGAGCATTTTTCTATCTCTCCATCACAGGCAAAGGGTACCAAGAGCAGGACAGGGTATGCTCACACAATGCTGTGATGGCAGGTGGGAGAGATACATAGAGGGACTCGAGATGCTTGTTCACATTATATTGTAATTAGAGAACCTTTTATCCTTACTGCCTCAAAAATAATATTGGACCCTTTATTATTTTAGAAATCATGTCCACACTATGTAAATCAAGACTAACATGATTCCTTTAAATTCTGACCTACTGCACTTAGCTTATGAAGGCACTAACAACAATCAGTACAGAGTTCTGCTGTTTTCCATGATTCCTACTCCATAACAACACAACCTGCTCTGGAAGATGAGCTCAACAGCAAACAAGGTGCTTGTGGGACCCAGCTTCTTCAGAGTTTCCTAAGGGTTTTTCTTTCAGTGTTTGGTTATCAACAGCCAAGACAAATGCTGAATTACCTCATGAGAAAAAAACCCAAAAGCAACCTTAAAAAAAGAAGCGTCTAGATACCAAAATTAAAGTTACCCAAAAGATTCGCCTAACTGAATGATGATGTGTAAAACCAAAACAGAAGAGAGAAAGATGAATTCTAACAGGCACATGGGGGTTTTGGGGGTTATTTTTTTGTTTTTTGTTTGTTTGGGTTTTGTTAAGTTTGGGTTTTTTTGGGTTATTTTTGTTCTTTTTCATGAGACCCATATGTAATATGGCATCAACACCACAGCTAGAGTTAAAACTCCTCTTAAACAGTTACATGGATTTATTTTGGCTTTTTAACCAAATACTGTTGTGTGATGAGGCATTATAAAAATCAAAGTACTGAAACATGCTGTGCACACATACCACCCAAACCCCCACCATCTGTTAAAGAACATGACACAGGAAGAGGATTACCTGAAATCTAAGAGCAGCTACATAACACTTTCTAGTCAAGAATTAGACATGACGCGCAAGACATTTTGGGGTTTTTTTAAGGTGCCTGGCCAACTTTTCCAAGTCTGTTGATAGCCCTGATATTAGCTATCACTGCATATTTTCTGGACAGCTTTTATAAGTCTAGTGTGTTGCATTTTGGTAACAATGCTCAGCTGCTATGGTAACAGGCACTAAAACATTCACTACATCTCACTTGTCACCTGAGCATTCACCAGAATTTAGTGCAGAGTGGCTATAACTAATAGGGCTACTATGTCACTGATGAACAAACTGATCAGCCTTATTCAAGTTTGTTCCCTAGGAAAAAAAAGTTTCCTCTGGAGAGATCTGGTCACAAACAAGGAAAAGATGCAAAAGCGTAAGATAGCTTACACCCCACTTCAGAGACTGAGGTCTAGGGAACATTATTCCAGCAATAAAGCAGTCATACAACATAGCTGGACACAGAAAGAAAATAATTATTCTTATGTTCAAGGTTTTTGCCACAGCTTTTGCACTGTCTGATACTTCAAACAGAAGAAGTTAAACCCTTTGAGAAGCTCCCTCTACCTTCTGCTTCACAGAACATGTAACTTGAGCCTAATCAGAACCAATCTTCTTGAGACCAAAAATGCTAAATCAATTATTTCTTGAAGGAAAACAAAAATAAAGTAACAGTAGCACTCAAACTGACATTCTGACACCTTAATTCAGATTTGGTTCCTGATTTAGATACAACTGGTAGCAAACTAGCCACATAACTCTCTGGCAGCTACCCAGTGTCTTGCCACAGCACGTAGTCCAACTGCAGAGTCCATATCAGGCCTGTCCCACCCATGAGCTACAGTCTGTTATGCCCCAGTGAGTCCCACTGAAGTCCGCACTGTCCCTGTGAAAACCACCCACAAAAAATATCAAAGACAGAAAATATGAAAATAACTGTAGAAGAAAAGCACACAAAATGCAGCAGTGCAATCACAAAATGTAACAGAAGCACCAAGCAGAACACTGACCTTCTTCACATACTTTCTACCCCTGATTGTTTGCTGGGTTGTTTCACTTAATCATTAGTAAACAACAGATGTTAACCAGAAAAAAAAATAAAATAAAAATAAGGGTTCACCAAGAAAGAATGAGAACATTTCCTGACAGGTTTCTTCAACAGATGCTGTTTCAAACTTGGCTTTGAAGACAGCTGAACTAAAAATGTAGTATTCTCACTTTCCCGGAATATAACAAAGCTATGATGAACACCAGAAGAAAACATAATTTTGTACATCATTTTAACAGTAACTTTCTCAAGTGGAAACATGCTCTCAAGCAGCTAACAAAAGCAAAAGAGCCTTTAAGCATCTAACATGAGCAAGAAATATTTCTATCAGCTTGATTTTTTTAAAAAAGTAAAAAAAAATTATTAAGATTTGGAAATAAGAAATCTGGTCATTACCACTTCAGACTGCAGAGCTGCTTCCCTTGCACAATATAATTTCTGCATACTTTAAGAAGTTCCAGTTAAGGACCTGGTATCGGAAACCATAGGAAACACAACCCTCTGAATCACCTAATGAAAGTTAGTTTCTAGAGATGGAACACTGCTTCCTTTCCATTATTCTTTTACTAATAGGGGGAGTAAGATTTTCCACTCCCAAAAGGTGACCACAAATGGGGGGCGGGGAGAGGGGAAAAGATTAAAAGTATAATTTTCCCCGAATTTTTGGGTACCAGTTACAGATCTGACCTCATGATGTTCTTTGTGACACCCTGGCAGACCTACTCTGTGCTTGTGATATTCTCCAAGAGAAGGATAAGTAAAATCAATCTTGAAAGAGGTCAAAAGATGAAATAAAAACTTGGAAAGTACTAAGAGGAAATTGAATGAAAGCAAAAACATTTAGCATACAGTTCAGTTTTCTGAGCGAAAGAATTACTACCTTTTCCTCATGTTTCCTAATAAACAGCTTTTCATAACCAATAAACCAGAAAGGTTAGGTTTTCACACAAAATCACTTATTACCAAGTCCAATGCTTTTCTTCACAGAAAGGATAACTACACGATGCAAAAGAAACTATCACTTCAGGTATGTGTCTTCCAGGCTGGACACAGAGCAACCTCTCATCAAAAAGCAGACAATTCTGTTTATATTTACTCGCTGTACTGTCAATCACAAACTTTTTACTGCAATCTTGTGAGAATAACAAAAAAAAATAGAAGGGGAAAACAAAAGAGATCACATTTTGACACCAGCTACTACTGGATGACACAGCCTATAGAGTATTTGAATTCTCCTTAAGAGTTTTATTCACCCTCACACACCTAATAGCCCAGGCAGTAGAGGGAAGGACTGTGCGCAGCATCAGACAGCAGAAATTTATTTTGTTGCTAGAGGAAAATGTTGAGGCAACCTTAAATCTTCTTATAGCACTTGGTAACTTTTGACCCTTTCTCCTACCACTTCATACACAGAAATACTTCTTCTTTCCAATACCCACATGTTTTTGGTTCTAAGGCACTTTTGATGAGCACATCTTTATAAATAGTTGTTGCTGCTGTTTCTCTGAATTCCTTTCTCTTTACTGCATTACATAATGACATTTTTCTACTAGTGCTTAAGTATTAACCGATTAAAGATTAACTCACCCCCAGGAGAAAGAATCTCAATTAAAAGAATTCCGATCATTGCAGCCACCAAGTCAAACCGCAGCTCTTCTGCAAGCAGCCCACCTCACCCGCTCCCATCCCTCTGCTAGCTCCCACAGCCTCCCATCCCTGGAGGAGGCTGGACAGACAGCCATCACCTACAGCTTCCAGCAAGCCCAAGAAAAGCCTCGCATGTGACATGCCACTAGCAATAGTGAAAGGTTTGTCACGGGTTTATTTGGCTGAAAACGTACACAAACACATTGTTTACGAAGCAGTTGTCCTGGGGAAAGAGCACACCTTCTCAAAACCACCATCATCTTTCCTTGCTGCTACAAACACGTCTGAAGATCTGACAACTTCAGAACTCAAACTCGCCTCTACTCTCATGGGATCTTCAGATCAGACAGCAGGGAGCACCCTAGCGTTAATTACCCCACTCAGTGACATCCTCAACTGGTTTAAATCGATTTACATCATCTTTAGCAACAAACCCGGCGATTGCTACTCCTATACTATCTTGTCAGAAGCTGCCTACGGAACTTCCACGGAGCGTTAGATAATTCAAAACACACCGGGACAAAACACGCCGTCTCAAAGAAAAAAAAAAGAAAAAAGAAAAAATAGAGAGCGAGTAAAATAGAAGCAAGCGGCAGAGCCAAAGGCAGAGCAAGCCCTAAGGCTGCGGCTGCCGCTCTCTGCTCTCCCGGAGCCTTTCCCGCTCCTCCGGCCGGGACGCCCGGCTCCAGAGGCTCGCTGCCTGCTACGCGCCGGCCTCGGCTGTTCCTCGAAAGCCGAGAGCCTGCACCACCCTGCCGGAGCTGGGGGGATTACGTTTCTAAAGAGGGATTTTTGAGAGACCTCGACCTTCAAAGCTGCAGCCTGCCAGCGCGCCGGCCGCCGTTGCGGGAGAATCCCCGGAGGGGCTGCGCACCGGCGCCACCCGCGACGCGGGGGCCGGCCCGGTCCCAAGCGACGACCCGGGAGTTATCCCCGTCACCCGCCGCCCGGGCCACGACGCTCGGCTCCCCTCCGGAGGGGGCGGGCGGGGGAGAGAACACGGAGCGTCTCCTTCCCCCGCCCTGCGCAGCCCCGTCCGGGGAGGCCACGACGGCGCCTGGGAGTTTGGGACCGCCCGCGGGACTCCGGCAGTCCCAGGGCCGCCGCGGCAGACACCCT
>VXBZ01009849.1:536647-568123 GCA_013399135.1 Heliornis fulica | reverse complement strand
CCAGGTGGGAAAGTGAACATTATCCATATCAAAACAACCTGAAATAAAGTGAAGTCTGCTGCCTCAATCTAGAACAGCACCATCTGGAGTTACCTGTCTTCTAGATGCCAGGACCAGTGAGTTACACAATCCAAATGTTCATAAGTTGTGAGTGTTGTCAGCAGCAGTTACAGTCCACAGAAGTTACAGGTGCTTAGCACCTCTGAAACAAACTATTATTTGGTTCTTTTCCGCTCACAGATTAGTGAGAGATTCTCAGTGTAGGATATCCCATTTCTTGTGTTTTATCTATTCCTGCAATCCCGCCACAGAAAACTTCTTTCTAGGTGATCCTAGTTGTTTGGGTTTTTTTTCATCAGCCATGTAAACAATATAGTATATCAAAGATCTCTTAAAAAATAGGGATGTGCACACTTTAGCTTTGAAAATAACCCTTTCGTGGTGTGGTTTTAGACAAAAATAAGAACTAAGCTCTTTGATTTACTATTTAAATCCATATAAATAAAAAAGGAAATTGATTTAGTGATTTGGAGTTATTATTGGTAGTATATATTCAGTAGAGTATCACTTCTGATGCATAAATGGCATTGTATTTCTCCAGTATATTGTAGTGAAGTAATAAAATGTCTATTACATAGAAAACTTGAAGTAAGTAGAAAACCACATTTTTAATGGCTAAAATAATATTAAATGTGGATACAATTGGGGAAAAGGGGTGGAAGTTGGCAGATAAAAGTTCAAATGGCTAGAAAGAACATCAGATGAAGTTGACTTTGGCATATATAATTTATGTTGGCTATTTTTCTGTGGTCAGTAGCTTGATCAAAGAAAAGAATAACAGGATCTTTCTCATTTTGGCATACCATGTCTACTTTGCTACATTTTCTTCCTCTTTTTCATCCTCAACTCTTCTCCTCACCTCTGAAAATCTTAGAAGAAGCAAAACTGTAGAGAAACGTGTCTTACTTTCACATTTGGACTCTGTACAAAGTCTGATGTATAATATTTATTGGGGTGGTATAGATCCAATGATTTTAAAGGAGATTAATTAATTAGTTGATCTACTGTAATAAATCACATCTCTTTGAGACTGGACAGAACTCCATGATTTAGAGCAGTATAGGATCTCTCCTGTGAAGTATATGTGTCTGCCCTTGGGCCTCTGGGAGAGAAGTGAGTCAGCGAACAGACAGCAACAATAGCTGCCTTTGGATCTGCCTTAGGGCTGCTGCCCAAACATGAGGCCGATGGCTGGCAACGTCTGCACCCCACAAACACGAGAAGTAGAGGTTTTCTATAAATGCAAGAGTGAAGCAATATAACTTATTGTTAATACAACATGGTCAGTATTCCAGATCTTGCATTTTTTATTAGTCTCAAATTTATTTACTTCACAACACCATTATGAAGCCAGGTGCTGTACTTTATCTGTATTTTTTGAGATGGGAGCCATGTGCAAAAAGACCAGCTCAGAAATCTACAAAGTGAGGGTGGAGAAAGAGAAGGAGGCATACAGAATCTTTAAAAGTGATCTGTGGTATCTAGAAATGTTTTTCTGGGGAGAATGCTAAGTAGGGTTTTAGTTGTTTAGGAGAGGTTTATTGCTGATGAAAATTAAAGCTGGGTGTGTTTTGAAAGGCACTATTTATTGTATTCATTTATTTTTCAGAAAAGCCTGTAATATTTTGACTTTCATGATATTGTGCCATATTCCCTAAGTAGGCCTCATTAACTCCAACTTCTCAGAATAATATATTGTGACCTACTATGTACTAAAGTCCTGTGCACTTAAGGCACACCAGCAAATAAATAAAAGTCCTTCACAGCTGTTATAAAAACTTTTCCACTCCTAGCAATTCCCAAGATAAACTCTCTTTCTACCCATAAAATCAGAGATTCTGAAACATCTTCTTAGTTATACTGAATCATGGGACCATAAATAATATTGAAAAAGATCTCAAAAAGGTCATCCAGTTTATCTTCTATCTGTGCTGAGTTCATTCCTGAGAGATATTTGTTTATCCACTCCTCTACAAGTTCTAGTGATGAGGTCTCCGTGACCTCTCCAGAAAATTCCTGTCTTCACTTACCATCAATAAGTACTTTTTCCCCTTAATAAGTAACTTGAATTATTCTTGCTGCAACTTAAAGCCATTAGTTTTTGTCCTCTCCACCATGGACATGGTGAATAGATATTTTTATTCTTTGTATCAACTTTCAATGCTTGCCAAGACTTTTATCAAGCATTAATTAGTCCTTAAGTGGTTGGGTTTTTTTCATTTAGTCACTCTTAAGTCTTTCAGCCCATTCTCAGAGGTCACAATTCTTGTTGCTGTCCAAAGGTGAATAGATAATTAGTCTACATCCATCTTGAAACACAAAGCACAAAATTTGAGACAGTACCCCAGCTGAAATCTTACCAGTGCTGGATGATCTTATCAAGTGTCTCACAAACTGTACTCCTCCTTACTCATCTGTGTCACAGTTATCCTGTCTCCATGGCATGATGTTACCACCTTGTGTTGATGTACTATAATCCCTGCCTCCTTTTCTGAAAAAAAAAAAAAAAAACCCAAACCAAACCAAAAACCAAAACCCACAAAAAACACCAATCTGCTGTCTAATAGTTCTGCATTGCCTATTTGTGCCGTTGTTTACTTGGTCTCCTAGACTTGCTGTCCCTATTGAATTTCACCCTGTTTTTATTAAAAGCTGTTTTTTTAACAACTTGTGTGATGCTTGTTTTCCTCCAGAATATTTCTGGATGCTGAAGTTAAACTGATTTGGCTAAAATTTCTTGGTTCCTTTCCTGCTTTCTTTAAAGACAATCACTATATTTGACCTTTTCCAGTTTTCTGGTACTTCACCCATCCCCAAAGAATTTAAAGGAAAGTCATTAATGGTTGTGAGAATGAGCAGGGTGATAAATATGTCCTGACAGAAATCCAGAGCATCTGAACAATCTAGGCTTAACAGCCTGACTGGTCACACAGAAGCTGTTAACATTTGATGACATTAAATGTGCTCTGTAACCCTATATATATATACACTGTTATTTATTACAACCGTGAAGTTTTAAACATCTTAATCTCCTGAAGACTTTTCAACAGATGGACGTTTTGAACCTTGTCTTTGCTGAAACATTAGGAGAATTAGAAACAAATGTACAAGACTCAGAAATCCAGGAATTTTCACTCTCAGAAATTGCAGTGGCAATTTCTGGCAAGAGTGTAAGCTGTCTCAGCTCTCAGACGCAAAGTAATACATTCATATCCTAAATCTAATTAGAAATAAACTATAAAGAGAAAGTTAAATATGATCAATTCAAAGAAATATATCAATACTGACTAATTTGTAAGGAGAGTAGTTAATATCTAATAGCATGAATTAGAGTGCAGTTGGACATGGCATATAAAGAGCCAAAAGGACTAAGAACATGAACACTGCACTGGGAAACAATTGTCATGTCAGGTAATTTCCTGCACTGCTGTCAGAGGAACTGCATTATTTATCTGTAAACTGGGAAAAGTTAGTTTGTAATGTTTTCAGTAAATCTGGCTTGGTTGGATGGTTTGTGTTGTAGGTGGTTTCCTGACGTGTCTCTTGCTGTTTCTGCACAGCCTCACCTAGACTTGGTGATTCACCCTTGACCTATGTCTGAGACTGATGATAGGATATGCCCTGTTCTTCCTATCTGTTGAGATAGTGTAGAATTGTGTCTTGATTCGTGAGACACTTGTCCAGTGCTCCTGGACTGTCCTGCTTTCTGGAGCAGCCTTGCACTTGCTACTCCCTGATAGGAACTTCCCTCTTGTCACAGGAATGCCCTTATCAACAGTCTGTCCTTGATTTCTGAAAAGAGGCGCAACTCCTAAGTGGTAAGTGTCAATACTGCAGGCTCAAATTCTCTAGTTGTGGCTGAAATGGTAGAGGTGATGCCAGTGGAGCTATACTGAGTTTCAGGTCAGGCTTTCCAGTGAAAAAAAGCAATACAGACATGGTGGCAGAAGAAGAAAGAGAACCTCATGAGCTGCTATCTGAAGTGCAGGCAACTGTTTCTCCAATACCCTTTACTCTGTGTACTTGCTTAATCCTCTAGTATCAAGTGCTAGTATTTCAGAACTTCCAGTGATTTATTGGCAAAGTAGAAACTGATGTCTATTTTATGCAGGTATATATTTATATATATAAATACAAAGTGGGAAGTCCTGTAAAAATTTTTTTTAAAAAGAAAAAATTTTTACTTTCTCTTTGGAAATTTAAGAATTATTTCATTTGTTTTATTTAAAATAATTTGTTGACTTGGACAAATGTGATATTTCATTGGATCATGGAACTGCAGGGGGAAAACCCCCTACTTTTGAGAAGACCTCCCAGTTTTTATTTGATTCTGCTCCTTTCCTAATACCTTAGTAGCTTTGATGTCTTTGGTTTCACATGGTTCCTGAAGGACTTTTTGTTCTGTTTTCAAAGACAAAATAAACATATGACCTCTGGTAAAAGAAGGGATACAAAAGGTCCGTGATCTTTAACACCGAACTGTCTGTGAGAGCAAAAAATATCTTGTTCTTACGAGCAGGCATACAAATACTCGGTAAGAGGCAGGGAGATTGGCTCATCGTAATCACAAGGAAGCTGATAGTAGAAACAATCTTAGATTATTTTTTTTTCTGCTCAGAACTACATAAGCTTAGTTTTGCAATAGTGGTTGATAAAAGGCAGAATTTTTAGGAGTAAATGTTCATCAATACTTTGTTTCCTATTTTTCCATTATGTTAAGATCAGGATAATTTTCTCTGAATGTTAAGTACAGCTCTGCGTAAAGCAGTAGCACAAATTGCTTTGTAAGGATGTGTGAGAACAGTCCTGCTTTCATTTGTATCTCCCATTTTATCAGTGTAGTTTGATCATTTTAATGTCTAATTTAGTAGTGAGAGGGGAAGAATTTTTTTCCTTTTGGGTTGCTGGCCCTACCAAGGGCAAGGAACTATTTTGTGATTAAGTTTATGGTAGAAGTAGTTTCTCTTATTGCACATATGAAGCAAGTGCCATGACTAGGAAGAGAGTAACTGTAGTTTTTCCAGTGTGTTTCTGTCAGAGGCAAATGCAACCATGATCTACCTGATGGTGAGGAGAGGCAGAGAGGAGCAGCAGGAGCAGCAGCGACCTGACTGCAGCAGCAGCTTGATCCTGTGCACACTTAGAATCACTCTTCCTGAGAGTACACTGTCAGAAGTTGGCCTTACACAGAGGTAGTTTCAGCAGTCATCTTTTTTTCTCTTCCCTTAGCTGTTGTACACTTTGAAACACATGCTTACTGTGGAGTGCTGTTCAGTATCTTGTACTTCTATGGAGTCTTTCAAAGTCTGCTCTCAATAAGAACCGTTTTGGTAGTGGTAACAGTCTGGAGCCAAAGTGATTCAAAGATGATGCAAACCACCTTTATCTGCTCTTTTCTGGACCTGTCACCGTGAGCTCTGTCTTTCAGGAAACCAGCATTCTCCATCTGGATTGATTTATTAAGAATTGCTCAGAGTTCTGTGTGTGAACCAGTAGGGAAATAGATTTTTAAAAAGTTGGTTGTATTCAGAAGATCAGACGTCATGCATTTATAATCTCGTTCCTTTCTTTCTCTGCCCGAGGCTTAGGAATACACAGAGGACTACTTGAGCCATCCAAATGTATCAGAAGACTTTACCTCCTTGGGCACAAAGATTTCTTTCTACTTACTCCTTTAGGATGCACTGAAGAATAAAAGAATGGACTGGTACAGCCATGCTCCTAAACGCATGGGAAACAGTCATCTGCAAAGGCTTTATCAGCATGGTAATAGAACATAGGGCTCGGACCTTCAACTCCTGTAAACTTGTCTGGCTTCAAAGGATCTGTGCAGACAGCTGAGCTTGGATGACTTGCATCAGATGAAAATCTAATAATTTTAACAAGAATACCTTTGATAAAATGAATATAATAGAGAAGTGGTTCTAGCACATAGTGGGGTTAAAACCAGAAGTGGAAGAGGAGCACTGGCAGTTCCTATTATCCTGAAGACTGCAGCCAAACCAGCAAAGATTTAAGGAAATGACTCATAGTACTCAGAAGAAAGAAAAACATCATAGTAATGGCAAGAAAAGCTAGGTTAATGTAACTAAACTGTTGAAGTCAAGTTTACTAGCCCACAGAGGAAGAGACAGGAAGCACTGAAATGACTGAATTACATTCCTGAAGCAAGTCTGTAATAGTGTTTTATCAGGTTAGCGACTGTAAATGGCCAACAACTTTGGTGGACACAAAGGAATACATTTTGGTCTTGGAGAGTTTTATACAGACATGTTAGAGTAAATTAATTTGCACATGTAACAGATACAGATTTGATCCAGAGATATTGTACCAAACACTTTGGCAAATACTGTGAAGCATCTTCGTTAGTTTGCCTAATACCTGACTCTCAATTTACTAATATGGTAATTTTTGAAATGTTAATTAAAAAAAAATCCTGTGTTTTGTTGATTCCTGGGTTAATGTTTATATTGCTCTTAAAAGAACCCCAAGCCTTTTAACAAAATCATTAGCAATACTAATTGTGTAGGAAAGCTTGCTATTTTACTGCATGAATGAGCTACAAATAGCAAGGCCAAACCTGGGCTTTCAATGTGTCTACTAAGGTTCTATGTTGACATGAAATTAAACTATTTTCATATTTCTGAAGTTGAATGGTTAATATATTGGTATTTTTCTGGAACAGTTGGAGTTGCCCTCGGTGTAATCCCCAGTGTTAACTGCTGCTGCAGGTAGCAGGGTTGGCTGATTGATAGCCAGGGAGAGTGTGGAGAGACCCGGACTTGACTGAGCAAGGCTGTGAGCAACCTGATCTGATTTGCCCTGGCCCTGGTTTGACCACGGGACTGGGTTTGACTTTTTCCACCTTCATTCAGTCTAAGACTCTGTTTTCTTATTGTGTGAAATATATTGCAGGTTTTTTTCCTGAATTTACATTTCCAACTGTAGCATGTTCTTTTCCTACAAACATTGTATGCAGCAAAATTTTCTAGTTTATAAGGGTGTTATGTGGAACCTTGTAAAAAGGCTTATCTTACTGTTATAATGTAGTGCATCTGCTAGTTGAAGAGGTGACATATTCTGGACAAATCTGACCTTTCTTTACATCCTAATTATTAAAAAATCAGTCATTAATAATTTTAGTATTCTCTTTATCTTTCCAGTCTCCCACTTTTTCTGGTTTTGGATTTGGTCCTGCAGTTTTGTTCTTTTGTACCTCATTTTTTTTCTTGAGGACTGTGGTGCCTGTATTCCTATCTTTTAAAGATGTTCCATGATGTATCAATGTATCACCTGGATGGAGTGATGATGGCCTTTGAGAAATACAGCACTTCTACTGTGATAACAGCAGCTGCATCTTTTCTCTTGTTCTGCATGATGCTTTGGTTAGTATGGACAGGGGGCATGGGGACAGGGTTAGGTTTGGCATGAAAGGGCTGTTTATTGTCTAATGGAGGCAGCAACTAGTCTTTACCCTGGAGCTACATCTTGCAATGAGCTGGTATTGAGTTAATAGTCATCTTTTGTAAGGCTGACCACACTAACATTGTTTTTCTGCTGAGCAATTTTCTGGCAGCAGCAGAGACAGCTCTACTTTCCAAAATACTAAATGAGAGACTGCTGAGATTATTGCCTTTCTGGAATTAGTTGGTGTAGGTAAATACATTTTAAAAGAAAAGGTTCTCAGAAAATGGACAGAATTATGTAGTCAATTTAGATTAATTTACAAAAGGAACCAAACATCTAATTTCCTTTTGTGCCTCCTGGAAATGCTTTTTCCCACTTGCTGCCTTCTCCTATAGTTTAGTCTTTCTACAAAACTGTGAACAATATTGAGATTAAAGCAGGCTTGATTTTCAAGCACTGTTTGGAGTAGTGACTGGCTAGGCCTGCCAGTCACAAGTCAGCATGGAGCAGCCGTACAGGAGGTACAAAGAACAGTAACTTTGCAATTGTGTTTGATGTGTAAAAGTCTGCCTGTGTTCTGAGAGAATGCCATAGCATTTGAACTGGTGCAGTCACCAAAGTAGTTTCAGACATGCAGGTATGTCTTCTGTAGCAATCTCAGGGGCATGGAGATGCTTGGTTGGCTTCAGGGTATGTGACTTGCTGCACTCTGGCACAACTGCCAACGTATGTAGCAATACTGTACTTCTCTAGGTGCATATTGCACTTCTGTGGGCATTTATAATACAGACCTATGCATGGGTGAAATACAAAATAAACAGCCTCCCATTCCTCTTGTCGTGGTAGGTGTGCTTCTAAATGAGATGAATCACTAACTTGGCTTGGTTAACCCTAGGGTAAAGCCTTTTAATTATTAACTTAAATAGTTGTGGGAGTTTCACTGATTTTGCTTTAAGAAAGTTATGTGTTTTATACTAAAATGGCCTGAGTGTGTCTTATCTAACTCCACTGGGATTTTTAAAATAAACAAATCCTTTCATATTGAGTACAAAACCACTGGCAGAGACCACTGAACCAAATTAATCTTAATAGGTGCAGCAGTGATTCCAACTAAGACCAGTGCCCTTCATATGGCCATCGGCATAGGAAAGAGCTTAGTGAATAAGAACAAGAGAGAATTAGTGAATAGTAGATGTGAGAAAGCAGTGAGATGGAGCTCTAATTTTTGAGATGTAATACTGCAGTACAAGAGCTTTCTGCACAGATGCTCTGTGCTGAATGAAACTCACTTAACTGATCTGTGCCTGTCCTGAATTAATTTTGTGTAACAAACTGAATAGTGCTGGAGTGGCAGAGATCACGTAGATCTTGAGGTGAGAGCAGATGAAAGATGCATAATTATTTATAGATAGAAACAGTCCAGAAATACAGTACAACAGCCAAATAATCTGCTGGTGGATGTACAGTTACTGAAGTGACTCTGAACATTGATGTCAGGAAAATACTTCTTGAATTCTCTTGGAGTGTAGTAATAATCTATTTTCTGTCAGGAAGAAAAGTGAGCTGTACTCAGGTGCCTGTGTCCAGCAGGCTTATCTCCTATCACATTTTCTGAATACCTGGGTCCAGCAGTCCTGGACTCAAGTCAGCACTCTGTGGTACCACAATTTCCATGTGCAGCTAATACGATAGATGTGGGCACAACTATTCTGAAATAGCTAAAGCTGATTGACTGCACGTATATTTGACGTTAAGATAGCTAGATGATTCTAGACAATATACAAGATTATAATGAAAGGCCATCATTTACTGTGCTGCTTAAGCCTGGCTTCATACTTATGAAGAGTTGTAGCAAAATCAATAGGTTTGCTTGTGTGAATGAATGTGTTTGTCTGCTGAAGTGTGCTGCTGGGATGGAGTCACATACTTCATGCTGTCATGTGAAACAAAGTGCTTCAGGGAGAAAGCATAATCCTCCACAATTAATAGCATGAAAAAGAGGAGATAAAAATATGTATTTGTTGCTATATGCAAATTTGACAGAGGCCAAGTTTGACAAATTGGGCATGTGCAGCAGGTACAAGTGTTTTGGCGAGTGGGTTGTTGCTGACTTAGAAGCAGGTATTTCAATTGATGGTACTTTTTCCACATTTTGTTAGAAAAAAAAAGGTGTATGCGCACCTAAGATAAAGTATTGACTACTAATATTTATTCTGGTGTTGAGTCAGCATTGTCAGGTAGATACCATTAATATTCTGGTGAAAACTCATCTTTTTCTGTCATGGAGCTGATAAAACAAAGCTAATCATTGAAAAAGCTCCATGTGCTCATAGCAGATTAAGTTTCACAAGCAACATTCCTGTGTCTTACAAATGAGCTGCCATGGCACAGTGATTCCAGAGCTATGAGAAAATGTTTTCTTTGGTTTACAGGTGGGTTAATATTGGAAATTCCTATGAACAGTGCCAGATATTTGCTCTGATAAGGAACAACAGTTTAGTTTTTATCTTGTGTTGGGGAGAACTATATCGGTCGTCTACGCTCAGCAGAGGGGTAGCAAATTTCAGAATGATCTATAGCTTTTTCAACCTTATGGTAGGAAAAGGTAACTTTAGGCAGATACAAAATGTTAATTTTTTACACCTTTTATTCATCCTCATAGTATGTCCATTATACTAGAGTTGTCTTTTAAAAAACCTGCCTGGTTTTTTTTTTTTTTGCACTAAGAGCTTAGGTATTACTTTCAATGTCTATACAATAAATGAGGGTTAAATCAGCAATTTTTGGTTTTATGAAAATGAAAAATTGAGCTTGTTGGAAAAGATTGCATTTCTAGACTTTTAAAAATGTCTTTGGAACACACAGTTATTATAATGTTTAGTCTATTCTAAGTACTTAGAGGTCATATTCCATTAAATTTGTTTACTTTGGTTGGAATGGACCAGTCTCCCTCATGATCAACTTTTCTGACTGGAAATCGTGAGGAAGATGAGGAGGTTCTCAGGTTTTGTGGGGCTTTTTCCTCTTGCCTCACCAGTGGCAGGATTTTGTTCAGGCTTTTTCCTCAGCAAGTGGCCCATGAGGGATGCTCCTGCAGCCTTTACTCAGGCGATACTCCCACTAGAGCAAAGCCAGAGGTCTGTTGTAAGTGAATTCTGCTCTGGAAGAGATTGCTCAACTTGACCTAGGGTGACCTACGGTAGAAGTGACTGCAGGACTGTGACTGATCAAAAGGCAGGCATCTCAGTAATTGACTGGCCTGTGGATAATTGTTATTTGGTATGACTTGCCACAACCCATGGCTTAAACCTTAAAACAGTTGTGCAGTAGTTGTAAGATAAATCTAAAGCTGAGGCTTTAACCGTGCTGAATTCAAAGGTAAATGCAATTTTATTTGTAGACCTTTATCTTCCTGACAAGGTGAATGTGTGATATGTTTTTCTGGTTTAATTTTTGTTTTACTTAAGGAAGAATGTATGGCCACTGACCTGGATTGACACAATGACATAGTACAGTGGGAATAATCCTTGACAGTGTATATAGTTCTTTACATGATGTGACTTTACAGTATGAATATGAAATATTGTTTAGTATACAAATGTGTTCCTCATGCTTTTTCCTTAGTGTTTCTATGAATTCTGGTTCAGTGTTGTGAATGTATCATTCTTTTTCCATCTTGCTGTCAAGCAGAGTGCCTAGAGATTCTTTGGGTAAGGCATGGTATGAAAACACATTTTGTCCACAGAGTGTGGGTCTAAGTGCTCTTGTAAGAACATGGGACCGGGTTCAGTTGCTTAGTCAGATGTAACAGTAATGTGCATAATGTACCAGTGTTCTGACTGTTAATTGTAGCCTCATGTTTATCCAGCAGTACAAGGATGTTGCCATAAAAAACAATCTGCAATTAAAAATTCTACAAACAATAGTTGAGAATTATTTGGTACATTTTTGTCATCTTATGTAAGAAACTTATTTTTTTCCCCTCTGACAAATGAAATAAGCTGTTGCAGGACCTTTCTGTAATGCTGGAAAGTAAATGTATCACTAATAGTTTATGATGGCTTGAAATCAGCATTGGTAGAATGCCTAAAAATTCCTGCTTCCTGTTGAAAGCACTGGGACACATTTGTCTGGATGTGATATGTAGAAGGTCTTCTTTTTTTTTTTTATTTATTTACACTAAATTTTCAGTGATTCCTGTTATTTCAAACCACATCCACCCACGCAGCTATGGTTGCTTGGAATCTGTCTTGACTGGAATATATCAGGAGTAATTGGGTTGGTATGCCATCTTTTGTTGATAATTGGAAACTCTTGGATCTGACATAAGAAGTTAACAAATTCCCTGTACTTAGCCATATGTTTTAGAAGTTCTTGCAACAGCAATTTTCAGGTCATTTGTCTAGCTGGAATTCGAGAAGAAACATATGGCTACTGCTTATGTCCTGCCCTACTATTCTTAAGAGTATTATTTCATAAATAGAAAAGAGTTCATTAGCTGGAAAATTATTCAAAGACCTAGCTGGAATTGTACCAGATATGCACAGGGACTCTGGAAAGGTTCTTTTTTAGTAGTCTATACTTGGAATTGTCTAGGCAAAGATATATTCCTATTTTCAGTAAGACAAATACAACACCACAAGGACATTCATCGCAGTCAGACTGCATGGCAATTTGGCATTAAATACTTCTTGTGAGATGAAATATAGAAAAAAAAAATCTTGCTGATAAAGTAGTAATGGATTTAGTTGTAACTTGCAGTCTGATGAACTGTGTGAAGCTATCACTTATAGTCAATTAATTAAGGTGCTCATACGCATAGCAAAAATTACTGCTTGTTTTTTTAGTGGCTACATCTGTTTTAAGACTATTCCAGATTTCATTTTCAGTGGTCCTTCATGTTAATGTTAAAATATTCTTTGGTGCCACCTAATGGTAAAATTATTCAGTTACTTTAAAGTGGGAGTAAATAATGAATACCCACCACATTTATTAGTGCACTTAGGTCCATCAGGATCAGTGCTGTGGCCTGAGTATGCATATAATAAAAATAAAGCTCCTGACCCAAATTGCTTCCAGTCAGAATATTTCACAGTTAAAGGAGAAAGTACAGAAAGCCCTATACTACTTCCTTTAACTGTTTTAGCTGAACTGTTTTTCAAAAGGTTTGGGTAGAAGCCTGAACCAAAATAACAAGAACTTAAATCAAAGCTGGATTCTGAAAATAACCCATAATTATGTAGAAGGCCAAATGAGAAACTCAATGTGCTGTTCACCATTACTCCTTTGGGAATAGAAAATTCAGATAGGGAACCTAGGTTTGTGTCTGAATTGTTTTGGTATTCTTACCATGTTGCAATTTGCTGGCCCTGCATGATTTCCAGGAAGCAGCCAGATGACTTTACGAATGTAGGAAATACAGAATATGGATGCATGGCAATAATAGTGCCACTCATTTTGCACCATCTTCATTGTCTCTGGGTGTTTCAGGGTAGTTATGATATCTGGACAGATGGCAGCTCTGCAGTGAACACTCTCCATGTCTCTATCTGCACAAATAATCCTTATGAGACATGGACCTGCTCCTTCCTCTGTGAAGGCTGTAGGTAATTCTTTCCAGTTTCCTTCTGTTCATGCACTTAGGATGTGGTCTTTCCATCATTTAATTGCATTTGATTACCTTCAAATACGCTTTAGCAGTGGGACATGAGCATCCTTACAGTTGAATACTGAATGCCATTATGCCTTACTGTGACAATTTACCTTTCCTGGGGAGTGGGTGGGGAACTGCGTTATCAGGGGGAAGAGATGTAGCTTCCTGCTCTGAATGAGGTAAAAGTGTCTGTGAATAGTTTGCTAAAGTCTGAAGAGAAAGTGACTATGGTGGGAAAATAATAGATGTAAATCTCTGCCCTTGTAAGAAGCTAGTGGGAGGGACAGTGTAGCAGAGGATGTTGCAAAAGAATTACTTGAATTATTTCTCAATCCTCTGGAAAAGAATGTTCAGTATGTTTTGACTGATCAATTCTCCTATCACATTTTCTGAATACCTGGTTAAGATGGACTCGAGGCAAATAAACAACAATGCCCTAGAGACAAGGAACAGTTTCATCCAAATAGCTGAAATGCTAGATCTGCTGCCAATCTCTGATACTCAAAAGGCTATTAAGTAATGTAATTATCAGTTGCTTTAGAACTAACTGTGCCCAACACAACATGAGCAGCTGATTTCTTCTCAAATATCCTGATTCTGAACTACAGACTGAGTTTTTTTCATGTTTTGAATCACCTTTCAATTCCATCTGAGTCCTTATTTTAAAAATCCTTGCAAACAAAATTATTTGTACGAATAGGAGTTTTGATATGATTTTTAGGTAAGTTTTACTTAAAAGTGAAGCTATCTTTTTTTTTGAGGCACAGAATGGTTGTATTGTGGGCTTAGAAATGACTTTTATTTAATTAAATTATATTCTGGGACACACACCCCCTGCCTCCCTTGCTGCTCTCTCTCAGGTATTCTGGAAAGTTGAGCATCAGTACAAGACTAACATGGATAAAGTAGTTGCTATAAAAATAGCATTTTTATCCTTTGCATAAGCATGACTAGGGAGGAAAATATTATGGGCCAAATTGTTTACAGATGTAACTGTTGTGGTTTCATTGAGTTATGGACATATTTTAAATTATTTTTTCCCAATAGGAGATAATATGTGCAAGGCACTTCTGATGGTCTAGCCAGTTTGTGGGTTTTCAGCCTGAGCTGAGAAACTGGCACTACGTGCTTTTGGAAGCTTTCAGAGGATTGTGCCACATTCCAAAACCAGAGGTTTTGGCCCATTTTAACTGCCTGAATACAATGGTTTGAATATTTTTTGAGGGGGGAGTGTCATCAAAATAATAGAATTATTTCCTTTTTGAGTTTAGATAAAGAAAGGAATCCTACTCTGGGTTGATTGCTGTTGTCCTCAAAGGCACTGGTCACAAACAGTAGTGCTTAATATTGACTCCCTCTTCGGTTTGGTTTCTTCTAAATGAAAGATGCCAATCCTCCAAATTAATTTTTTCTGCCTTACACAGTAAGCATCTCGAGGCATCCCAACTGTCACACTAAACAAGCTTCTTGCTTCCATGCCCATTCATGAATCTGGAGCTGACACAGGTACTGTCAAGTCCAAAGGCTTAAAGATCATTACGCTGTCCCCAAGCCGTGACATTGAGATACCATTAAGCCACGTAGTAGCTCGTGTGTGCAACTACTTTCTGTGTCACACAAATGGGAAAAGGTGAGGGAAGGGCAGAGGCATTACAGATTCCCACCACTGCATCTTAAAAATACTTAGTATATCAGTGTCAGTTATTTGCATGCGGAGGTGTTGAATTTAAATACTTTTCTAACCGGATGGCACTCATTCTCAACAGCCTTGAATCCTCCTTACCTCAGTAGTGAGGCTTAGGAAACCAGTCAAGTTGCTAGCTGTGGTTCTTGGCCATTTCTCAGAGGTACCCCTGTGAAACTCAGAGGAAGGCCTGGCTAATTGCCAGGCTGGGTTTAACCTGTGTCTCCCATGGAAAATGAAAAGCAGAAGAGCTAGACTTCGCCTCTTTGCTTCAAGTCTCTCTTTTGGTTCTGTGGAGGGTTTGGGGGTTTTTTTTATGTAGCTGACCTAATAGATGTGAAATCCTGGTCTGGCAGCATGTTACCTTAACAATATGCTCTGTGTGGCTATTTTCAGAGGCCTCTGAGGGAGACTCAGAGATCAAGTATTTCTTTAGAGTCGCGGCACAGACAACACACTGCATGGTGAGGTCTCCGATGCATGTGAGTCATGAGCTAGAGGTGTACTAGGGGCTTAGTGCTTGCCAGCACAGAATTTCAGAGACAGAAATTAATCATTGGGTAAGTTCAATCAATCACAATCTTCCTTCTGCTGGAAAGAGAATGAAAAAGTAATTGGTGTCACAGTTACCGCTGTGGTGCCGATGCCTGGAAAATGCTTCAGGAATGGCCAGGACTGATGTATCCCACTGCCAGCTTTTATCAAGGCTCCTGCAGAGCCCTGCTGAAAATAAAGGTAATTCTGAAGGTATCTCGGTCCAGGAAAAAAATGGTTTATTGAGAAGTAGGAAATTTAAGAAATAGAAGCTGGAATGCAAAATGTGGATCCAGGCTGGGCCCTTCCTTTCCTTGAAATTTCTAACAAACTCAGTTTGTTTCCTTGCTACCTTCAGATTCTTCAAGCTTTTCTTCTGCTCCCACCCTGCCCTCTGAAAGTCTCCTTTCCTACTTCCAGAGCAAATTACCATAGAAGTCACCCTTTTAAGGTGAGCTCCCAGGTCACCTTTTCAGAGCCCCTCCTGCAGCACTGACACCAATACCTGCAAAAAGAATCAGGACTCTCTGGTGTTTACTTCCTCTGTCTACTCTGCTGTTATCTGGGGCTGGATATTCTTGTTAAAATGCTTTCGTAAGTTTGAGGTAGGGGAGCAGCAGAGCACTTATCTCAGAGGAAAACTAGCACAGGACAGGGATTTCCCCCAGTCCCTGGAAACAAGTCCTCAGTCTCTCACAAAGGCCACAAGATCGGTGACCAAAACCCTTGTAGAACAGGACCTTAATGAACTGGGGTCTGTTCCCTCTGTCCCAGAGTATTGGTGGGGCATCCTGCACTTGTGGGAGGTAAATTGCTGAGAGACGTCAGTGGGGCAAAGAAGAAATGATCCAGAGATCCTCCTCGGGGTATGGGTGCCACAGGACGAGTTGCAAGAGCGAGAGCCTGGGATCCCAGTTTGCTGGGCAACCATGTCTGAACTAAACACTGGTGATACAGGCTTTCCAGTTAAAAGTTATCTTTTGTTGTTGTTGTTCCTTGGCTATCACTTTTTATGCCCTTTAATTTTGAACAATATAAAAAAACCCAAACCACAACCCTGAACTTGGAACGCTTGAAAGACTAAAACAAAATAAAAAAGTAAGTTCCTTGCATTTCTCTTTTATCTGCTCTGCCTTAACCTTACCAGCCAGATGCTTGGCTTGTTAAATTCGCCGAAATACTTGCTCTGATAAGCTTCCTCAAGCGAGCTCCTCCTGCTTCTCACGCAGCGTGACAGTGCCCTCTGGTGCTGGCAGGGCTGGCAGCAGGGATGCCCCGGGGATGCTCGGCCACCTCCTCCGGGCAGGTCTTGCGGGCAGCGGTTAGCAAGGTGTCCTCTGGGCTCACCCCGGAGTTATGTCACGGTTCTTTGCAGAAGGATGCAACGCAGGGCTGTGGTGTATTTACTGTTTGCCTCTACTAGAAAATGTATCTGCTTTCTACAGTGCTATTTCCTAATAGTGCTTGGCAGACCTGCTGTCTTGCAGTAGGGGCACACTCACCTGGCTGTGCTTCGTTACACTGCTGCTTTCTCAACCAGCCGGTGCGGAATAGGTCACGCTGATGAGCAGCTGCGCATCGCGTGTGCCCCTTCAGCCCCGAAGATGCAGTGATGGCGTTTGGTTTGCCTGGGTTTGTTATTTTGCTGAATGAGTGTTCAACTGCCAAGTAATCCATTTTTCTCCAAATGCCAGAGAGCTTCAGTTGCTCTTACAGCACCTGAAAGCCTTTGGCATTTTGGGGTCATTGGCTTGGAGTTGCTGTCAGTGCTAATATCACTTGACTTTTAAAATTAGGTTTAAAGCCCTGTGCAAAGCTGCGTGTGGCCAGGCTGTTTAACTTCGGTGTCCATGGTTCCTGAGCTCCACTCACCAAAAAACAAGCAATAAAATGGGGGTGATTTGTATGTATGTAAACAAACTCATCATCTCTGCTGTTGAAAACAATGCCAGCAGAATTTCAGTCCAGCACCTGGAGCCAAAACAGCAAGGCTATTTTTAACATGTTGCTAAAGCTAGAAGCAAGCCATCTGAGTAGGGAGGCATTAGCTGGAAAAAAAAAATGTGTAGATAAAAAGATGAAATTAAAACAATTCTTGCTCAAAGCTGTGAAAGCATCCCTGAATGTGTTTGTGGACACACAGGGAGTGATGGCTAATAGGCTACCAGATCCACTTTGAAGGGTATTTACATTTCTCATAAAACTCAAAGCAACAGGGAATGAGTAAAAGCACTGTTAAATACAGGAGGAAAAAGGAATGACAAAATAAATTATGCTCCATGTGAGTTAAATATTAACTCATAAATGCCATCATTCCTTGAACCAAGTATGAGAAACCTCTACACTGGCTTCAAGTAGCAGTATCAGTCAAAGTGTATAACTTAAGACAGTAATAATTGCTTATGTTTTGACATTTCCAGCAATACAGTTGCATGAAATACTGAAAAGTGATGCTGAAGAGCCCCTTGCTGTACTGCTTTGTGGCTTGCAGGCAGTGGCAAAGTTAGAAGCCTACACTTTATTATTTCACTGCTTCAGATACCTGCACCTCATTTCTAGAATGCAAGTGGTGATGTGTGATGCTGCCCCTCAAAGGAAGGGGACGTGGATATGAAACCTGTTTTCTTTAGTTACTTGCCTTCTCTGGTTTTGGTACCCAGGGCCCCGCTTCCCGTGTGGAGGAATGGCTTAGCAATGGGAGCAGTTCTGTAAACATGCTGTGGAGAGATGCATGGGCTCAGGCCTTGATCTCAGCTGACACAGGACTTGAGATACAACAGATAGAAGCACATAAAAGCTGAGACCTACCACTGAACATTAGGAAAAATACTTTTGCCTCATAATGCTGTTGAGAACTTCTTTTAAATGATCCACAAAAAAAATGACCCATGTTGCTTGTGCAATGTTCTCCATTAAGTTATCTATCTTCACTCCCTATGTGACTCAGATTCAGTGGGGATGGAGAGCAGATGGGAAAAGCCGATAGTGAATAGCTTAGGACAGGCTGGACCGAGGAACTGAGCTTCCCTAGAAATTCAGCAAGGATGGCAGAAAGCATAAAGAGGAGTAAATGTAGCTCAGGAAATGTTTACAGTCAGTAGGCGAGCACTGGTCAAAGGAAGGGTGAGAAGATGGAAAGATGCCAAACAGCTTTGAAAGAGAAGGGCTTCTGAGCATCAAAGATGAGGAGCTGCGACATGAGCTGTTGGTAGAAGTAGGAAGAGCCTAGAAGTCACACCGGTGGTGTAACACACCACCTTTGATTTTGTTGTGGGTAAACCTCTGAAACCACTCCCAGGGCAGCAGTAGATGAATTGACACCCAGCTTATAAAACCAGTGCACCCCCAGACTTCCTCAAGCAGGGTATGGACATGAGTGAATTAGAAAAGGGTTTGCAGCCTGGTGCCCAGAGGCAGGATCGCAGTGGAAAGATCAATGGAGAGGAACATTCCCTGCTGCTGTTTCTGGGGTCTGTATTGCAGACCATGGCTGGCTACACATGTGAGCGAAGCGGGCTGCTACCTGGAGGGCAGGGTGCCTGCTCTGATTATATTAGAGCTAATGGGTTTGGACAGAAGTTTAAAGCTGGTTCTTTTGTGGAATATATTCTTCAGTAGATGCACTGGTATCAGGCAAGGTGCCAATGTATCTTCCTCTTCCAAGTGGTATTTATGTACAGGGGACAAAAGCAGGGGCTAATGCTCTGAGAGGCAGAGGGTAGTGCATAAAGAATATATTGTATCTGCAATTAAACAGATTTTTCCTGTTCCTTCTCTGTTATTAGTGTTATGGCTGTTGTTACAATCATATGTAGGGGAACTAAGTGAAGTTCATCCAGAATATAAATGCCTGCAATTGAGGAGGAAGGCAGAAGAAAACATTTATATTTCTGTCCAAGTGGAGATGACCTCTGTTGCTCTTTGAGCTCAGACTATTTTTGGCAGGAGCAAAATGGAGAAGGCTTGGCTTGGAAAGAAGGCAGTGCAGATGCCAGGCCCTGTAATTAGCCAAAAGACCTTCAGAGTGTGGGGAGGAGGTCAAAGAGCACATGGCTCCTGCCATGGCACTGCTCAGTGTGGAATAGTGCCTGCAGGAATGTAAAGCCTAGCCAAAGCCCACATACTGCAGCTGATCTCATGCAAAGGCCAGAAGCCTTATTCTGGGACTAACAAGTCTGCTAATGTTTAGTGTGCACCATAGAGGGTGCCCAGCGCTGTCAGGCCTGTGGAGCAAGGAGTGCAGAGGGCTGGTTCAGTCCTTACAAAGTCCTTACCAATAATTATTCAGAATACACTAGAACCTCAATGAGCCTGAATTGAAAGTGAACTTCTGAAACATACAGTAATGGAATAAAAAAGTTATCTTCACTTAGTGTAATTATAGAGGAAAAATTACAGCACGCGAGGCTTCTTTGGCAGTCTCTGTGTCAGTGAATCTGTTTGATCTATTTATATGTAAATTCCAGACCTGCCAAGAGCCTATGTGCAAAAGATTTTCTGGTGATTATTGAAATTGAGTGTAAGGATTCTTATGAAGACTTCATTTTTTTCAATTTTTTTAAAAACTGTGCCTCTTGTCATCTAAGAAAGGTGATCAAGGAAACAGGACAACAAAAGAAAAAGGTTTTCAGGATTTTTACTACAAATATTTTCCCTCCATGATATTTAATAGGAAAACTACATTTAATTTCTCCTAAAGCAATGTATTAATTGATAGAGGTGGGGTAAGGATGTGAAGTGTTGAGTATATTACACTCAGGAGTCACGTGGCAATAGGCATGGGCTTGATATCAGACTAGAGATAAAAACCTCCTTTCTGTGGCAAGATTCCTTACTTGCTGCTTTTCTCAGTGTGCAGCAGCACATCTGTTTACTCCTGGGAAAAGCTGGATCCAGAGCCAGTTCCTGGCCTGAAGTTTGTCACTTTCTAACCAAGTACAGTTTCTCTATAGAAATGAAAGCCAAGTGAACATGCAGGTAGTAGGGGAAGACGTGTTTCAGCCTGCTTTACTCAAGGTGTGGAGCTTTACACCAGTTCCACGGCTTTTCTTTAAATTTCCTTTTGTCTCCATCCCTATTAAGCAGTGGGGAAGTTCAGCTTCTCAAAAGCAGCTTGTCTTGTCAGGTCTCTCAGTTCCTTGTTAGGAAGATGAGTTATGCAAAGTGGAAAACACTCTGGGACTTCAAAATAATACATGCTCCTTGAGAGGTAGATCTCATGACTTCTGTGCTGGATTTCAGAAGTGTTCTGGGTAACCACTCTGTTTTTCAGGGGTGCCACTGTGGGTATGTTATTTCCCAGCTCCTAATATTCTGTGATTCTGTGATTTCCTTCATAGGTCTGGTTTTGATGTCTGAATGAGACAGGTGAGAAAAAAAGAAAACTTCTATGGGAGAGAAGATGAAGAATTAAGCACAATGATCTAGCAACTAAGATCTTTCTTCCATAGAATCTCATGGCTTTAATTTTTTTGTACATCAGCCTATTTTGAAGTGCATAGGCTATGGCATGGATTGGCATCATTTTGATAATAGTCTTCATTCACTTCAAAACATTGCTTTAAAAGCCTTCAACATTTTTTTCTGGTCTTCACAACTTTGCTGTGATATCTGATGGGGATGCCAGTTGGCCCAAAGAGATAAACATCAAACAAGTAGAGTGTCCCTGCATCCAGCCCTTTGATGGTCTCTGTGGTGACAGCTCGCTGGAGATTTATGTCATAGAAATACTTGCACAGCACTTTCTCCGACTTGTGCCGAGATTCAGGTCCAGAGCACCTGTCAGCGCTCCGCAGTTCCACCCACACCTGATCTTCTTCAATCCTTTTCTTGTACACACAGTACTTGCTCTCCTCTTGTGTTCCCAGCCAGGCAATGGTGACAGAGTTGCAGGTCCTCAGTTTACTAAAGGATTTGATTTTTAAGCTCTCTGGAAGAAGCGGGAATAAGGGCTTGTGGGAATGGGAGGACACCTGCACTTTCACAGAAGAGTTAGACTCCTCTGTGGACCTCAGCTGCACCAAATACATGTCCAGCAGCTTTCCCTTCAGTGAGAAATACCTCAGCCCTGAGATGTTTTCTGATGCCACTGTTTTACCATTCTTTGTTATGTGAACCCGTACTTGGCCATGACACAACTGAAAGGTGAATTGTATTTTCTTGTGCCTTGCCTGGTACTGCAGACTGTAGAATTTCTGTTTTTTCCCATCCAGGACAATCTGAACTACTTTCCCATCTTTCAGGTCCATCACCTTAGGTTCAGGTTCTTCCAGGGTTCTCGCAAATGTCCCGGTGTAAGCAGCACTGGCATTTGTGAGGAGATTGACAACAAAAACATCGAAGTAGTACTGAGTGCTGGGACTGAGACTGGGCACTGTGTAAGTGTTCTTGGTACCCATGCATACCTGCCTGACTTCCCCACTGCTTGCTTTGCTGATGATGCTCAGTTCACTGTTGGACAGTATCATCACCTGCTGCGGTTCAAGAAGGTACGGAGAGAGAGACAAAGCTAATGTAGGTGGCAATTTCATTCCAGAGGATCTGATTGCTGTCTCTGCAGCACACAAGCTCTTATAGTTGTGCTTTTCATTCACTAGAAGACAGTACTGGATGTTTTCTCTATGTTGCAAAACAGATGGACTGTGTTTCCAGGTCAGAGTCACTGTTGTGTGCCCAATGCCAATCACATCTATGCGTGGATCCATCGGAAGCTCTGGGTAGAGGTGCCCAGATGTTGTGTCAGTTGTTAAGTACACGGTAATGTGTGTGTCTCGCTCAGTGGATAGGAACTCCAGCATGTAAAGGGCAGAGTGAGAAGACATACCCATGTAAGTCTCTACAGAATTTCCCTTATAGCTAAAAATAGTGGATACCATGCTTGGAGCCTTCTGAGCTTTTGAGACCTCTTGTGTGCCATGATCACCTGCAGGCAAAAGCAGACTGGTCACTGTTGTTTTAAAAGATGGGAAATAAAGCACATCACATAGGTTTCATTGTTCACATGTCAGGGAGCATCCTATTTTCTTCCTGAAGACAATAATTATAACTAAGAATACTTCTTAGCACTGGAAATTTATTAAAATAAAATTCGAGTAGCTTTTATTTTAGCAGTGCAGTTGTAGAATTATGTTTTCAAAAAGATTGTTATTATAAAACTGCAGCTTGCAAAAGCTTGACTCATATTGTGCCTGATGTCCCTACAATTTTCTTCCACTAACTATCTCTTTGGGTACTTTTCTTCAAGGAGACTCCTACTTTCTATGAAAAGGTATTTTTCTTGGTTTAGTTTTGTGCCTCTGACTGTCTCCTGTGAAGAGGGAATGTTTAATACTTCAAAGGAATGTTATTTGAACTCCTCACTCAGGTGTACTTGTCTGACAGGTAAGAACTAGTTTATGGAAGCTTTCAGATTTTAGTTTGAAAAATTAATTTAAGAAGTCATGAAAGAGAATGGAATTTCCTCTTGGCCTAAAGGCAGCATAATGCCCACTGCCATGGTAGATGATATTCCTACAAAAATAAACAGCTAAATGTTCTACACATCACTGTGGGGAGCAAAATGACTGGTTTGAGTGGCCCAAGCCACAAAAAAAAATAATTGCTGAGACAGCAGAGAGAAGTTTGGGCCAGTATAAACAGCTTGTGAAGCTGGTTTGTGTTTGTGGAGCCCCGAACACCCAGTGTTGTTCCTAAATATTACTGTACGGTTTTTGACTTTTTCTAGTCAAATCCTTAATTTACTTGAGTTGATAGCAACATCCCAAAGACTCCCATATTTCACTCATGGAGACAGGGATGTCCTCTTCAGCCCATGGCAGTTTAGAGTAGCAGGTAGGATGAGGTGGTTAAGTTTGTGTGGAATTTCCTGTAACACAACTCCTGATGAATGACTGACACTTTCCTTGCCCCTGCTCAGGCAGACCCAGGGTCTTACCTCGTGCTGCTTTTCCAGGGAAGGTTGCTGAAGCCTTGTGCATAAGTATGCTCCATTCGATGGGAACATCACAGGGGGTCACTGTTATTGTGAACGGTGTGAGGGCTCTGCTTTCCTCCAAGACAAAGTAGTACCTGTAAGCGTGGGTTAAAAACAGAGGGGAAAGCATCAGGAAATTCAGGTCTGCCTGAGACTCCTTGTAATCAGCCTTTCTGATGTGGGCCACGCCACTGTGGGTACAAGTGATGGCTCTCCTTTGGAGTGCATAAACAGAAAGGGATGCTGAATGTCTGAAATCTTCAGCTGTGGGAAGAATATGTGCTCAGTTTTGTTTTTTTCTAGTACACAGATGTTTGCTGGATGTTTTGTCCACTTAACATAGGCAATGGTTTTCCCACTGAATTTTAATATACTTCAGGTGAATATTGTATGTCAGTGCTACCTGGTTATTGGGGATGATGGATGTGATAAACTGCCTTCCCCTTAGCTAACTCTGTGGAATTTGGTATGCTTTTTTCCCAGGATTTCCTGACTGGAGTTCAGTGAAATGTCTTGGTGTGTACTCTCTCATATGTGCTTGCATGTCTCTGTCCTCATGGGTGTCAGATGAAGTGGATATAACAGAATAGTTTTAGCCAATCTTAAAGATTCAGATTCAGATGCCAGTGACAGTTTCATCCAGGCTGGTTCTAACTTACTTGCCTTCATGACAGAGGCTGCTGTGCATGAGCAGTAGCAGGCAACAACAGCTTGCTCGGGTTTTGATCCCAGCTTATTTACAGAAAATCCCAGTTTCCTGTCTCGCTCCTTCAGTCTTCTGTTTGCCTGTGTTGTTTTGGTATATAGGGGCTGTGTACAGCCACAGAAATGTTTGGACTTGGTTTGCCCACTCTGCAGCTAAAGGAAGGCAGGGTTTTTTGAGGGCTTTTCTGTTTGTTGGTGAGACAAGCCTAGTTATTATGGATAGATCATATCAGCCTAGAGGTCTGGCTTTCTCTCGGGATATGGCTACTGGGACAGAGTCAAGCTTCACTGGAAACAAGTCTTTTACTTTAAGCCAAAACTTGTCATCGCTCTGTTTCCTGTTTGGATGGCTCTGGAGTTTGTCAGGTCCTTACCTGATCATGCTGAAGTGCAGGAGTTTCTGCTAACCAATTGCAATCTTAATGTCATACCCCTAAAGAGCATGGCAAAAATCACCCAGTATCCATCTGCCTTTGCTCCTGTGAGCATCATCATATTATATAACATGTGCCATGTTCCAGTTTCTGTGTGATGCACATCAAGACTGGACCATCTGCCTTAGTCTCTGCTCCATGATCACTCTGCTTGGGCGCATGTGAAAATCGGTACGTGTCCAAAGGGGAGCCCGATTAAAGCATTTGAAGTGTGTCTCTTCCCAAACAAGCAGATCAGCCTTTGCTACCTAAGATGCAGTGCCAGTTGTGATATCCACATCAGCTATGTGTCTAGAGCAGCAAATTTTGCAGAGTGAAGAGTCTGGAATTTCCACATGCAAAGCACTTTTGATCTTAGCAAGCCTTGCAGGACACCGGTAGGTGCTTTCCTGCTAAGGCATCCCTATGGGTATTCTATTGAGGTTTGGGGTAGTTAGTTTGCTAGGTAAAATTCACAGATTTTGCATTGCATATGTAGTGTGGCCAATGTGTGCCTGCAGCTCAGAAGCCAAGCTCCTTTGTGTGACACAACTGTTTGCTGTTGGAGTCCAACTACTCCATATTGGCTCTGCTGCTGCTCTGACAACCACCACAGAAAGCTCCCTGAAATGTGTGTTTGAATCTAAGCTTCCCCTCAGAGGCTCGTTCTAGGTTCTGGGCAATGCAGTGGCACTTGAGCTTGATAGCAGTAGGACATTTGTCTGGAAATTCCGTGGATGCTGGTAGGGCGCTGCAGGTGCGTAGCAATTCTTGGCTTGCACTGGTGTGTGCAGCTACCAGCGTCATAGGGCAGTATCTGAGGAGTGGCTGATTTGCTCTTACCTTTTAGGTATATCCTTCAGCAGGTGAACTGTCGTTTCCTTCCCATCAGCAAGTATCAGGGAGTGGTAGAAATTGAAGAGATCAGTTTTGAAGCTCTGTTGGGAACTGGTGGTGGGTGCTTTTATGGAATGACACAGGGAAGCCACCATGAGAAGGTAGAGAGGCCGATAAAACCAGAACCAGGACATCTTCAGTACTGCAAAATGAGGTGACAAAAGTGAATGGAAACTGCCATCCTGAGGGAGGAAGTAATCTGTGAACCCCTCTCTGTGCCTTTCCTAGCATTCATCACAATCACAGCAATCCAGGCATCCAAAAAGTGCCAGTCTCCATTTTGCTAAATTGCTTAAAGTTCACAGAGAAATATTTCTCAGGGGATCTCTGCAAAGATTTCATGGCAGAGGCTGCTCTGAAGATTTTATAATAGAAATATCTAGTCAGTGTAACACAAGTGCAATATCATGAGACAGTTATAAAAAATAAACTTTCTCTGCTGAGAAAATGACTGAAGAATTACATTTAAAATACTTTTCCTAGTCTATAGTGTTCATTTTCTAAATTTCAAGGCTGGTGGGTTATTTGTAAAGAAGCTGTCACTTTCAACCTCACAGGAGGTGAGTTTATCCCAAACCCTGCTGCGGCTGTTCTGTCAGAGAATTTTAATTTCATCCATCACAACTGTAGGTTTGTGTAGAGAAGAGGATCAGAATAACTTATTCAGAGCAGTGTAAAATACTGTTTGATGAACAGTGGAGGATCCTGGATAAGAATCCCTACACTGATACTTACACAAAGAGCTTAAAGTCTCCTATCTCATTTGGAGGAAGGCTTTATTATTGTGGGGCAGCTGGATAAATTATTCTGAGATTTCTGTATTGCCCATTCCTTACACACCTGCACCACTTCCACCCCATCTCAGCATTTGCTGCTCACCACAATTGTAACAACTCTATTGCATTCACTCTGATAAGTGATTTTTAAAAAATTGCATATGTCCTTTCCTTCTGCCAGAAGGCTTTATTTTCAGACTTGAATCTATGAAAGAAATGTACACAAACAGTCCCCAAAATCATCTCTTCAAATACTGATACTGTTTAAACTGTGCTGTGGACATAGTACAGAGCTACACAGATCAGAGACTCTGGTCAGGACAAGAAATTCTGACAGTATACTACTATGTGAGATTATAGATTATCCTTGAAAATTTTTTGCCTGCCACATCCAGTTTCAGAAAAGGGGAAAAGAGGAAATGACATAAAGGGGGAGGAAAGAAGGGCACAGACCTTTAACACAGGTGCCAGCTGTAGCTCAGGGATTTGGAAAGCAGAGGGAGCTCTGTGAGCAAGATCCCTATTTTGAGGAAAGAGTATCTTATTGCATTTTACAGGCAGCCAGGGATAAAGATCCTGGTTAAATCTGATTACTGGGTAATGATAGAAGACAACTTACAAGACAAAGACTCCATCCTTTCTCATTTTTTACTTGTTTCTCGGATCAGCCCTTTCCTCATGGTGACTTATGTCATTATCACGTGCAGATAATCTGAGGCAGTTTACAGTTCAGCAGACCTGCTGCCCACTACGATTAAAGTGACTTCATAAAAGAATCAGTTACTTAAATCCATTTCTAACATGCACATTTAGATACAGTATTGAACACACCTCTGGAGTTTTATGTAAAAACCCCTTGTTTTCATCTTTGATTCTCAAAGTAATGTACCTCTTTAATATCAGTGAGATTATTATTGACGTTATCACTGCCAGGGCATCTGTATGTTCTACTTAACATCCTAATGAAGCTAGGATATTCTCTTCCTCTCTGTAATATTTCTAGCACCTGGCTGAATGCAAGATTAAACAACCATTGAAGAAGCTGAAAGAATAGTTAAGATTATTACATCAGTTCCATTTTTAATGTTCTTAAAACAGAGCTTTCCTTATGACTCTGAGTCACTACTTTGCCACTTTGTCATTCTTGTAGTCTAACTATAGCTTACAGATTCAAAATGTAACCCCAAATATTTTGTTTTACCTTTGACAGTGGAATCTGAGTTGCTCTGTGCTTCGGTGAGGATTAAGAAAAAAAAAAAAAGTCTTTCTGCTGTTTAAATGACAGGATCTTGCAAACCACACTGATACCACGGCAGCTCAGCTTTTCTTGTCCAGGAAAACAAACAAACCAAGCGACCAACCAACCTATAATCAGCTTATCCCAAAGAGAACATCATCCTAAAGGCTGATTTTACTCAATTACACTGACCCTATACTCTCAGACTCTTGGAAATACGTTTCACAAAAACCAGACTGCTTACCTCCTGTGTTCCTGGCCAGATGATCCCCAGACCACTTGCTTTCTTTGCCGAAAAGGCATAAAATAAAAGAACGTAGACTTTTCAGATCTCTATAGACAGATGAAAACCAAAACTGTGCAACCAGTTTAACAGGACAGAACTGATTTTTCCATATGGCTCCTGCACAGACATAGTAACTAAAATGCTTGCAGTCTTTCAAGAAAAAAAAAATTAAAAAAAAAGAAAACCCAGAGAGTTTTGGTGTTTTCTTATATTGTGTGTTTTAAAAGGTTGTTTTTGACTTGACTAATTTTGAATTCTTCAAAGTTCCAATTGTTGCACTGTCTGTTCTAGACTTCTTTCTGGAGGGCTGCAAAGCACCTTGGAGCGTGCTGCCTCCGGAGAGCCGGACTCCACTCCTGCCCAGCGTGTCAGCCAGACTGTTAGAGCAGCCTAATCCCAGCGGTGGCTGGCCGGAGAGCAGGTCTTTGACAGAAACGCACACTGAGGAGGAGGGGGTGAGATGCAGAGAGCAAACGTTGTTAACCCTTGTTAGCCCTTAACGTGAGCCAGCTGAGGGCACACCGATCTCCTCCAGAACAACCAGTTTGGCATTAGTGGCTGCTCGGTGGCCCTTCCGTGGAGGGACGGGATCTCTTTGCCCAGAGCACTGCAGAGGCTTCGGATGGTTTCAGGTGTACCATGTTTCTTGTGTGTTTTTTTATGGCCCAACAGGTGCTGACTGGCTCACAGAAGGGAAGGCAGAAAAGCTGTAAGGGAGGGAAGGCTCTGCATTTTTTAAGCAGACTGGAATTAGCAATCCTTTGAAGACTCTCAGGAATCCACTGAATAGAGCTGGGCAAATTTCTTGGCCTGCGGAGGCTGTGTAAGAAAGAAACTGTGAAAGTGTATGGGCTGGTGGAGTATTTTTAGTGTGAGGGAATTGTGGCTGAGGGAGCAGGCAGGAAAAGGGTGCATGGGAAATGGCTCACAGCAAGCCGAACAATCGCGTCTGCAGTTGGGCGACAAAGCGGTTGTAGCGAAGCCATGGTCCTGAAAGGGCCTGAGCCAAAGCGGTCTGTGGCCAGGATTCATGTGCTGCTTGTGCTTCTCGGCCTCTTGGCCTGAGATGTCAGGAAAGGAGCCCTGGGGTTGTCCCTGTGGGGATGTGTACTCCATTTCTGCAAGCCTGCTCAGAAAGGCAAGTCCTGAACATCCTGTGCGAGCTTCCAGGCAGGCACTTTGCAGGGGGCAAAGACAGAGTAGGGTGGGGAGGCTAGACCTCTTGTTTGTTTGTTTGTTTGTTTGTTTGTTTGTTTGTTTTAAAGTAAAGTCTCTTGTTCATTATTTGAGGAGACTGGCTTGTAGTAACCCTTTACCATGGTTTCCCTGGATTTGAGGATGTGTTATTGATGCCTTCCTAAAACTAAAAGTTTTGAGAAGAACAGGGACAGGTGAGGAAGAAGTAGCAAGAGCCTCCCAACAGATTCTGCATAGCAGATCCTTATGAAAATGAAAATTTTAGTATCAACAGATGTCCTAGAAAGAAATAATTCTGATGTGTTTATTCTCACTGCAGAAGACTGCAGAAATAATCATGGAATCACAGTATTACAGAATATCAGGAGTTGGAAGGGACCTCAAAAGTCCAATCCCCCTGCCTGAGCAGGATCACCTAGATTAAATCACACAGGAACATACTGTGTCACCCTCACGGTGAAAAAGTTCTTCCTTATATTCAGGTGGAACTTCCTATGTTCCAGCTTGGACCCATTGCCCCTTGTCCTATCACTGGTCAATACCAAGAAAGAAGAGCCTGGCTCCATCCTCCTGACACTCACCCTTAACATATTTATAAACATTAATGAGGTCACCCCTCAGTCTCCTCTCCTCCAAGCTGAAGAGACCCAGCTCCCTCAGCCTGTCCTCATAAGGAAGATGTTCCACTCCCTTAATTATGATGTTCATTACAGGTTTGCTAAAAACTTATTTGCAGAAAAATTCTGCTGAGCAACTATGCTTTTAAAATTGGAACAGTGTGTGGGAGCCTGTTGATACAGGCACCATATGATCAGGGTATTGGCACTGTTCAGCTCAAGACCTTGCAAGATGTATGCTAGAAAAGCAGCACAAGTGGGGTAAATAGCAAATAGGATCTTTCAGACAAATTGTCATTCTGGTGTGAAGTCCAGAGCAGATAGTGCCTGGGAAACAGATGTGGGAACTAATGAAAATATAAGCACCAAGCCAGAACCAAACTGTTCCCCTAAGGAAATAAAAACATCAGGAAAAGGTGCAGCAAAGGCTGGTAAGTTCCTTGGACAGACCTGGAAGAAGGAAATGTAGGTCAGATGGATGAGGCACACCAAAAAATGCTCACTGAGAAGAGGCCACAAGAGATAAGATATTGGGCATGATGTAAGTGTAGGGACTGCAGTGTGTTTTGCTGAGATTTGGAGGGACTTTTGGATGGTTGTAAGCAGGGAGAAATATTGTAACCAATATTGTTAAGTAGGAAGATCTTCACCTGGTGCTCAGGATCAGACCTTGCTCATGTCTGGTAAAATTCCTAGTCAACAGGGACATGGTAGACATGTAGGACTCACTGTCTTGTCCTCTCTGAACCTCCCCACTGCCATCAAGACAAGCCATTACCCAGGGCACAGTTCTGCTTCCAGGGAGGGCAATGGGAGACTCTCCGTTGGCCATCAGTCAGCTGTGTTTAGCCAAATGCTTGAAGGAGTACTCTGTCTCCTGCTGAATAATGTGAGCAAGGATGTCAGGTGAAAGGCTGAAGAGATGGAAATAGTCCAGTTTTCACAATGATTTCTTGTGTACCTCCCTTGTGTGTGTGCTTACATGCAGGATGCGTGTTGGTGGATTTAGAGGTTCACTGAAGCTGTATCAAAGGAAAAAGAAGTATTCACTATGGAGAAAGTTAAGAGCTAAATTCATGACTCATACAGAGTGACTGAACTCAGAGTTACTACAGGGACAAATCATCCCTTGATTTGGCGTAAAATTGATACAACAGACTTCTCAGTAGAAAAATGTAGTCTGTAATGAGCAGGCTCTGCTGCACCTCAGAGCTGAGTCAGTGACTTCAGCAGGGCTGTTCAAGAGCTCCTGATCTTGTCCCAGCTCTGCTGGCCATCAACGCCTTTCACAAATGCAAGAGATCTTTGACAACAGAGACTTGATATGTGCTCTGTTAAGTGGTAGCTGTGCTAAAAGTTTGGTAATGCTAAAAACAAAGGAGATCTTGACACTGGAGCACAAAGTCAGACCATTAGGGATCTCACAGGAAGCTACAAAGATGTTTCAGGGATGTATTTCCTGAAACTGCAGTCCCAAGTCATAGTTTCCCTGCTCAGGTGAGGGATCCTGCAAGCCAGAGGAGCGTCCCACAGTCCTGACAGCACCACTGACAGCACGCTGACCCACAGCACCCCCAGCTTGCAGCATCTGGTTGCTCTTTCAGAGCATGACTCTCAAAAGGCTGCTCGGAGGGCTGTGCGGTGGGCCCAGCCCGGCCATGCAGGACCCCTCTGATGACCACACAGCACTGCTTCGTCCTTGGCAAGGGACCCGCGGAACAAACCTGACCACACCTTCGTCAGGAAGATGAAGGCATCTGTGTGAAGGGCCAAGAGAGCTCTAGTCCTCCATTAGTGTGATGAATGGCAGAGTGGTAACAGGATGCAGGGTCCTCCCACCCGCTGCCCAGCTGGACCAGGCCCTGGCTGTAACCCAGGGCATTACCCAAACACAGACAGCTTCCCTGCACCCCCAGCCCTGCCCCTGGAGCTCTGTTTCATGAAACTCTGTAAGCAGATTAAAAATGCATGGGGAAATAGAAATTGAATCCTTCAGTCATGGGACAAGCAGTATTCATCTTTTCTGCCTTTTACTTAC
>VXBZ01009849.1:482927-529289 GCA_013399135.1 Heliornis fulica | reverse complement strand
AAGATGATAAAGGGGCTGGAGCACCTTTCCTACGAGGACAGGCTGAGAGAGTTGGGGCTGTTCAGCCTGGAGAAGAGGAGGCTCCAGGGAGGCCTTATAGTGGTCTGCCAGTACCTCGAGGGGGCCTACAAGAAAGATGGGGAGAGGCTGTTCAGTAGGGCCTGTTGTGACAGGACAAGGGGTGATGGTTTTAAAATAGAGGGAGGGAGATTTAGATTGGATATTAGAAAAAAGTTCTTTACTGTAAGAGTGGTGGAGCACTGGAACAGGTTGCCCAGGGAGGTGGTGGATGCCCCATCCCTGGAGAAGTTCAAGGCCAGGTTGGATGAGGCCCTGAGCAACCTGATCTAGTTGGGGGTGTCCCTGCTTCTTGCAGGGGGGTTGGACTGGATGACCTCTGGGAGTTGCTTCTAACCCTAATCATTCTATGATTCTATGATTTAGTCTCTCTGTAATCACCTCTGATGAGCATCTTTATTGTGCTAGCTGACTGATTGCCCTGCTGTCAGCAGAGGACTTCTGTTAATTGGTTAAAAGTATTTTCTCACTGCAGTATACACCTGACATTTATCTGATGGAGGCAAAAAATCTGATTAAGCATCTTGGCTTGAGAACGATGCTAAAAGAGAGTTGGGGGAGAAAGGTGGGGAAAGGAAGTATATTTTTCTCAAAGGTTCTACTCAGAAGTACAAAGCAGGTTGTCAGAGAAATGCATTCAAAGGAATAACGTCTCTCTGCTGTCATGTCTCCACTACAAGACTGGAGAGAAGTAAAATGCACCATCACATTTCAGCATGCCAATGTGATCCAGCCAGGGAAGGGAGCTGAAGTAGGGAATGCACACTGCGCCCAGATGAAGTCCCAAAATCTAACAGGCAGCTAAGCAAAGTCACCGGTCTAAATTGTTAAGACAAATGAGACATTGTTTGGGCCAAGTTGGCTTTATTCCTGGGTTTCAGAAGCCCACACATGAGCTCTCTAACCTTTAGAGCAGATGATTAAGTTAGCTCCATTGTGCTCTTCTGAACGAGCCAACAAAGTCTTTTCAAAGTTTTGTTGGGCTTTTTTATTATAAATGTCACACCTTTACCGAGCGACCCCTTCCCTCCTCTCTTCACAACAATGGTGAAAGTGCTTGAGGGCCTCAATCTGCAAACGCTACTCATGAATTATTAACAAGGCTTCTCCTGCCAGTGAAGTTATGCACCGCCGTAAGCAGTTACCAAGCTGAGCCTTTGGCCCAGAGAGCCCACTTTGGCTACGAATGTGCTTGTAATTGGATGGTTAAAAAAGCCAATTAAAAAATGATTAATGCCACAAACAGCGCAGCTTAACCAGAGATGGGGCCCTCATCTTTGAGATAGGGCTTCCTTCCCCGCTTTCATCATCTCTATATTGCTGCTTAATGCACAAAAAGAGGCTGACAAATCTGGCAGCCTGACCACATATTTTCCACTTATTAAAAAGAAATGTGTGTGACCATTTCTCCAAGCTGCTTCGACAGTATCTACCTATTAACTTTCCACTTAAGAGAGTTCCCTGAGATTTTCCACTTCCCAAAAAACCCTTTTCCATGGTGGCAGCTCCTGCAGGAGGATCCGAGGCTGCAGCTATCTTCATTATTGGGAAAGCCTGAGGGACACAAGTACAGGCTGCGTACCGTGTACCGCGGCGCAGTGGAGAGGTGCCAGGCCTCTGTGCTGGGTGATCACCAGCAAAGCACTCTCAGCATCGTGAGGAGCCTGAGGAGCTGGCTGAGTGTTTTTACAGAGGCTGAGCTTGAGCCTGGGGAGCAGCTTTGCTCTTGGCCAGAGGTGCCTAAAAGCTATTCAGAGACATCACAGGTACAGTGTATGCCCATGCTTAGAGAAAGAGATTGCAATGATACCATGGTGAAAAGCCCACTCCCTCTGAACTCCCTCAGCATAAGCCATACTACAAAGAGGTTTTTGGTGGCACAGAGTAGCTGAGTAGTCTTAATTTACCTCCCTGGTTGCCCCTACTAGCTGATGGCCTGCATGTGGCAGATGTGTCCACAGTGCTTCCAGCTCAGTGGGGAGGAAGAAGAGTGGAAGGTGGTAGAAAACAGTTTCAGAAGCTGCTTTAATCTTGTAGGATAGATTGTGGTTTGCAATACATGCTAAGAGCCTTCTCTGAAAGTAGTGGATAAAACTCTTCTTGTTCCTGGAGGTACTCTGTAAAGTGCTGCTGTGGACCCAGAGCTCAGTTGTTGCCAGAGTCTTGGGGCTGATGTAGTCCAAGCCCTGGTGAGGGAAGTGCCCCCATTTTGTCACATGGGCAACAGATGCAATGGCTACATGCTGTGCATGCCTTTAGGGCCCTTATATGGACTGTAGGACTAATCAGTCTGTGGAATGGAGTTCTGGTTTGGCTTTTGTCGCTGATCACGTTTGATTTGTTAAAAAGAGAAAAAGCCTCTTTCTTGTAGGTGTCCTCCCCAGGCTTTCTGTTCCCTGGTCAGCTGGGTATAAAAATGGGATGGGTAATATTAGCTAGTCAAAACAGAGGAAGGCAAATCACACCTGCTACTTTGTTGTTACATTTTGAGCCCTGCTGCTTACTCCTTCACTTTCCTATTCTCTCCAAGGGCTCCCAGCCCAAAGAGTTTCATTTCATACCCGTTGCTGGGACACTTGTCACTGAGTTGAGTGTGGTCTGGGCAGGCCCCATGCCTGGCACGCGGGAACACACAGCCTCACTCAGTCCTGACCGTGATTCCCTGCAATGCCAGATGTGAAGATGACACTTCCCCTGAAGAACATTTAGTAGAGTGCTGCGGTTTCCAGTCTTCTCCCTATTTCTAATTTTGTCTCGACTCCTAACTCAGACTATCATTGTGGGCAGATGAGTCTGCTCTGCCCTTCCCATCCAGTGGGAAATACTTTTGCCTTCTTACTAAACCCAGCGTCAGGAAGATTAAAGAAAGTTTGAGAAATGTTTGCAAACCCTGGCAAAAGCACAAACTGTTCTAGGTGCCAGAAATGAAAACTACTAAATAACCATCTGGAAATAATACCAATAGTTTCTCAGCAACATAAAAGCATAACTTACGATAGTCATAACATGACTGAAAATGCTTATATTTCCCTACATTAAAATACCAATTTATGAACCATATGTAGAGAAGTTAGGCTGCAACTTGACAGGTTGTGCTGGAGAAGACAATTTTGCCATCAAACAGGTCTTAAAAAAGCCGATTGATGATTCCTGTGTGGTAACATTACCTCTATTTCTGTCCATCAGTAATGGGCAGCAGGCACCTTTGAGAGATGGTATATCAGCTTCTTAATTGTATTGGAATGTATATAGTTTCTGCAGCACGGATTAAGCCTCTGTCTTTGACCTTCAGAGTCCTGAGACAGCATGTTTCCCGACTACTACTGGCAGGAGACAATACTGACTCAGCTTTAGCACTTTCCATCACCCCCTTAAGGGACTTTGAGGCAGACAGGCAATGACGAGGGCTTGACTGGCAAGCCTTGGGTGGAACACGCCTGAAGCAGGGAGAAGTGTTTTTGAGGTGAAGGTCCAAGCTGTGGTGGCTCTGGGTGCTCTGTAGGGTGAGACCATGTATATAGTCCTCTGTATTTCACTTTGGAGCCTATCTTTGTATTTAACATGCAGTTGGAGGGCTGTAGCAGTAAGTAAAGACTATGACGGTATCTATTAGCTAATTCAGCTTGAAAGATTTTTTTCCTTCAGAAGCAAAATCAGTCTGTGGCATGCTCGTGTCTTAGTGACAACCCTTTTACTTCTCCCATGCCAGTGGACAGAGTCATTCCCACCCCTGAGGTGGGAATCCTTCCAGTAGGGTTATTTGCACCTGGGCTCTCCGAGCTCCCAGCACAGCATTACAAGCATTTTCTCGTCAGAGGAATGGGACATGCAGTGTAGTGATGGGAACACAAGTGGTGGAGGTCAGTGTCAGGTATGAGCCTTATCTCAATGCAGTGTTGCACCAGCTCTGGGGGTAGTCCTTGTGGGGAGAAGTATCTCTGAGTCAGAGAGAGAAACTCTTTCTAGGTGGGAAATCTCTTTAAACTAAAGGAGCTCTTCCAACTAAAATAGGAAGAAAGAGCATATAGGTGTTTTGGACACTAGCACTACTACTAGATGATAAGTTTGGTACTTGCTCCTGTAGCTTTTCATTCAAAAGATTTTAGCCTAGATTCTTGCTCACCCTCTGTGCCTTTGTATTTTAGGAAGAAGAGATTCCCTCCTTGCAGAACTGCCACTAACCAAAGGACAAAAATATCAGACAGCAGGACTCTTGTGCCTCTCTGCCGCAGGTATGAGGAGAGAGGGAACATTTATTAATGGAAATGTAATTTGTAATACGTGATCTGCCCATCCAGAACCCTTGCAGATTAAAGAACAGGTGTATTTATAATGCTGGAAAGGAGCCATGCTAGGGATGATAGATACATTTTCATAATTAGAAACAAGAATATATTTAATAGAATTAAATAACAATACTTCCAGTTTAAACAGGGATATCGGCTCCATCCAGGCATCCCTAGGAAAGTACATAGAATGCAGCACATAACTGCACTCTGGAGTTCAGGGTGGAATTCCTAGTGCCTCTAACCCTGGAGCCTTTGTTAGCAATGCTCTTTTCCCTGACTTTAGACAAGACTGAGAACTTGCACACTTAGTGACGCCACTTGTTTGACAGAGTGGATATAAAGGAGAGCACAGGTTGCCCGTCTCCCTTATGAATTGGTCTTGAGAATTCAAGTATTAGAGTATGCAGCTCCTCCTACATTGAAGTCAACTGTTTTCTGTTCGTAGATCAGGACTCTCTTGCCCTTTCTGCATTTCTAATGGAGCAGGGTGGGGTGAGGATGCAGCTGGGACCCCAAATAAAACGGTGCATTTTTATGGGGAGTCACAGCCGGGGAAAATTCAGTCACTGATCTGATTTTCAGATGAGAAATGATGAAGTAGGAGACACGACTGACATTTACAAGTAGATGGATGCATTCTGAAACGAATGATAATCAGTTAATCTACTCCTGCCTATGGCTTGTCTCAGGGCATTTATCAATGTTATCTGAGATGGGCTGGTGGGCAGATTTGCACGGCACAGTTTGATGTTGAGAGTCCATTTAGGATTTCATCATTTATTCTCTTTATTGATTCACTGTTACACCACACTGCTGCCATTCAAAAGTCAGATGGTGAAAAAAAAAAAGTTCCTCAATTTTCTGACCTCTACTGACATCCCAAATGTCTTTGCTGTGTGTTTCCAAAGAGATCCTCAGCTCTTAGGTCTTTTTTCTGACCTTGGAGTAACAGCTTGAGCACAGGTAAGGTTCCTATTTTGGACATGCTTCAGTGCACATTGCACTGTAAGTCCTAAATTCAGGCCTTAGATTCCAAATATTTCATTCTTCCCTCTGATCACAGAAACACAGAATCTCAGAATGGGCTGGACTGGAAGGGACCCCAAGGATCATCGAGTTCCAACCCCCCCTGACACAGGCAGGGCCACCAACCTCCAGGCCTGCATCTAGACAGGGTTGCCCAGGGCCACATCCAACCTGGCCTTGAAAACTGATTCTGAAGTGAGCAGGAGAGGAGTGGCTGAGTGTTTCCCAGGGTTCACACACCTCCTGGTGAGGAGCTGAAAGGCATTCATTTAGCTCAGGACAAGTTGATGGGCCTCTGGGCAGTTTTGGTAATAGATGGAGATGCAGACAGGCAGATGGGTACTTGTCCTCAGTAGTAATAGCTGACAATAATAGCTAAGAGCTTTTTTAACACTGTTCCATTTATTTTTTTTTTAATACCATGAAGAACTATGACAAAATAATCTCTCTAAAAGAATGCTACATAATAGAAGTATAAACCCACAAGCGGAAGCATTAATCTACAAGGTGAATTACAGTATCATTAAAAAATCAATATGAATTTGAAACTGCAAAATGCCAGTAGTTTAGCACCACTCCAAAGAGTCAATGGCACTTTTCAAAGCATCCAGGCTATTCAAGAAAGAGAGAAAATGACACTGTGTGAGGGGTTAAATTACAGGACATCTCACTTTCCAGATGCCTGTTAAGAGAATATGGAGCTTTTCAACTCCAGGTATTTGGGATCTACTAATGTGACTGACCATCCTCTGTGAAACAGTGTAAACCCTATTCTCCAGGTGAGAGGTTTATCTCTCTGTGCCTCCCTTCCTCCCCCAAGAAACCTCTTCTTCTAGTTAGTGTTAGGTATTTTGATCAGGAGAGTACAGAAATGCCTCGCCAGTGCAATGAGAAGCTCCTCAGGAGTGGGAAAGGGGACAAGGAGGTTATGTGACCGGGATGGAAACCTCTCCTACCCTGAGAGATCTGAAAGGATCACCTTGTATAAACACTTTAAATAGTTTTAAAGTATTTTATAAATACTAAGGCTATGCAGTCTCATTGCACTGCGTGAGGAAAACCTAGTTAACCACACTGCTTTCACTCTGTGTCGAGGTGAAAGCACTCTGCAGGGCAGTTTCTTCCTGTTAGTGTGTGAGAAGACCTGTCACTGTTTTGCAGCATCAGCTGATGTTATATTTGTAATATATTTATTTGCAGTGGCTGCTCTGTTGGATGGACACAGGACATCCATCTACAGAACTGCCAACCAATACCTTCCATCAATATTCTCTTCATTTTTAGATCAGAGAACAATCACACTGTACCAAGAAATAAGAACAAGTCAGCATGTCAGTGACAGCTTGGTCTCTTTTACCATTGTCTACCAGTGCTGCTCAAAGGCACTCAGATGAGCTCAAGCTGGTACCATCCAGGTTATAGAAAAATCACACAAGTCTACAGATTGTTCCCTTTCTCCTGTGGGCACCAAACTGCCACCTTTTGTAGAGAAACTAGTTCTTGCTTGTCCTACTAATAGGCTTCAATAGCCCTGAGCAGCCTCACCTGGGGTACCACCCACAGCCCCTGCCCACCGCCCCAGGAGCTCTATTTAAGCTCAGCCCTGGGCTCTTGGCTCTGCTTAAAGCAGTGTTATTGGTCTGTAGGTCAGCTATGTTTGTGACAGACTATGGGCTCTGCTTTTCCAGACTGACTAAAGGGCCTTCCTCATTGTCATGAAGTTGTCTGATCTAGACTGCTATGCCCAACTTGTCTTACTAAGGTATGGTCACTCGACCGGCCTCTCTCCCTGCCCCTGGGGAGGAGCTGGGCCTTGCTGTTTTTTTGATCCTACTAGATGTGCTAAAGGGCTCTCTGGGGTTCTCTTCAGTGTTGGGAGGTGCATTTTTACAAGTGAGACCTCTGAAAAGAAGTTATTAATGGAACATAGACATGAGGATGGTATTGAATATTCAAATGACTCTGTTCTGTTCCCAGACCTTTGCAAGGATGTGTGTTGCTCTTGGAGCAACATGGTTTCTGTTACTCAAGCAGTTAACTGTTCTGTGATCTATCAGCTATTGTAAGTGCCATGTGTATTGGTGGAAAAGGTTCCTGTGTTTACAGAGGTAGCTTATGGGTGCTCCTTCCCCCAAGAGGCAGCCTGGGGTTGCAGTCCCATGCCTGATCTGGATTCTAAGGTTGGGATGTATGGGTTGGGTTTCTTCATTCTGAGAGGTGGATTTTGTGCTAATTATTGCAAAGCCTCCAGGAAGAATTGTAGAGTGGAACCAGGTTTTGCAGCATCCTTTGTACTTGCGGTCACTCAGGTGCTGTTCAGGAGCACTGCACATGGAGAGTTCTGGAGAGCTCCTCCTGTGGAGGAGGGAAAGGTGCAGCCCTGTGCAATATTCTGTGGCCAGGAGCTGTGACCCATGTGTCTCAGCAGTGTTGTTTGGAAGGAAGGAGATCACTGCTGTGTATCAGCTGTCTGTGGAGTAACACCCCTGAGTAAGGATGAGGCTCCAAAGCAAACTTCTTTTTTTTTTTCTCCTTCCAGGCTCGGCCAGACTGCCCTAGGATTTTTCCTAGAAAGCTATTGCTGTTTTTTTTTTTTGAAAAAAGCCTTTTGAACAAGTGAATGTTGTAGTTACAGATGAATATTTGCAGTGCAAATGCCAGGGGATGCTACACCTATCAAAAGTGCTCATGCATTCATCCTCCATGAGAATTAACATCATGTGGCCTATTTGAATCCTCCCAAGCAATCAAATTGGCTTAACCAGTTAAAATTACATAGTTATTCAGTACAGTTTATAATTAAAGGCTAAATGTTTGAAAGATGCTACCACAAAACCTTCTTTGTGGGACAGCCTTCTGTCCTGACAGCCTTCCCCTTGCTTGGTATCTGACTGCACTGACCACTAAGTTTTCCAGAACCAGCTTTTTGAGGGGGTGAAGGGGTTTAAAATGGAAGACCTGTAGCTGTTTCCAGAGCCTGGCAGCCAGCTGGCCCACCACTACCAAGAGCAATGAAATTGTGTGCTATGCCTGCTCCCAGCTCTAAGCACTAATTCCCTTTCCCCACTGACATCATTATGCTCAATTGCTGAAATCTTCTTAAGGCCAAGAGGCAGCAGAGGGCCTGGAAGGGTGCTGCTCCCAGGCAGCCCTCACAAAGGCAGCTGTGCAGCCTTTTATCACTGAGGTTGTACGGGCAGGGATTACTGGAGGGCAGCTGGAAGGCTGGGCTCAGATGTGGGGATGGGGGATTTTGGGAAGGGTCAGGGAGAGATCTGTTTTGCTGGGTTCTGTTACCCTGGGAAGGACAGCAAAGCATGTCAGAGTCCCTCCTTGCCCTCTGAGGGTGGCAGTGCAGTGGGACAGTGCACAGAAACAAGTGCTGGCATGTCCTGCCTCACCGGGGTCAAGTCATGCATCTGGGAAGCTCCCACTTCACTCCAGTTGAGTGATGAGGACTGAGACATGGCAGGCACAGATAACAGGCAGAGGTTGTGGTCAGTGGTCACAGGAAAATGGCAAAGAGCCTCCTAAGTTGTACTGGTAGTGTCCTGTTTCTCCACCAAGAGCAAGGCTTTCCTAAGCCCCACTGACATGATGTTTTTGTTTCACTTGGTCAGCTTGCTTGCAGGGAGGATAAAGAGGGAACAATTTAGACTTTTTGAGATCCTTAGACTTCCTAGTTGGACATTCACTGAGGAAATTCATACCCTGATGCACTGGAATTGCCTCCTCTCTGTTACTCCACCATCGTATCACTGGCAATTTATTCACACAGATTGATTCCTGTGGGGCCTCTTCCTTCCTGTTTGGGGTCTGTTGCAGCCCAAGGTCTGTTCCCATCTATCTGCTCTGAGCACACCAACAACCAGCCCTGTGCTCCTCGTTTTCTGTTGGCAAACAAATCTAAGAGCAACACAGTGTGCTCATGGCCAATATCTGAGCTCAAAGGGGTCAGCTGTGTCAGATGGTCCCTCATGAATTCATTGTCTGGCACGAATGGGAAAATAGCAGCCATGAATGGATAAATATGCCCTCTCCAGGAAAAATGGATGTCCTCAATGGAGATGCAAGGAGAGTTGTCCAGCCTTCTGAATGTTGAAAGTAAAAATTGCCTTCTTGTTAGCTGAGATTTATTGTTTTTGTTTGGGCCCTACAAATGGAATGGACTCAGAAGGTTAAGCCCAGATGAGCTCACGCTGTTCAGCTGGATGATATTAGAGTTAATCCCTTTGCGTGGTTCCATGTTCTGTAATACCTTTCAAGCCTGATGATTGCAGCTGTATTTTAAAAGCTTTTTTTTTAAAGATAATCTGTTGGAAATGCGAAGCCAGTAGAAATAAATATTTTCTTTCCATAGAATAGACATAGTATTTGCTTCCATATTTAAAGTTTTCTTTGAACTGGATTGCAAAACAAACTCAGGATTGATTGCAAGTCTTCCAGTGATGACTTGTAAACTCAAACCTATCATAGAGATGTGACTGGTAGTGTTTCCCACAACTGCTGCAAGTAATTTAAGGTCTCCTTCACAATTGTAATAATGTGCTTGTTTCCTTGCTGTTAAGTAACTCTTTTGTTCTCCGTGTTTTTTCTTGCTTTGTGTTGCTGGCACTGCAAACAGCTGGTTTCTGTGAGCCTGTTGGGCTATTGTGTGTTTTAACTGTCATCTCAACCAGGTAATGCTATAGCTTTCTGGCCATGAGATAATTAAATTTATGTGTAACAAATCTACCCTGTGGACTGAATTCCCAAGTGTGTGCTTGGTTGACCTAGAGGTCCCAGCAGGGGTTATTTACTTGATTCCCAATGTAACAGAGTGTTTTAGGGATTTGCTACTTATGTGCAATCCCCATACCAGGTTTTGGAGCCATCTACCAAACAGCTGATCCACTCATCCAGGGTAACCTTCTTGTCTCCATCTGTGTCACAGGACTCAGAGGATGGAAAGTGGATTGCAAATAACAGGCTTGCTCTCTTTGAAGAATTGTGGGAATGCTGCAATGCCCCAAGAGTTTGCAGCATGCCTCTGAGCTAAACATCAATTAAAGACAGCTTACTTTTGAAATAAAGCCAGAGTTAGTAATGCTCTGGCTTTCTTTGTAATTCCCATGAGTTTTATTTACAGCTTCTGTGTAGAAAAGAAAAATAAAAATGTATCTGAGCAAATCCTAGTAACTTAAAAATCAGAAAGCAGAGTTAAGGGCTTAGTATAGATTCTTTTAAGGTCTGAGTTTAAATGCAAAGCTCTAGAACACAGTGGTTTAGGCAGCTGGGCTTGCTCTGGTCTGTTAGGGCCAAGGAGAACTAGTAAGAAGCTCTTTCTCTTCTCTAGTAGTATTTAGTGTATCAGCTGTTACTCTGAGCTCCTTGAGGGCATGTGCTCTGTGTGAAGAAATGAACTCTGCAGGCACACTGCAGGGGTGCTCTCTGATCTGTAAGTCAATCAAATCATTCTGAGGGCCTTTCAGTTTAGCAGTGCTTAGGCTTGCCAGTGCTAGGAATGAGGCAGAAAGCAACAGAATTGGTGTTTGGAAGGCAAATAAGTGATGGAGGAGGAGGGGGGAAAGCACATTATTCTTAATGCCACTTACACTTTTCAATTGGTATTTCTTTTTCACATGTTTCCTTGATTCCATTCCCACCCTTCCTCTTCTCTTCTGATTCTCACCTGCTTGGGTTCAATTAATACATAGAGCTAGAAAAAATTGGATTTTTATTGGCACAAATGTGTGGAAGAGATTAGAGTTTTAGGAACCTCAGCTCTGGCTGTATTTTGTGTGACTGAAGTAGATTAACAGTATGCAGGTTTGGCCTGGAATATAATATCAGCTCTTCTGCTGTTAAAGTTGGTCTTAAAGTTTGTGATTCTGGCTCTACAGGACCAAAAGGCCAGTCATCTGTGCTAAATTATACTTTGCTTTAGTGTTTGATTGGAAGAGTTCTCAAGGTTTAATCTCTGTTTGTCCTCTCTGGTGTAGGCTAAAAAGTTTTTCTAGTGGAGGCTGCACTAAGACTTGAAAAATATTTTGGTTTTCTGCTGTCCCTCGGAATGACCTTGGGCAAACCTGATCTCAGTGCATCTGTTCAACAGAAAGTACATCCCCCAGGAGTGGGGGAGGTCAGGTATTAATGAGCCTCTCTGAGGAATGGGGAGCCTGTAAATACTCACAGAGATAGGCAATCTTCTAGAGCTGCAAACTGGAAATACTGTTGGGTGTATGATAGCTCATCACCTGTGAATTGCTTTAACACATGGCTGAAGTCTGCTTACCTTTGATATAGAGCAATAGTACTGTATGCTGGGAGCAGAGATGGGGCTCTGACAAGTGTTTGCTGGTGGAGTTATCGATGCTAGAGCCAGCCAGGATTTCTGAGGGGTGGGCTCTTCAGTGGAACACCTGCATGTCACCACCCCTACAAGCAATGTGATAGCTGGTTCTTCATGTCTCGACTAGCACCTAGGGGACAGACAAATGGACTGAATGTGTGTTATAGCACATGAGCTCTCACCCGATGCCATGGCTGGTCCTCAGCTACCTGGGAGACATCTTAGAACCAGGGACTTAAGCTGGAGAGGAACTCCAGAAGCTGGGCTCATGCAGGCCTGCCCTGTAGTCCTCCTCTGCCTCCTCCAGCCCTTGTTACCTTCTGAGGCAGAGCCACACCAGAAAGGATGAGGAGAGCTGCCCCTGCTGAGCCAGGTTTGGCCAGGAGGTGCTCACCTCCTCATACACAGCAGTAGCAGAAAGTTAGGGAACTATTTGCTTGTCTGGGTTGGCACTTCTCAAGCTGCTTAACCTTATTCCTATTGGCAGTCTTTATTGGTGCTTCTAGTACGTGATGCCCAGTACCTGCTTTCTGGGTTCTTTTTCTTTCCCTACTGCCCTCAATGATAAAATAGGAAGATGAGGTGCTTGGGGGGGGAGGGCTTTGGTTTTGCTGGCCCTGGATGCACTGCTGAGGTCTCTGTGGATCCTGGTTAAGTCACCTTTTCAAGGTGCTACCTAAGAGCCTGGTTCTTCTGGTGGTTGCTTTGGACTTCAGCCATTGCTAAGGTAACAAAATGCTGGTCACGTGAGTGTTTACAGCATGGCTCACAAGGCTGAGCATAGAACCAAAGCCACGTCTCTGGGGTTTTAGGCTGATCATGAGGACACTGCTAAACCCACTGTCTGACAAGGTCAGACCGTGGTGTAAGGTATTTAGCAATGATGAGCTCCCTTGATGCAGCCATGAAGAAGCAGTAAGCAAAGCTGGTCTTTTCTTTTTGTGTGTATTACATCTTCTTCAGATGCTTTCCTCTTCTCCTTTCCCTACCCTGTGCTGATGGCTAACTCCTGGTGAATGCTTTGCCTTTGTTTGTAAGGGGCAGACCAAAACGTGTGTCACAGCACCGGGTGTCCAAGGCTTTGCTGCTTTGGGGAGCCTGCAGGGCTCTTGCCCGGAACAGGAGCGAGAAGGCAAGAGGAGAGCTCTGCTCCACCGTGACGTGTGCTGGGGATGGCTTCAGGAGGCAACCAGGCACTTTGGCCAGGGCAAGCAGGGAATTGGGCTGGAGCCCTGGGCCAGGAGCTGAGCCTGGTGAATGTGTTGCTCTGCTTGGTGGGTGACTCTCATGAGTTATCCTAGCAGTGTGCAGGGAGAAGCAAAGCCAGGAAAAACAGATCAATACAAACCCCAGGAAGATGCTTTCCTGGGCTTGGAAAGCAGCAGTGAACTTGGAGCAGAGCACAGGCTGAGAGCAATTGCTCATAGTTTACCTCCATTATATTTCTACACTACGTTAAAGCCTGCTGGACTAGGGATAACTGCTCAGTCTGCTCATAGTCAGCTGTGTACAGAGGGGCCCATAGCTGTCACCTGATGGCAAAACCTCACCCTGTGAGCCAGCCAGGGACAGACCCCTTGCCAGGGAAGGCAAAGCCCTGAGCCTCCAGGAGCACAGCCTGGTCTGCCCAGCAGGACACCACTCAAAGGCCTGAGACTGAGCTCCTGGAGGAGCCTGGAGCCTGTGTGCCTGTGAGCCTGCTTGGAGTAGAGTGATTTGTGGACCACGTGGAGAGCCTGTGGGTCTGGTGAGGTGCTCCCTGCCTGTCAGTGGTCCTCTGCAGCTGTCAGTGGTACCACTCATAGCAAGAAGTCTTCATACATAACAGGCACTGAAAAATCTCTCACTTGAAGGTTTCACTATAGAAAGGGAGAAGAGAGGAAGATCAGGTTAAATGCATTCCTCCTTGAGGAGGAGGAGGAAGGAGCAGACAAACACCCAAGGCTTTCACCTTTCCTTCCAGGTGACTAAGCAGCAATTTCTCTTTTGACAGAGGCTAATGCTGGGGAGGTGATCAGAGCTGGTGACACATCCGAGTGCTTGTGACGCTTCGTGCCTTGTGAATTCCGCTTCGAGAGATGCGCCGCTTTGTATTGATTTTTCTGCTTCGGGCTGAGTGTGCTGGTTCGCTTTCCCCCTGCGACAGTTAGGTCAGCCCTGCTGAAGGTCACGGATGGCTTTCCAGCATCCTTACTGGAGGCTGGGGTTCGGGCTTCCCTGTGCGCCCCCGCTGTGGCCAGCAGAGGGTACTCCAGGAAAGGGAAATACTCCAAAAAGTTGGCGCTTGTGGTCGGGCTGAGCTCACAGTTGAGGTGAAAGCTGTGATCCTGATAACGGAGAGACCTATAACAGATAAATGACCCTCACCCCACCCCCATTATAAAATAAAACATAAATACTTATATCCTCCTTACATTGCCTTTCTAGGAAAATTTGCTTTGTTTTATGAATAACATTTGAATTTAAAGCTTGTCTGTCATGTAAATTATTGCTGGTTTTGTCTGGTTAGAAGTGTATATTATTTCCCTTTGGAATCTCTTGTAGAAATGCTAATAATGATGGGTTTAGCAAAGACAGCCATAAAAACAGTCACAAAGTGATTTCATTATTAAAAAACCACATTACTTTAAAGGATGTATATCTAAATCTGATGCTTGAAAGCATCAGTATCAAGTGTTTATCCTCTAAGATTAACAAGGAATTTTCACCCACTATTTTTATCCTCTAACCACTTCACTTTCTCTTATGTCACAGCTGGTGTAATCCAGCTCTCATGGCCAGATGTTTTCTGTCATGCACTGGGAATGGTGTTAGACCCCCTTTCTCCACCTCCTTACAGACAAGCTTTTTGCACAGGCTCAGATAAAGATCACATTGTGCTTGCTAGTTTATTGCTGCTTATTTGTGTAACAAGACAGAAATAGGCACAGCCCTAGGCACAGCCTCCCTTGCTGGGAAACCTCTCCCTGCTCTGCTGTGTGTTGACCAGCTGACGGGAGATTTCTGAAGTCTGCTACAGCAGTTACCCAAGTTGTCACTCCCAGGGAACTTCTGCAGGTCCTGAGCTGTTACTGGAGCACATGGCATGTCCCCGAGAGGGGCTGCTGCACTCCTGAGCCCCCTCTGAGCCCCCTTGTTCTCCATGGCTGTTGCAGCAAGCACCTTGGTGGTGCCTGGAGTTCTGTGATGCTGCAGTCAACAAATGTGGTACTTTTGTGACATCCTCTTGGGTTTTATATTTTTTCTCCTCTGCAAAACAAGGTTAATACTTGAATATTTCACTGTGATTGTGACCTGCGTTCATATTTTCAATAAAAAATGTTATTGCCATTTTGTTAACTTCTCTAATGCAGTCTCATGCTCCTATCTGGGAGGAGCTACTTGTGAAAAAGTGTAATACAACTGTACTGGGGGAAAATAGGACTTTCAGAATACATTGTTACAAACATCAGGTTAGGAAGAAATAATGGTGGCATTTTTCAGCTTGAATTCTGAAATAATTTTATGTTACATTTGGGATATATTTTCATACATGAAACCCCTACAAAATATCATTCTAACATGAGATGAATGAACTTATTTGACCTTTGTGGTTTGTACATACAATGCCAATGTGACTAGTAAAGCTGATGACCAATCCTACTTTCTCTTCAGTAATTCTTCTATGCTCCTGAAGTCTCTTGACCTCGCTGAACTTGCATCAAGCATACTCTCTTCATCCTTCTGGGTCAGTCAGCTGCCTTCCACATCTCTCCCTATGCTTTTCCTCCCCAAACCTGTCCTTAGCTTTCTGTCGCTGTCTCCAGGCATTGCCTAGCCCTTTGTCTGCCCTTCAGGACATCTCCTGGAAGATCTTTCTCATGATCTGAGAGGCAGCTGGAAAGATTGCAGGACTTATGATTCAATTTTCTTCCTCATCAACAGCTTGGCTGTTGGGAAGATTGCCTACAAAGCCCCAGGTAACCACTGTCTTTATGCCCATGCTACAGCAACCTACTCTTGTTATCCCCTCCCTCCAAATGAAAACCTTGGCCAGCCTTGCTGACACCATGTCAGTGTCCACCTTAGCACAGGTTTTGAGTCATTTCTTTGTGACTATTGCAGGAATCACCACTGCCCTGCTGAGACTCAGAATGACATCCGCTGTGTGGATATCACCCAGACCTCTGTGATGTCCAAAAGGGTTGTCTACATATCACAAGCTGCCCTTGAATGAAAGCTGTAAAGATACAGTCCTTCCTTGCCATCGTTGCTCAACCTCCTGCTCAGTCTGTAACCCTTTCACCTCTCTTGTGTGCTCCTCTCCATCTGTAGCAAACCCTCCTGCATGCTCCTGGCATGCTGAGGCAATGACTGTCTTGTTTTACGTCTAGTTTGAGTTTCCCATGTCTTACCCATCTCTGTTCTGGCATGAGATGTTATTGATCTCTCTTCTAGCTGCTTTCACAGTCTAGTGCCCCTGACCCCTTTGCTGTGAGATGTCAGACCTTGCTTGTGACTGTCCCACAACAATTTTGGCTGCAAACCATCTCATTGTTTTATTACAGTACAAAAGATTCTTACATTCCTCTGGGCTTTCCATAACAAACATTGGTAAAAATTTGACTCCATGTCCCTGTGACACTCTGAGTCTCTTCCAGACTGCTCTCTGTTCCAACAACAGAGGAAGAGGTGTGAGTTAGATAATGCTGCTGGTGTGCTGGAGCTGGGCTGGCTTATGGAATCTGTCCTTACCCCTGTCACTTATGTCTTGGTTTGTACTAGATTTAAGCCTCTGGCAAACAGAAAAACTTAATGGGTTTTGGCTGTGTTGTACCTCCTGCTAACTGATAGCTAGAAAACGCAAGAGTAATGGACAGAATGAATCCTACTACTGATTGTGAAATGATCACCTAAGCAAAAATTGAGTTTACCTCTTAAACCTCCGTAGCTGTAACTGCCCTTGCTGGCGTGCAGCACAACCTCCTGGAGTGAGTGGGGAAGACTTTTCTACACTGCATTACCCCCCTGGACAGAGCAGCCTGTGCTTGAGAGGTGGGTTAACACAGCCAGAAGGGCAAACGGAGTGCCTGCTTCAGGAAACAGCACTGCTGTGCCGTGTTTGGGCTCTGAAAACAGGAGTGCTTAGATTATGAATAAACCCACTTCCAGAATTAGAGCCTTGGGTTACTGAGTGATGTTTAGATATTACTCAACAGTACTGCTGAGTGTGTACGAAGATGTGACGTGCTCCTTAAGGACTTGTACTGCTTTCTAGAATAATTTAATTTCTTAGCTTCATTTCCCCTCTTGCAGAGGTTTCTCTGGATATGTCTGTACTACTCAAATCTTTAAATACATATTAAGAGCTTTAATAACTTATAAACCTGTTTCCCCTCAGTTATTTGTGCTGTGTTTGGTACTGCTCGTCAATGCTCAGCATGCTGAGCAGAGCAGATGGGTGGTTCTATTTCCCAGATTTTCAAAGCCTTACATAGCATTGAAGCCACGTGATTCCCTCTAGAAGCAGCAAGAGCTGTGTGACTGCAATTCTGTGTGATGCCCTGAGAGTGTCATGATAGCTATTGTTTAATATTTCAACAATATTTTTCTGCATTTGATTCTTGGGAGCAGATGCAGGTTAATTAAACTGTAAGCTCAGCTTACAGTAGGTGATTATCATAATTATTTCTTCAGGATTAATAAGGCAAGTGAAAATGATCCCTTTCTATACTGACAGAAGTTGCCTGTGGATCTGTACATTGAGGAACCGGCAGCATAAAGCCACGCACATGTTGACAGCTGTGCCATTTGTTGTCACGTGCAGTGTCATACAGCTACATTCAAAACACAGATGCCCTGTAGAGCACTCCAAGGGCCATGGTGTGTGCCCGCTATGTCAGCAGCTCAGCATGCAGCACTAGGAGCTTGTAAGTGCCAGGAGCACAGGGCAAGAAGGGAGAGACATCACAGACAGTCCTGTAATTGATACTGCTGCTCCAATCCTGCTTGATTGGTTTGGTTGAGACATTACAGCTGCTCTGCTGTCTGAGGAGGTGGAGCTGAAGCATGAAGTGGGCCTGTCCTGCTCCTGTTAAATGAGATCAAAATGGAGTCAGTCAGTTTGGCCTGGGTAGTGATTTCACATCCTGAGCTCACGTGGCAAACAGTAAGGGGAGCAGCTGAGCGTGGTGACATCCCTTGAGCATCTATTCCATGCACTGTGAAACTCCACACTTTGCAGTATCTAAAAGCCCTTTGCATTGGTAATTAGAGATTGTAAGTGCAGTGCTTCAAGGAAGAATATCTGCTCTAAGTAGGTGCTCATGCCTGCGGTAGTGCCTGGAGTCTGAAGGAGAGGCTTTACCCCTTAAAGCCTTTGAGAATACAAGCCCATTTAGCCAGCTGCCAAGGCCTCAGGTTACTTTCCTGTCCCATCTGGACAGGATTTGAACCAGTGTCAGAAGGGTAAAAAACTTGCTATCCTGTTACAAAGCTCCTGATGCTTCTGTTGCCCCAGCTCTGCTCACTGGTGAAGGTTTCTCTTTATCAGCCACCTCTCACGTCTTATCTGCGTGGGGAGGTCTTACAGTTCTGGCCTTGGAATTGGTGGAATATTACAAATAAATTGCATTTCCAGACAATCAGCAAGGCTTCAGAAATGCCTGGTTGTCTTGTCTTGAATATCCAGGCAGGGATTAGCCTAGAGGCATCTCTTAGTCTAATTGCATAATTGTCCAATACTGTAAAGGCGGCTGAGAATGCTCCCACCCCCTCCCCCCCACACCCCCTGCCCTTTTTCATATTTGCATGTGTTTGGGTAGCATTTTAGCATAATGCACTAAGTAACTGTTGATGCTAATTACAAGGCTGCATCTGGAAGTACTTGTAACATCTATTTCTGCTATGATTTTTCAATTTGGAGAACACAATCAGTTTTTAGAGCAAGAGATAAATCATCATTTTTCCACTCTGAGCATGGCATGTATGAACAGCCCCTTGGAATTTGTCTATTGAAAGAAGTTTATATAGTTCCTGACTCAATTTTTTGCTTGTGAGGCATTATTAAATACTCTGGAATGCCATTAATTCAGCAGATAGTGGAAAGAAAACTCCCCAAACTCACGTTTTCTTTTCCCTCTTGTAAAATTCCTCATCTTGGAATATGCCTTTTGTGAAATCAGGGTGACTTATTCCTATACTGGAGCTGTGGTGTCCTGTGTGTTGCAGATTCTGTCGTCAAGTGCTACTTACCACCACTGTCCATACACGCAGTAAAATCCCATTACAGCCCATGCTGTTAGCCAGCTCCCTTCATTAGGAATGGCAATTACTCCACAATAATCCTCCTACCTTCAACTTTGTGTATGCCTCACTGGGAAACCCTCAAAACCAATTCACCCAATTCCAGGCATCCAATAAACTCAGTCTTTTTTAATAAAAATTGAAAAAGCTATTTGAGAGACATAGGAGACGGCAGGGTAAATGATATTTAGAAAATGTTTTTCTTGTGTCTGAAAGGTTTTCATTTAACATAAAGGAAGGTAAACAATTCAAGACAATATTTGTGTTGCAGCTGGGGTATTTAGTAAACAAGTGCCTTTTACTTTGCTAGTGTGATGCCAAAGGCTCTGTGAAACAACTTATGCTGGAGTTTCAGTAGCTTCTGAAACAGTCGAGGTCCCTCTCCTTCAACCCCCACCTCTGGTGCCAGTGCTTTGCACAGCTGGGGAGAAGGTGGCTCCTGTGCATCCAACACCGAGCTCTCGTGGTGTGGCTCTTCCAGTCGTGGGCTGCAGCTCCCTGTCTAGGGGCCACAGGCTGCTTCAGCTCTGTGGGGTACTGCTCGGTGCTTGGTGTGGGGGGCTCTGTGCTGGGGAAGGCTGTGCTCCCTGGGCTACCACCACAGACTCGGGTGGTGGGGAGGGAGCTGGCTCTGCTTCCCTTAGCCAGCAACAGGGCCAAGGCAAGAGCTTCACAGCACCACGAGGTTGCTTATTTCAGCAGAACCAGAAGGAATGCTGGATGCTGGGGCGTGTGGGTGGCTAACGGACTAGACATCCACCTTGGGTCTGTATGGAGACCTGGGCATGCTCTTACAGCACGAGGAAAGTGTAAATGTGGGGACACCTCAGTTGTAGTAGTATCTTGTTGAAATATTTTTGTGGATGCTTCAACCTCCCAAGTGTTTGGTTAAATAAGTGTAATTGTAGTGGGATGGGCATTGTCCGAGCAGGGTGAGGTCAGATTCCCGCAGTTCAGAGCCCAGCAGGCTGCAGGACTCGGCATGTTCACAGGAGGAAGCTGTAGCCGGTCTCCTGGAGACTTAACTTCTTGTCTCTGTGGTTAGAGGCGTTTCAATTAGGAAACAATTCCTCTCCCCTGGAGGAGCAGTACAGGATCTTTACGGGGTTAAAGCCCATAGGCCTGCAGTTAGGAGAGAGATAAGCGCGGGCAGCTTCTATTTATGCCATGCAGCTGTTGAAATGAGCACATTGCTGGCTGGAGGCATCAGCACAGCTGCTTTAAGTAGCTTATTGAATCTGCAGCTTTGCTGTTTACTGCTGCCCTTTCACTCCTCCTCAAAACACAGGCAGAAAAAGCATGTTTGTTCTCACAGAATAAGTACCTGTGCCAGTCTTTCTCTCGGAGAAGAATTTGCTTCCTCTGAAAAGCAATGCAGGAAGTCAAATATAAGCATGTACTCCTTATTCTGGTTTCAGGAGCCTGGACAAAGCAAGCACCATGTGTCACAGGAGAGGTCAAGCCCTGTTCTCAGCCCTCAGGGTAGGAAGTCAGTACTCAGACAGCATGTCATCCTATACAATACACTTTCTGCCCCAACGGCAGCCAGAACTCTCCACAGAAGAGCCCCAGGCTCTGAGACCCTTGGTAAGAGACAGCAGAACAACTGAGATGGTGCTGCAGCCTTCACAGCACCCAGCAGTGCCCTTGAGGCTGGGTCATTTCCCCCCTCAGATCCCTTCCTTGCTGTTAACCACTCCAGACATAGGGGTAGGGCTGTTGCTTTTGCTCTAGCAGCAGATAAACAAATTGAAAGCAGTATGAGAGACACCCTGGAGCTGCAGGTAAGGCACTGGGCATCCCTGAGCCCAGCCATGGTGAGGCAGGTTGGCAGATACAGCGAGGAGGATGGAGATCAGTACCTTGAGCTGCTGCTGTTCTTCATGCCTTCAGTGCATACAAGGAGCAGAAAAGGTGCTGAGATGCCCCGAGCTGCACTCAGCTTGTCCTGGCTGTGCAGCATCTGGGTTACAACCAGGTTTGCAAAACCAACTTCAGAGCACAAAGGTTTTACATGGCAGCTGCTTCTCCTGCTTCTTTCCCCATGTGGGGCCTGGAGAACTGGGATCACACATGCTGCTTTCCTGCAGACTCTGATAGATGTGCACAAAATGCTGTAGCACAGGTCAGTGCCTCATAGGCATGTAAGAAAAAGGGAACAAAAGAGACTTCAATTCTATGTAAAGCTCAATAGAATAATTAAATTTCATGCTGCTGAGGCAATGTATAAATCAAAAATGTGGGCTGTCGCCTGTACTTTCCATTTATTTTAGAATGTGAAATGATTAAGTAGAGCATATCAGTTTGGTAAAATATTTTATTATAGATATCCATGTACAATTTGACTTCCAATCCAAACAACTGACTACTAAGAAACCAGAAACAATGCAGTTTCTGTATGAGCTTGTGCAAAAAAGCTAACTTTCATTTTAATTTTAGATATGGGTCTGGAAACATCATAAAACTTAAATTGAGTAGTATATAATGAGTAATTTCAATCATATTGTAACTTTATCTAAAATTGAGGAACCATTTAAATATCTTTAGAGAAGAACACCCCCATTCTTTTTTTGAAAATAGGGTTTCAACAATAGCAATACTTTCATGAAAGCTCTTATTGAGAATTGAAATTAATTACTTAGATGCATAAAAGAGCTTATGAAGAAATTAACACAGTAGAAAATTTGTAATGTTAATTTAGATCTAAATTGACTACGGGGTGGAAAAAGGGACTTCAAAGGAACTGCTCCAATGGGAATCTTCCACTGGCTTCAGGAGGCATGGAGAGGGCTTGTAGTTACAGCAGAGCTGTAAGAAATGACTGAAAAAAGCCAAGCATTACAGAAGTACCTTGGTGAGTACATCTCAGTGAGTGGGTTTCATGAAATTAATGTGGGAATGGACTCCTCCAGATGTGATTCTCCTTGTGCAGTGGCTGCACAGCCATCTCTGCAAGTTTCCCAGCTCCAGGGCTATGCAAGGCTGATGTGCTGAGCCCTTCACTGGGCACCGCAGCAGCTCCTCACACAAGGAAGGTTGGCTGAAAGTCTGCCAACCAGCGGGTAAAGCTCCTATAAATTACAGGCCTTAACAATGTCAGGATATTGTCAGATTACCCAGGGACCTGGCAAGGGCTAAGCTGTTACCAGGCCACCTTGGCCTGACCCTCAGGACTTCCCCAGCTCTGACAGGGTAAAACTGTCCACCGGCCAGCAGTGAGGCCCCTCTGCCTGTAAAGTGTCTATGAAATGTGGCTCAGGGTCTGCCCCCACTGTTGCAGGTGCAGTCTCTGCTTCAGGGTATGCAGGTTGTAAGGCTGCCTTGGCACTCTGATGTCATCTGTGTGCCAGGGATTTACACTAGGTCCTGGTGTATCTCTGCAGGTGAAGCCTGTGACAGTGCCAGGTTAGTGAAGCAATTTATCTGTTGTTACTCAAGGCAAAATATCCCTGTTACAGAGGCTCTTGCCACTGGAGAAAGAAGCAACTCACCCAGAAATCTCCAAAACCTGACACATCCCGTCAGTCCCCCAGCAATGACCCTTCAACAGCTCTGTGATCTTCCACATCTCTAAGGCAGGCCCAGGAGTGCCCTCCATGGGCCCCTGCTGTCTGAGACCCTGGTGGTCATGAAGGCAGCACTAAAGCCTGCCCTGTGCAAGGGAGAGGGCTCGGGCACAGCGGCAGGTGTTTGCCTTGCATCTCTGGGTACTGGTTTATGGCCTGGGGAGAAGCAGAGTTGATGAGGTAGATGCATACGCCAACAGGAGCCTGTGGCACAGCATACTTAAAAATATAACTGGTTTTACCCGCCAAATTAAAAATGGTTATGCTGTTCATCTAATATTTCTGGGCTAGAACTTACATGATTTGCTTCAGGCTATATATAGAGCTATTATACAGCTTGAGACAGTAAAAAAGGAAGACAATGGCCGTTCTGAAAAGGAAAAGCTCCTAACCTAGAGTTACAGCCTCACCATTTAGATATGAGAGTTGAGCTACAGATGCCACTGGAGTAACTCGAGCAGATGCACAGCATGTTCTGTTCAATGTGCTAACTGCTGAAGCTTGTTTTTCCTTTTCTCCTGGGTTTTTTTTTTTCCCCTCCTCTTTTACTTAGGCTGGTTTCTGTTAATGGATATTTATGAGCAGCTCTCACAAACTCTTAGATCTGGGTGGAATTAACTCTCCGCTGTACTCACCATGCTGTGTGTGTAGCCAGGCCTAAAATAATAGACAGTGCTTTAAAGAAACAGGTTAGCTGCAGCTTTAACCTGCTTGGTCACCTTGTTTGAAGCAATGATAATGCTCTGTGCTCCTCTAGCCCTCAGGAGCTACGCAGTGCCCTTGGGAAGTGATGTCTGCGAGGCTGAGTACCCTCCCAGGGTGACTATATTAAATATACATCCAGCTCTTAAGGCTACTGGGCAGCAACTGCCCTTCCTGCTCTTTATTTAGATGGCCAGGAGGAAACTCTGTGCTCTTCCTGGCCTTGGTACCTCAGAAAGGAACACCTCCCCAATAGCTATATGAAGGAAGTAATATATACAACATTCTGACGTGTCTGGGATTCAGCTTCCAGCACAAGCAGCTTGTTTCTGAGCTGCCTTGGAAGCTACCAGGCTGATAACAAATAACTAAGGGAAAAAAAAAAATTCAAGAATAACCCTTGCTGTTTGGCCATGACATGCATGTTCAGTGCAGCTGGCCATGTCCCTGGAGTATGGCCGTGTCCTTGCCTTTCCACAGCCTGCTGGTGAGTGCTCTTATTTGAGGCCAAGGAGATTTTTAGGTTCCACAGGATAAAGGCTTTCAAGAAACTACTGTTATTACTGTTCTGATCGTTCCTGTTACTGTTGTAATTAGGGTGATGGTAAGAGCCCAAGACATTAACTCATTGATACAACTTTAGGCAGGTTCTTGAATTTTCAAGCTATTCATATACAACAGGCAAAAGTCAGGGTGAAAAAGAGAAGCCAGTTTATGAATTGCATAAGGTAGGAGTTGAGCTGAATGCTTCCAGCCTGCTGCCAGGAAAGCTGTTTTGGACTGAAGGAGGAAGAAATAAAATAGCTTTGATTTAATATTCCATCAAGTTCCTGTAACTGTGTTCCTTGTTTTCAGCATAAAGAAAATTCTGTAGAGTTTGCAATTTAAACTTGGGTATCACTTGTGTGGTAAACATTTTGTTTATCGATGCAGAATTTGCTGGATGCCCTTGCACAGGTCCTTTTCAGTCTCACGAGCACAGTAAAATTTATTTTAGCCACCTATCTGGTGCTCAGAAACCCAGAAGATTCCTCTTGGGTCCCTTGGGGTTTGACTCCCTCGTTTTGCAGTGTCACCCTGCGATGCGTCCTTTTGCCGCAGATAAATCAATGCCCTGTCCCGTTCAGTTAACACACATGGCTCTATTACCCTCCTCTTCCTGAGCATGTGGAGAATTGTCCCCCCTCTCCTGTCAATGCAAGAGGAGCTGTCTGCTAGGGAGGAGGCATAGCGATGGTGAACAGTGCACAGGCAACACTGTGGAGCTGGGTGGTGGGACAGGCAATGGCACATCTGTAAAATCTTGTTGATCTATCTGTAGAACGTACACACTTCAGAAATAGGACTGGTGTGAGGCTGGTTGCTGCATCACACGTGGACACCATGTAACCCTGCTGCCGGTCACCTAACAGGTACTAGCAGTACTCCAGTGCTGTTTTAAATGGTTTTAATGCCACTGTGAGAGGGGGAACAGGTCTTTATATTAGGGTAAGAGAGGTCAGGTCCTGGTCAATACCTCTCCATATAAATTTTCCACTGCTTGTCATCTCTTCACCCAAACTTCCCTGCCTCTGAGGGTGGGACGTGTTGTGTTCTTCGTGATCCAGAAGCAAACATCTGAACCTGGAAATTAAATCCGAGTTCCTTGCCAAAATCTTGCAATATCAGTTTGATCAGGAAATGTCTTGCAGTGTTGAGCCAAATTTGCCTAAGCCTTTCCTTTGGGAAATGACAGGTATATTGAGGGTGGATTGTGCTGGACATGAAAAGCTAAAAGCATCTCCTTTTTGATTTTAAGTTGTGTGTAAAGTAAGTACAAATGGTTTTTAGCCAAGAGAATGTAACAATTTAATCAATGCTCCCTCTAAGCCGCTGGTATCATTGCTGGCCAACTCAGAGCCACCAGTCTTGAGAGATCGGATCTTTCTGCCAGTACAACTGGGCTGTGTGTCAGAAAACACTCAGAGGGAGAGAATATTCCCACAAAGGTCTTATGGGGCCGGTGACAGCAGATTTCTTCTGTCGCTGTTGATATGCACAGTGAAGCAACTTCTTTGCTGCTTGGCTGTAACTCATCCAGGCACCTGGGATCTGTTGGAAGTGAAGGGATAAGGATTTCTATTTGCCAGCTAAATTTTTCCAGTCTATGAATCCTTGTCCCAGTTCAGGTTGCTTCTCTGCTGAACTGTGGCTGCTGTACAGGTTAACAGTATTTGGCAGGGAGGAACTAGCAAACCTACTCTTCCCTAAAATGGAGACTTGTGGGTACTGTTTTAAACCTGATGCAGTGTCAGTAATCTAACTGCTGTTGTCCTCTTTTTTTTTTTTCCTGTGAAACATTCCTGTCTCTGGCAGAATGAGCTGGAATCAGCAGTTAAATCCTCTTTAAATAAGCAGCGGTTTCTAAATTGTTTTTGAGCTTAACACGTGGCACACGGGCCTTGTGTGGCTCTCCTGCCTGGAAGGCATCTTTGGTAGGATAAGATGAACTGTTGCGCTGGCGTTCCAGGACATGGAGATCTGCAAGGGCTCCAAATATTGCTTTGTAGGAGCTGCCAGGAGCACATCTGTTACCTGTTTGGGTGATACTCAAATGCTGCCAATCTAAACCAGGTGTCAAAGTCAACAGAATTCCATCTATAATGTATGAGAGCTCCTAACCGAGTTTAAAATTTGATATTTAGATGGAATGCATCTGTTTGGTGCCCTTTATCTCTGTCCTTCACAAAAGACCATCAATTCTCAGCTGAAGAACAGAGTCTGTGCTTTTGGCTTTACTGGCTGTCAAAGGTTCTCATGGGGGAATGACCTTCCAAACTCGCCAGTAATAAAATTCTGCAGCAGCTCCCAGCACCACGCAGGGTAACTGCTTGGTTTGCGTTGCAGTACGTGAAGCAGCACTTCTGACTCCTGGCTTGTATGCCGTGGTGAGCTCTTCTGATTCTGAGCAGGGAAACAGATGATCCTATGCACTGCAAGGCAGATGGGATTGATTCATTAGAGTTCAGTAGGTTATCATTACTGTAGGAATAGATAATGACATATATTCTAATTTGAAAAAATTCAAAGTGGTTAAGGTGAATTAGAGGCTAGAGCGATTTGACCCCAATCAGTATAAATGAGGATACAGTGCTTCATCATGAAGACAGCACCAATAGCATCAGGGTTCAAAAGCCATCTGTTCCTTCCAGTCTTTCAAAGAAATGGGCTCAAGGGTGTTTCCAGGATCCTTGTGTTTCAGACTTTGGTCTTTGCATGCAAATGGGAATGAGTTGGGCTTCTTGAGGACAATCACATTAATTCTTACTGAAGTCATGGTTATGTTTTGGAGAATTTTAATATGCTGGCAGAATTGTCATGGAGATGATGCCTACCTACTGTGTAGGTACAGCATGTCTGGCCCGAGACTTGTAGATAATGTATTAAAATATGAACTCCATCTCCTGGTCAGCCTTACTTTAGAGTCATCCATTGAATTGCAAATCATAGTACAAAGAGATAACAAGCAATCGACTGTTGTTTTTCTAGGATTCTTACATAGCACAAATGAAACTGAAATTTATCTCAATGATACAATAATAATAGCAGATATCCAGGCATGTTTCCCAGAGCTGTGATGGAGGTCAGGTTGCTATCCAGCCATTGCTGTCTATCAACTACATATTTCTGTACTAAGAACACTTAAAGTAGTGGAATTATGTGAGTAGGACACAGCATTTTGGATATCTGCAAATGTGGGGCAGGAAGCTCAGAACTGCTGCAAATGTGGTAGCTGGAAACTTTAGCTAAGCAGTATTTTATGTTTGTAGTAACAGAACTAGCAGTTCATTCAGATTGAATGCACCAGTTTTCATTCCTCAAATTAACTGAGTGTTTTGGGCAGTCTCAGACTTGGATAGGTGTTGACATATCAGCTTTCCCTTTGATCTCATATTTATAGTCATTTTTGCAAGTCAAAGGACTAGAAAAGTCTGTTTAAGCCATTTAAAAGTTGCTTAAGCTCTGGAGCATAATTTCAAAGCAATGGAAAAGCGAGTGGAGGCTTTTCACATCAGCTGCAGCGGATGCAGAAAGGGGGAAGGCAAGTCTGAAACAGCTGGGTAAGTAAGAGAAAGGGTTCAGAGCAGACCTGAGAAAACTGGGCATTTAAATTCTTCTCATCTCCATATTTAGCCCCTTCACAGCTTCCAGGGGATAGTCTACTATCGGCATTCTAGTTCCAATGATTTTTAGCAAAGAATAAAGCAGCCTGGAGATTTTTGTGTCTAGCTGCAAGAGGACATAAAATCAAGTATGCGATGATGAACTGTCACTAGGTATTCACAGCTTGAGTCCCATAGGGGCCTGAAAGAATGAAAGTGAATATTAAAGTGCATTGTAGTCATGCAGTACCTTCTGTAAGTAGAGTTTAGAGTATTTAACTTTCTTTTATTTAAATCTGCATTTAGCAGTTGGTCTTAGAGATAATCATAGCTTTTGTGTTTAAAATATTTCACTTGGGGTTTGAGTCCTTCATTTCAAAAGGAAGTTACTTCAGGAAGAATATGTATACACACAGACATGACTTACACTTACTGTAAATTATTTCATAAACCCTATTTTCATAGAAGCTGAAAGATGGGGTGGAGGCTTAACTATATGCTAGCTTGGAGTATCAGGAAGTGCAAAAAAAAATCAATCTACTTAGGCAAAAATTATGCTAATTCAGTTAGTAAAAATGTCATTTTATCTGTGCAAATATAGCAGCCTAATTACCATCTATTCTGAACCCTCCCCACCCCTGGTAATGATTTTATTTTCTGTGACTCTTTCAGAGGCTTAGCATAGCAGACAACAAATCCAGTGGAAGAGGGCAGAGCCTTGGTTCACAGCAGCAATCCTTGGTGTAAGCAGAGCTTTCCCCACGGGACTTGATGCCCAGGGGAAGTGAGGCACACCTAAGGAAAGCTGCCAGCATGCAGGGGGGGTGCTGGAATGTCAGCGTCATCACATTGAAAGAGAGCTCTAGTATTCTTTGCTACTTACAGTGGTTGAACTGTAAAACTTCATTTATAAATTCAGATGTTCTTACTTTCAGTGTAGCTCTGGATTTCTGGGTGTCATGTTTGCAACTGCACAGGGAGGATGTATGCAAGATGGATGCACTGTATTCCAGATAAAACTACAAGGTCAGGCTATATCTCTTGTGAAAACTTTTTTTTTTGTTTAAAAAAAGCTGTATCTTATTATCCATATCCCACTTGAGTTGGAAGTGAAAAAGAAAATCAGATAAGGAAGTCCATATCTTAAGCTCTCAATGTGGAAGAGGATTTCTCAGGTAATATATCATCTGACTTCCAAGAGTATTACTAATTAGTATTACTAATAGACTTAATAAGTTGTGCTTTCTTATAGTTCAAGAAATGTAACAAATGCAAGTGAGTAAAAGTATAACCAGCACTGCATGAAGTGACAAGGTCCAACAGGCTAATTGAGCAATGTTTGCTTATTCAGTGTGAGGGGAACCTCTCGCTGTACAGCACGTGGGTGGCTTTGCCTCAGAAAGAGGGAGATAACTTTGGAATAAGCTTTCCATACTAAAGCAGCTTTCTTTAGATGACAAATATTGACCAAAGAAAAACTCTTATGACAATCAAATCTTTAAGAATAATATGTAATGATGCATAATGTTTCCAACTTCAAAGCATATTGTAAACACACTTTGGAAAGACAGGATTCTCTTTTCTTGGATTTTTTTTTTCCTTAATTCTTCACTGTGCGACATTTTACTTCTAAAAGGTTTAGCTAAAATGGAGGTTAGATTCCTTACTGCTTAGTTTACTACTTTAAGTTTATGAATTGCTGATGCTTACCTTTTTTTGGTAGAGAGAGGTCTCTCTTCCTCAGGCAATTGTTTTTTTTTTTTGTATCCTCCCTGCCTAGGTAGCTGTACAGAAGCTCTTAAAAACTTACCATAATAGTTGCTAAAGTTGGATCTGGATGCCTTCCAAGTGAGGAGAAACTGAACTGGTTCTGTTTACTACAGCTGTACCTGAGGTCAAAATGCTCAAGCAAAGGGAAGTTCCAGTCAGAGTGACAGTTTAAAAAAGGATTAGAAATAAATAATACAGTAGTCTGTTTGGTAAGGGTTAAAATTCCATTGGCTTGAGATAATGTGGAGGACTGAAAATGTCATGGGGTAATAGCAGGTTTCCCCCTGGCTTCTTTACTCTATTCCTTCACTTCTGACTTAAAATGTGCTGAGTGTTTTAATGAAATAAAATGGAAAATTCCCTGACTGCTATGGGCTTCAGGTGTTAAAATAAAAGTATCACAGATCTGTGTCTGTCTGCTTTGTCTGCAAGTCAGACGATGCACCGTTAATACTTGGTAGCAACAGAAGATAGGAGTCAGGATTTCAGTAGTTGAGGATTTACATCACATTTTACTTTTTATTCATTGACACCTCAGGAATACTAATAAATAGGGCTAATCACTGCGGGATTCATGTATCAACTGTAAAACCTCTTGAGAAGGGACATAAGATCCGGTTTCCAAGAGACACTTCAATGCCAAGTGCTTCCATTTCTGGGCAAGCAGCATAGTAGACCTTGGCCTAAGGCTTCTTGGGTCCAAAACCCACACTCACGTGTTCCAGCCTGTTCTATTATTGCTGTGGGTGTATCGGGTGCTTCTGCAAGAAAAATCTGGTACCTAACCCCAGAAATGTAGAATGCTTTTGAAGACTTGACTTTGTGGTTTACTCAAGTTCATCCATGAATTTTATAGCAGAACCAGGATGACAAATTCTGGACCCCAAGTCTGCAACCTTAGTTCCAGTGCACCACAGGAGTGGGGACTATTAGTTGGAATGGGAAAAGTGGGTTTTTTTCTGAAGTGAGAAGAAAGAAGTGCAACTGAACAGCAGTGTTCTGCAGACTGCTGGACCATATCTTGTTACCCAAGTGTTATGTTGACACAACACCTTTATCCAGGGTAAAAATCACCGTGTCATGTAACTGGTGGTGTCAACCGAGCAACGCAGAGCATGTAATCCTCAATTCTTCTGTTTGCTCTGAGCTGAAGAATCAGACTTTCAGCTTTAAATCGAGCCTTTCTGGAACTGCTTTGGATTAGGGTCTTGGCAGGAGCCTGTGGCCTTTCTGTTCTGCTCTTGGGAGCATTAAGGTCACACATGAGAGGGAAGCACAGATTAATTATTGAAAGCAACTTTTTTTCTGCTAGTTCTCCTTAAAGGCTATTGTGAGAGCACAGAAGCATTAATTTACCGAGTTTGGGGTTGATTTTACCCTGAGCTTATTGTTGTGATTACTTTTTGAGCATAAACTCCATCTTGGTATCATCCTGATGGATTGGAATGCATAGGGAAGAGCTTTACTGGTGGTTAAACATGTGCTTGCACCATTTCCATGTATTAAAGTTAGAAGGGAGGGCAGGAGCAAGACAGTGAAAATTTCTGTTGCTTTAAAAAAAAACAAGAGTGATTTAACAGCTTGTTGGATGAATAGAACAACAAAAGAGCTCAGTCTTGGAGATTTTCTGATCAGATTAAAGGATTTCCATGGTGATAGGGAACTTTGCAAGCCCAAGGGAGTATCAGGACTCTGTGGAAGACATGTTCACTTCAAGGGAATAGCCGTTAAATTAAAATTAATTAATAAGTTCTTCAACAGCAGATGTCACTGAAGCCTTAAAATTTACGAGAGGATTTCAGAAGGTGGAGGGACTGGAATAAGCGAGCTTTGGTGTCATTTTAACCTTCAACATATTTGGTATGTACATTACTTTTATTACTCTGGGTGTCTCATCTCTGGAAGAGGAAACAAAGCTATATTCTTTATTGCACTCACTGTAACTGCTACATTTGAATCCACCTTCACTAATTTAGGCCTGTGTTTAATTTTTTTTTCCTTAAAATTTCCTTTTTTATCCATAGCTCAACTTTATCAGAAACAATACGTGTGGGGGGTACCAGGATAAAGATTATTCACATTAACCTGCAGATTTCAGCCCCTAGATTAGACATAACCTATTCTACACAACCCTCATAAGATAATCTGTTGTAGCATTTTTAGTGTATTCACAATTGTATCATTAGTGGTGTTTTCCTGTTTGAGGATCCTAGTGACAAATGATGCTCAAAGTGTCTCCTGCTCTCAAAGAGACGGCAGATTGCTGAGAAATTCTGTTTGGGAGCCTTGGGCCATCTGTATTGATGGCTGTGTGAGACGAGAGTCTGTCTGGGTCTCCTCTCTCCCCTCAATGTGGGTCAGTCAGCGGCTCTGATGATTTTGTCAGCTACGGTGGGCTCAAATGCCTGTGGTTTGCAGTCTTGTGATTATATCACTGGGGCTGGGTGCCCCAGTGACCTCAATCACTCTGGGACCTAGATCTTCCCTTGTTGAGACAGGGCTGAGGAAAATGGTGCTGGCAGAGAACCCAGAGGAAGAGTGTCCTGAATACAGGTATTAGAGATTAGTCTCCACATCGTGTTAGAGTGATACTAAGCTGCTAAGTTGTCCCACTTTTCAGGTCTTTTTAATAATGCTGTTTAAAATGGAAGGAAGCTTAATATCTGTACCAGCCCTGATTGGTGCAGCCTGAGGCAAGGAAGGTGAGCATAAGTGGAGTTACATTGATTATACTGTGTCAGATTTTAACCTTTCCTTATATTCAGACTGCTTCATCGTCCCATATTAACATAATGCAGATGCAATCAGTGTCTAACAAGAAATTGACCCAGTCTCTCTGACTGGTCTGAAATAGAGTGAGTGGATGGTCACAATCAATTAGGGCCAATTTAGATAAGCCAAAAAATTCCATATGGATGCATTTATAACATGTCTATACCTGGTTATGTATCTTAGAGGCTTGTATTTTTAAATGTCTTTTGTGTTTTGATGTCAGACACGGAGTTATTCAAGCTGAAACTTTCATGGAGAAAGCTTAGGAGAATGAATCTACAACTTCTCATTTCATACCCTGTTGAGGAGATTTGCATAAGAGAAATTAGGTGATGGTACAAATGTCATACACTTTCCTGTTAGAATGTGTAACAGGAAAAAGGCTAGATTATTTTTCATTGGTTTCATCAGCTTTAGTTTTAAGCCACTGAAAAGAAATGAGTAATTTTTCCCAAGATCTGCTGTATAGTTTCCTAATCCAAAATGTCTGAAAGCATCATTATTCATAACAGTAATTCATTCCTGATGTCTAAAAATAATCTGGAACAAGGTCTGACAAATACCTTGTATTAAAGTCCTAACCTTAGAGTGTAAGAATTCCTATCTGTCCAATGCAACAGCAATTACAGTCTGAACCGGCAGGAAAATATGCTGGATTTAGGTGGAGTGAAGAGGAAAAAAACTAAGGGAGGCACCTCCCTCCCCTTCTCCCATGTGAGCATGGGTGCCTGTGGCACAAAACCTCGCACATCCCATGACAGGTTTGCTGTCACGTGCCTGAGCTCTCCCCTTCTCTCTCCCTCTTCTCATCACTTAACATGGCAGGGTTGGCTCCGTCTTTCCAGATAGTCACAGACACATTAGTTGCTTTCTCGCCCAATGCAACATGGGGAAGGCTGAGCTATGCTTGACTAACGCAGATGAATAATGAATGCTGTGCTGAAGATGTTCAGCCTCAATCCCTATACGCTTTGTAAGTCACTGAAGGAGTTAGTGATGCTCTTGCTTTATAATGAACGTTCTCAAAAGGACACTCGTCATGAATCACCTTAGAAATTTCAGAGCTGTTTGGCTTTGAGAGAGAAAATCTTGCTGCATTGAGCCGACACGATTTCCTGGCACACATACAAGCTGTACTTCATACCTTTGGTTTTGGCTAAATGATTCCAAATAATGAAATCTGTAGCTGTGATTGCCTGTTGCTCGTGAAAAGCCACAGGTCGAGAAGCCTTCTAATGCTTAGCTGCGTTCCCCAGGGACCACCGGGAATATTGCTAGACAGACTCCATAGAAACAAACAAGCAAAGTGTAGGATTCTACTGCAATATTAAGTCACAGGTCCTGTAGGACATTGTTGGAGACTCTCATCATCTCACTTTGTAGCTATTTGCTTAACTGCTTCAGCTTTGAATTGCTCCAAAGGAAGGAATGCTCTCAGGCACAGAAATAAATGGGATGGTGTACAGATGCTGACAAACTATTTAAATGCATCTGTGGGGTAAAATTCAACTTATGCAAAGACAGTAAAGAGGCAGTAGGTCATAGCAACAGTGGAATTACTGAGGGGAATAAAGATGCATTGCAAGCTATGGTGTAGTCATTGTGTAGGACAACAATAAAAACACAGTGTTACTATTTGAGTAACAGCTCATGATGATAAGTAAGTAAAGTCTGGAGCATGATGCATGGACCCGGAGGAAGGGATGTGCAGTCATGTCTGGACTTTCCTGAATAATGAATGCTCAGCCATTTAACTAGAGACCAGTTCTCACATGCAGTGTATGTTAACTGGTGATAACAGTGGCAGCTGCTGGGGAAGGAGCATCCTTTTGCCTTTTGCTGCTGTTATTTTGCATCTGTTACGGGCAAAAGGCAATTTCAAGAAATCATTGATGCTTTCCAAATAAGCAAAACAGAACAGATTATGTCATAAAAGGCATACATGAAAATATCTATTGATTACTGACAAAGTAGATTTCAGAATTGCTGAGCGGTGTTACGTCCAGCTGTGACAGTTACACTATAAAGAAGGATCGTACCAACTTGCTAATGGCTAAGAGGAGAAGCCAGCAGGGTCTTTTATGTTTGTTTTGAGACTCGCCTCATTTCCCAGCACCGCAGAACACTTCTAAGCAAGGATGCTTTGCCTGTCCTAAATTTAATCTAGTGGAAAAAATCTTCTAGATTATTGCTCTGTCCTTTACCGACCCTCAGCTCTTACCAATAGGTCTTGGTGCCAATACCTTAATTTTTCATTTTATGCTGCTTGTTTTAACAGTGTGTTCTTTGGCAGCCGGCCATGTCTACAGCACTCTGCTATTAAAATGTCTGCTCTCTGCTGCAGCTGTCCATTTACTTCATGAACTGATCAGCCAGTAGAATGTAATTTAAGAGAATAGGACTAAGTCATAGTTGAGGGCCTGAAGCATCAGCTGATTTGCCGTTTGCAGGTCTCTCCTTCAGGGATTTTTGAACCTAACTTGTCATACCATATGTTTATTTTTTAATGAGGGCATAATGTGAAAAGAATGACTTGACAGGCTGCACATAGTGGGTGAATTGCTGCCCTTGTGGAAATGCTCCTGGTACCAGGAGCGCTCAGGAGGGGCACAGTTGTCAAAGGCAGCACAGGCCATAATACTTCCCCTACTTAAATGTTATTTCAGGCCTAGAGAGCAGGATAACTTGAATTTGTAATGGAATTAGCTTTAACATTTAAGTAGGCTCTCACATACCATCTTTTCTCTTGTAATTGCTGAGGTCTTACCGGGCTGAACCAAACTGTGAGCTGGAGTTTTAAGTGAGACGTTTCCTGAAATGTCCTGTTTTTCTATGATGATGTTTGTCGAGAGAGATGGTGAGAGGGTGGCTCGCTGAACAAATGAAAACAAAAGCATCTTCTGATATGGCCCAAGGAAGTTGGGTTGACATCATGTCTGGTAAACAAGGGGAGAACATAAAGAGAAATTAATGGGTCATAATTGTGTTGGCAGTTAGAGCTAATTAGCAGGCAGTGTAATGGGGGGATGACTCTGCTTCTTGTGCTTTTCTGAAGTCATTAAAAAGTGTGGGAAGTGGCTGTGGAGAAAGGCTGTGAGGGTGGAATTTTGCTGTCATCTTTGCCATCTTTAGTATCCCTGGGATTTCGAGAAGTCCACCTGCTTCCCCCACACCCTCCTCAAAACTGGGGCCTGATCTGGGGATATGCAGTGATCAGATAGGGCAGAGATAAGGAATATTGAGGTTGCTGTCTCATCTCCACCAGTGAACATAAGCTGGGAAGAACTTTTTTTTTCCTTCTCTTCCTTATTTTTCTCGTACATCTTTTGGTCTCAAAAAAAAAAAAAAATAGGCTTTAGTGAGGCAAGACTTCCTCTGCTGCAATGTTTCCATTAGCTGATGGCTTGTAAAGCATTTCAAAGCACTGGCTCAAGTGACTCAGCCATGGTGTACATTTGCCAAGACTCCGAGTAGCCTGTGGGTCCGAGTGCTTGGATTCATTCCTCTGTGAACAAGCTGGCAACATATATACATAAATATATATGACCTGCTTTTCTATACATATAAATAGATATAAAAAATCAAGGCAGGAGTATGAATGAGAAAAATAAGCATTTGCCCAAAATATGGATCTAGTTTATATTCTTAAAGTTGAATGCAAACAAAAAAGTGCCAGACCTGTAATAATGGTAAATTTTTCCCCTCATTAAGAAAAGAGAGATGGTTTTAGACAGAAGACTTCTAGTATATTCCCTCCTTCTCATTCTTCTCTCCCATGTTTTAGTAAGCCAACCAATATAGAATTTACTGTGCTAATATAGTGTCCTGCTGTTGACTGCACTTTGATACGGAAATTTATTCTGACTTGTCTATATTCTTTTACAGGAGTCAGTGTTGCAGAGAAAATGTAAAAACCCCTCTCCTTAATCTGATTTTATTCTTTCTGTTCACTATGCACATTGATGAACTTTGAATGTTAACTTAATTCCCTCTTGGCAGTGACTGAAGGCCATCTAATATAGAGCTTTAAACATATTAGTAGCTTTTGAATGGGTAAGTTTCACAAGAAATTACATGCTCTACAAAGACAGAAGTAATAGATAATAGGGCCTTTATCTCAAAGGAGCAGTAGAGGGAATAGAGTGAGATTCAATTCACAGTCACCAACTGGGTCACATCTCAGTGAAGATGATGTATTATTTCTGACAGATGATATGGTCCGATGGCTATTAAAAGAGCAACAGAGTAAGTTGGATAGTCCTAGTCCACTCCTCAGTGATCAAGCTCGCAGTGAAAACTGGCATTCTCAGTGGTTGTCCACATTCCTGTCCTGTGACCGTGGGCTGTTTATTCTGTAAAGCTGGATTTTATGTACATAGTTTTGGCAAAAAGGCCATCGACTAATTGGACATCGGTCTTGAACCATCTTTTCCTCCAAAGAGGATTTCTTAGCATAGAGGACAGATATGTTGGCAGTGCAATATATTCCTTAAAGCTGTTTCTAAGTATGTATAAATAGAGGATTTTGCTTTTCAGGCTCCTTATACGGTACCTTTATCATCACAGCTTTCTAGATTTTTAACAGGCCTAAATAATCCTCTGCTGAATTATTAATCATGGAAAGATCTGAAATGATCCATCAATATACTTCTGCATTTTTTTCTTCCAAATTAACTTTTGCTGTTAGAATTGGTGTTTCCCAACAGGTGCAGACCCATTCATAAACCGGGATTGACACACTTTTGTACTACACCCTCGTGAAGAAAGTAGGCCTGCAAGAAAAATTATAATGGCTTCCAGTAGGCCCTTAACCAACATAGTTATATTTAAATTTTATTTATGGGACTATATTAATTTAAGCAACAATTCTGCAGACTCATTGTGCTTCAGCCGAAAGCTTATGAGGATGGTAAACATTTGGACATCCATCATGGACCTAAAGTAAGTGTACAGAATGCATTCATTTAAATTATATTTGAAATATTACTCAAATGGATATTGAGTCTACAACCTGGAGGAGCAGGATAGGGCTGTAAGTGTCACAGCACTGCAGATCCTGGCTTCAGCTTTTTAATAAAACCTGGCAACCAGCAGTACTAATGTATTCAAATTGCCAGGTAAGCATTTCTGCATTTACAGTGACAACAGACTTTCACGACTCATGAACTGACCCCTGTTCATTCAGTGACTGAGGAACTAAGAGAAATCGACATGTACTAAAAACACTGATACAGAAAACAGATCTAAGGGACATTACATTTCTATCTGATACACATACTATAATTCACTCACTGCATATGCAAACTATATGTTTAGCTAAGTACTCAAGATTGGCCTCGGGTGTAGGACTTTAAGAGGCCTCAGCCGTGCCTCCCCAGTGACACTCCTGTGCATCTAGCTAGCTGGCGGGTGCCCCAGCACTAGCAGCAGGAATTCAAAGCAGCATGAAGCGAGTGCAAAGGAGGGGCTTCCACTGCTACAGAGGAAAATGGCAGGCCTGTCTTTTTTTACTTCCCTCTTCAATATTTCATGAGACCTGATCTTCTCTTCATAACGGGGTTGCCTTCTGATTAGGAAAACCATTTTGTTTCATTTTTGTAATTTTATTTCCCCTTCATTCTAATCTCCCCCTCTGATTTTGTCTGTCTTTGGACCAGTTAGGGTCATCTGCATCAAGAGAAATAATGCTTACTGTTCTTCTCTGCAGCTGCTTCTATGCTTTCCACAAGCACAAGACTTCCAGGACACTGGGACTGTAAGAGAAGTATGACTCCAGGGAAAACTAAAGCTCATTTCTCTTAGCTGGAGTCTGCACTGCTGCTCAGGATTTAGATGCATCAGCAGCACATGCTATATTTTCTCAGTACTGAAATATGTCACTTTCACGGCACACTATTATGCTGCCTCTGCCAGGACGAAGGGTACAGTTATTTATATAATGATTATACCCACAAAGAATTCCATCCTAAAGAAAATAACAGCAAAAAAACCCTCTTCTTTTCCATCTAACTGGTCTCTTGTGAAGTATCTTGGAATCATAAGAGAATTTAAGTTGCTGCATTTTCACATTAATGAGGGTCATCATCTTTGAAGACTTTCACAGGACTAATAAGGTATTTCTTTTATAATGAAAATTCCTGCAAACCTCTTTTTCTCTCTGGATACCACAGTATGTCTAGAGCTAATAATTACCATTAGAAATCCTGACTCCAAAAGGAGAACTTACTATTTAAATGCTTTCTGATCAGCACAAGGAAAAGTATATTCCCTGCAAAAGTGTGCAACATTGTTCGTCACTTACACAACATCAGAATCTGGAGTTTTAGGAGGAATTAAATACACTAAATATAAAACTATGCAAGTGACTGCATGTGCTGGCAACACCATACCTCAGGTAGCACCATTCCTGCTTTAGTGGGTGAATTAATCAAAAGAGCATTCCCCCTCTCTGCAAGATCCTCCTTTACCCTTAGATAGTGCATTCAAACAGCAGCTTTCATTATGTTACTGATTGATTTCTCTAGAATGTTTGTCCTCACCTTTTCCTGCAACTTGAACAGTCCTGTTGCCAGAGCATTGTACTGTTACTGAAAAATGATTGCAATGGATTATAAAAATATAGCATCAAAAAAACCTCAACAGACATCTAAAAAGTGTTCAGAATCAAATCCACAGTTTAAAACTGTATTAAAGGATGGAAGAGAGCCAGGCATTCCCTAAAAGCTTATCAACCTATCTGTGTATTCTTGGAGGTTTATAATTTTCTAAGTGCTTATCTGACAATACTTTGATTATGTCCATCATTGCAGTCAAAATTAGTTCTGGGCTTTAACTGCACTCTTAGCAAAGAGATACTCTGCAGCTTGTTGGTGTCACCCTCTTTTTCTGCCCCTCTGCACTTCTCTGAACCTCTGCTCAGAACTTCTGGTGTTAGCCACCAGCAACTAGGTGAATACCCACAAATATTTCTCAATTTGCTCGCAGTTGTTACTGTTAAAGCTTTCTTACACTCAGTGCATTGGATTTGATGGTCTTTATCTGCACCAGTTTGGTATGGGATAGAGTTCCATACAGGGTGTTGTGTGGTTGAGTCCTAAAAGCAGTGAAGCGTGGTGGACTCCAGCTTTCGGGGTTGCTCTAGCTTGCCAGTGTGATCCTGGCACCTTTCTGTACCTCAGTTTTGTTTACAAAAAATTAGATGTAGCCTTAACTCTGTTAAAACCTCTTTGAGGGTATGTTCACATTTGCAGGGCACCAGGGATTCCTTGATTTCAAAGGATCTACAGCACAAAGTATTTTTCACAGCTGTCTTCAGCGTGAGACCAAAGGAGACGCAGTTTTACTCACTTAGAATTTTGCACATAACTTTTTGTCCACCAGCATTTTCTATTTCACAATGTAGAGTGCAGACATATTTTTAGCCATTAAAATGCCAGAGTCATGCTGTTTTGAATTTGTCCTTGAGCCTTGTGACAACCATCTAAAGCACATCCATTATTATTTATTGCACACATGTCTAAACCAGTTCAGTCTGTTTCCAACTTGGGGATATCTACAGTTAATAATTATTAACTCAGAGAAAACCATCTTCAACATTTGGTTTAAAAGTACAGCAGAACCTTACTAAGTGCCTTACTAGATAGAGCAGCAATTGAATCTCTGGTGCCAGTATTTCAGAAAACTGTCAGAACCTCTTGGGATCATGTCTTCAGAAGTCCATGAATCAGAGGCAGGTGTCAGCTTATACAAACAAAATTTCTATTTTGCTTGTGAGAATCCAGCTTTCTTACTTGACAGGAAAGCAAGTACTCAACACTCATTGCAACTGAACTATATTTCACCTTGGAAACCATTAACCAGAAAGGTTCGGTGTTATGGAAGGACCCTGAAGACAGACCGGTCGCTTATCCTCCAGCACATGCTGAGGTGGGCTAACCAAGCCCACCAGTGACATGTATAACTGGTATCTCCAACAGCCCAGGGTCACTATTTAGGAACTATCTAATGATCCACTTACATTCTTGAGTTGATTTCCAATGCCCTGAACAACTTCATTTACACACACCCACATGCATATCAAGGTATATGTAAGAGTTATATTTAATATAAATATCTGTTTATTTAGACTCACATGCATGTATAAGCATTTCTTTCCTGACTAACTACAGCTAATCAAAAAGGAGGGAAGGAATAAGTGTAAGAGAGAAAAAAATCCATGTAAAACATCTTGCAAGCTAATATTTTTTATAATTTTTCCAAGCAACTATGATTCTGAGGGTAAAGTGCTACCGTCCTTGGTGTTCCTGCGGGGCTCTGAACCACTCAGTTAATTATTGAGCTACTGGCCAGACTGGTCACGTGCATAACTTGGGATAAGGGTAACTCTTCTCAGTGCACATGTTACTGCCACGTGCACAGAAAGAGGACAAGCAACTGCATCGTTTAATCTGCACCTTTGACCTCTTTTTTTCCATTGCCATTTATTACTGAAAAAGAAATCTAATCACTGAAAAATGGAATTTCAGATTTCAATTTTTATCTTCTGATGCTTGCATGTGTTCAGGCAAGAAAGATTAGGGTCAAATATATTAATGGAATAAAACCATTTTGAAGTCCTGAACTGTATTTTGAAAGTGCTATTTACTACTGGAGCAGTCTCCTTGTATTTGTCTTTAGGTCTCTAATTGGAACTAATTATTTGCATATCACAAAAATAATATGTTTGAGGCAGTATTCATGGAAACCAGATCACTTTATTTCCTTTCTGCAGTCTGCTTCAACTATGAGTTAAGAATAAAAATGTAAGATTTCTTTTGAAAGGACCCTCTCTGGGCTGAGATAAAGAAGAATGAATTAACGATTCATCTGAGCAAGTGGGAAGTTTCCCCTGTGCCAGACTCCAGTAAGACGGGGTCCTGCACAGCATGCAGCTGCTCCGTGAAGGGCTCAGCCAAGGACCGTCCCATGGTACACGGACGGCAGGGACATCTGAGTGGGCTCAGGGAGCTGGAAGAGGGTCTGCCACTATCAGGTGGAAACGTGGGCTGTTTCTTTCTCCTCTCCAGAAGCATTTGTTCCCTCTCCATTTCAGGCTGCTGTGCCCAGTGAAGTTCAGTTACAGCCCAGGATTGTGCTCTTTTCCTGTGATCTCTGTTATCTGTCTGCACTGCTAAGTAGACAATTAAATTGATCAGAGGACATGTTGTAATGATTAATGCCTCTTTATAGTGGGCATAAGCATCTCATTTAATAGTTTGCTAATATGCTTTCCCTAGTCAGTGGGAATTTTCTCTAAGGAGAGAAGGTGGGAGTAATCTATAATTCTCTCTGTCCTAGGTCTGTTATATAGTCCCTCATCATGCTACAGAATATCTGTCTTCAATAAAAACAGTATATAAGGAAGCTTATTAGCTCATAAAGGTATTTTTACACTCCTTGAAACTTCTAAAGCAAAACAAGTGTTACAGTGAAACAAATGAGAAGGTAATAGAGGACTTTTGTCTCAATGGCATTTTGATAGAGCATGGTACAATCAAACCATTGTTAGGACAGGTAAAATTACAGGCAATCCTAATAGAGGAGAACACTGAGTTTGCCTAGGGTCAAATAGGTGTGTCAGCATCCTCTCTGTTCCAGGTACAGGCTGACCAGTGGGGGTATAAAGAACAACCGTGCTCTATGTATTGCACTCATTCACCTGCTAGCAGCACATAGAAATCCTTGCTCACCTCAGCACCCAGGTGGCTTTTGTAATTACCAAATGTGGTTTGAACAAGTCTCAAAAGAATCATGTTTAGTTCTTTGCTTCCTGAGGATGAATGATAAGAGGAATGCTGAACTTTGAGGAGTCCAATTGTAGAATTATAGAATCACAGACTGGTTTGGGTTGGAAGAGACCTCAAAGCCCATCCAAATCTACCCCCTGCCAGGGGCAGGGACACCCTCCACCAGCCCAGGTTGCCCAAACCTGGCCAACCTGGCCTTGAACCCTGCCAGGGATCCAGGGGCAGCCACAGCTTCTCTGGGCAGCCTGTGCCAGGGCCTCACCACCCTCACAGGGAAGAATTTATTCTTAATAGCTAATGTATATCGTCTCTCCTTCAGCTCAAGGACATTATCCCTTGTCCCATCACTCCCTGCCCTTGTAACCAGCCCCTCTCCAGTTTTCCTGTAGCCCCTTCAGGTACTGTCAGGTTGCTGTAAAATCTCCCGGGAGCCTTATCTTGCTTCTCCAGGCTGAACCAGCCCAACTCTCTCAGCCTGTTGATGACTGAAAACAAACACGTAAATATGATGATCTTAATGTATGCTTTTCCTATATGCTTCCTTTCCTTTTACATTTTATTTCTTAGCATGTATAGCTCTGTGGCTACATCATTCACAGCATTGTGTACTGATTGTAAGTAGATCATCACTTCTGCAAATCTCAGGATTAAAACTTATAATGATATTGTAACATGGAGGACACCAGATATACCAGCAAAAAATTCTGCATGAGTGAGATGTGAGCATGAGTGGACAGTGTCCACTGATGGACTTACATCTCTGAACATGGCACTGCTAGCTTTAGAGGAATACATTACGGAGTTTTGGAAACAGACATCCTGGACTGATTCAAGTATTCTTTAAGAAACTTTCAGAAGAGTTTTACTCAAAGAGTAAAAGGTTTTACTCAAGAGTTTTACTTAAACCAGACCAAAAAAAAAAAAAAGTCTTTCCTGAAAGAACAGTAAGAGGGTCAGTTCCTCATCCATTTGCTAAAACCCTAAATACAGCAACTTTGCCTTTGCACATTCAGGGTCAACATCTGAGTCAATTATCCAAATAACAAAGCAGCTACCAAACGATCATGAACAGCTTTTCATTTGTATATTACTCTCTGTAAATATTAGCTAAATGTTATTTAGAAAGTGGTAGATATCACTACTGCCTGCAAAGTTACCAAATGCTCAAGTGCTTAATTTGAATCCTTTTTCAAGTAATTAAGAAAAATCCTGGGCTTTAGACTCCAATGTGAGTAGGGTATCACATATTTGAGCAGAATGACTTTGGGCTCGTCTCTGAGCTTTGACATATGCACACGAAAGAAGATGTGGTGATGGTGAACCATTGTGAAGACCCCAGCTTTCACCACGCAGATTTTCTTACTAATTATATTATTCCAACACATTTATTGCATTATGGTACAAAGTTTAGTTGCCTGTGGCCACCCGACCTGTATATAATATATATACATCTCAGCAAACAAGTTCATCAACTTGTAGTACTCATTTTGGTATGTATTTTTAAGGCAGCACAAAAATCAAGTTACTTGTAGAGCTTAAAAAGTACAAGAAGTTGAAAATAAAATAGGTAATTCTGGAGACAGTGAATCTCTAGTGTCAAATTAAAACTAGGAAAATATAAAGGATGTATTTCCTAATCGAAGAACTAGTTGTAGAGACACAGATTTATTAAGAAAGCAGATGACAGTTCATTTTTTGATACATGCTAATGAATAAATTTTGCAAAATAAGACATTCTGAAATTAAAAATTTGAACACAACCATCTACCTGCTTGCACTCTGTCATACATTTTTCATCAAAAGTTCAGTTGCACTCTCTAGTTCTAACTTGGTTTTGAATATTTGTGAGATGGTGAGAGTCCTCCTGCTACAGCTTTCCGTAAAAGTAAAATGCCATCATGAACAAATTATTACTTATGGATGGAAAAAGATGGTGTCACCCAGCTGCCTAGCCCTTTTGAATGAGCAACAACCCAAACAGACAGAATACGCTTTGTGGATCAGACAATATAAAATCAGAGTCTAAGTATAAAGTACTTGAATACAGTAACAGGATGTGGATGGACAAAGCAAAACCAAAATTGTTGGGAGGAGATTAGTTCACAGCAGTCACAGCATTTGAGGTACCTCCTAAGGGTTTTGTTTGTGGACATCATGGCAAAGGTGATTTTTATGAAGTGATGTGAGGTAGGTGATGGTAGGAGATGATGCTTTGAGGATGGCTTTAATGCAAGCACACTAACTCAGCTTCAGTGTTGTTCAGTTCAATGCGGGGATAGCAAATACCAAGGTCAGATTTTATAAAGGGTGTAGAGCTTTGTGACATGGATAAATTTGAACGATGCTTCTTTCATTTCCCACTAGTTAGGGAAACACATGCACTTCCAGTGTGCAGAAACACATGAAAGAGAAACCAAACCAAAATTAAAAGAATGAACGGGGTTTCTCTTCTCATTAAATATCAGCAAGAAGCCAACAAGGTTATGACTGGATACTCTCAAAGTACCTGATCAGCTGTTACTGGGAAAACCAGGCCTCCCTACCACTCCCTGCACTGCAGCTGCTCATACTTCAACGAATTTCAGGGAAAGCATGTCCTTGGCTCACAAAAGCCCTGGCCTGCAAACATCTGGGGACTGGGAGAATATTTGTGTGAATACTACTGTCTGCTGATCCAGCTCTTCTCTAGGTAGTCGGTGTCATCCATTGCTGCATCTCTGGTTTTTGAAGACAGCACAACACTGGGTCAGTGAGTGAAGTAGGATAAAACAAGCTTCTAGTCCACCTCCCACTGTAATATAAAGTGCATTAAAATCAATATAGTATTAAATCAATGGAATGTAAATATAGCTGTGTCCTCGAGCTAAAGATATATCAAATATTCAACTGATAAGAAAAGATACTGCATTTGATCCTAGCTAGATCATAGTCTGTAGTCTGTCAGCAGGACAGGCTGTCTTTTGATTTAAGTAGTCAGAAGGACTTGAGTACATAATGCTTCCCTTTTTTTGAAGCTATTTTTCAAAGCCTATGAATTCTGCTTAAAAACCGGATCCTAATCTTGAGGGTGTAAGAACATTGGGGAAGTCTTTTTAATTGTCTAAACCAGTAGTGGAGGCTTTCCAATCTGACCTAAAAGATTGTTTTCTTCTTTTACATATGTAGGTTTCTTTAAGGTATTTGTTTCATAATAATTTTCAGATACTGAAATTATGAGCTGGAGTTTAACAAGGCAGTTATACGACCCCTTCCAGGTCAGTACACATAGCTTATTTTCCTCCTTTGCATTGGTTACAAGCCTTCTTAGCCCTCTGACCTCACTGGAAAGTGTGAAAGCCCTCTGCATTTGGGTCCCCACCTAAGAGGTCCATCATGAAAGCTCCACAGTTGCTTTGTGTTGGAGTTGAATAAATTTCTGCTGGTTCCTGCTGAAGGACAGTGGGAAACTCAAGACTCCCAGTGAGTCTGTAATACCATTTCACTCTCCCAGTAAGTCTGAATAGAATTTAATTTTTGAGAAGGGAATGGACAAGGAAGTTAGAGGAAACATCAGCGGGAGCAGTGAAATTGTTCTGATGAAGAAAGTAGGGGAAAATCATCTCTGTGCTAATGCAGTTGATGTTTATATTAATGCTCAGAAGCCGAGAATGCCTGAAAGGATGACTGTGGCTAAAGCAATGACGCCTGACTCTGAGTTCATTTCCTGGCTTTGCTATCTCTTTAGCTTTGCACAAGAGATTTGATCCCTGCTTTCCTTTTTTTTTTTTTTTTTTCTCTTCCTGTACCACAGGGGAGTAATTATGGTTCAGATTGTTCTAAGAATAAATGCATCAATGTAGCCATTTAAGTTCAGGCAAAAAGACACAGCTTCAGCTGTTCTTCATTATTTTATTTTTAAAAAAGGCCTTTCTGGGGCAAACATACTGGAGCCTTCCCACTCTTTCTACACAGGTGAGGAGGCACTTGCAGTGCCTGGGCTCATGCCCTGGCAGCATGCCTTTCTCCTAGTCAAGAGGCTGCGTGCGGCAAGTGATGCTTAGCAATGGTGGTGCGGGGGGGTTTCTGTGTGGGCACAGCTTGGAGCTACCGCACGGCTTTCCGACTCTGGGAAACCTGGTGAAGCAAGCAGGTAAAAATTTAGTAATACTGCTGGTCCGAAGTGAAACTTTGAAAATCTGATGTCGAAGCGTGGCAACCCAGATGCCGAGGCGGCAAGGCAACACACGTGAAGATCACACGGGCCCCCAGTGAGCAAGCAGGCAGATAGGAAAAGCATTGGGGTATGAATGCCGAGGCAGTGGAATGATCCTGAACCATCTCACCCGACAGCCGGCATGTGACTCCCACAAGCTTTTGGTGTTCTGTCAGTGCCATCCAGTACTGGGCACAGGCAGAGCACCGGGCAAGTCCCGTGGTGATAGGTGGCACAGACACAGCCCCGTCTCCAGGGGACTTGCGGCTCAGTGCTGACTGCAGGCGTCCCTCCCTGCCTCTCACACAGCTGGACACATGTGAGGGGCCCCTTTCCCTCCAAGTACCGAGCCAGGACGCTCGCAGACCTATTTCCCTAGCGCCTTTAACGACTAAAACGTTCGTTTACATCGGTCAACGGGGTGA
>VXBZ01009849.1:422786-482873 GCA_013399135.1 Heliornis fulica | reverse complement strand
CCCGCCGGCCAGCCCGGCGGGCGGGCATCCGTGGGGAGCGGGCGCGGGGCTGTGGAGGCAGGCCGGGCCCCGGGCGCGCCCCTCACAGCCCCCCGCCGGGCGGGAACAACCCTTCACGGGTGACACACGGCGCCTAACGGGAGGGGCGGGGTGGGCGCNCCTGAGGCGCAGAGCGCCGCGGCCCTGCCTGAGGAAGGGACAGCGCCCGGCCCGGCGGTGAGTGCGGCGGAAGGAAAGGAGGAGGGAGGGGCGCACCCCGTCAGTCCCCGCTCTGCCCCTCTCCCACTCCCTCCTCCTTCTCTCCGAGGGCCGGAGGATGCTGCGGTATCCCCAGACGCCCAGACTGCGGGAGGGTGGGGAAGGGCGTCGGGCGGGGCAGCCTCCCGCGCGTCCCTGCCGGGCGCAGCCTTCACCTCTGGGGCGGTCTGAATGTCGACCGAGGCTCCCGCAGTGCCGCGGGCCGCGCCACAGGTGTGGCCTTCCCAGCTGGCACGGCGCTCTCCGCGCCTGGCGCTCGGCTTAGTCAGCTGCGCTGCTCCGGGAGGGTGAGGCGGGCGGGCACGGCAGGCCTGTCACGGCGCCGCCGTCCGCGCCTGCTTGGCGGCGGTTCGTGCGTCCTGGGAGTCTCCGTTCGCTGAGATGTGCCCGCGGGTATCTTGGGAAACGGGCGCTGGGGGCCCTGAGCGAAGAGGTCGCTTGGCAGCCCCGAGAAGGGGAGGAAGCGAGAGTAGCCAGTGTGTGATTGCTTGAAGGCAGCAGTGATTTAAAGAAAATAAATGTGTTGGGACGCCTGATTTGATGCTGTAATCTCACACGTGCCATTCCCTCGTGGTTATGTTATGATGATTTTGCTTTAATGACCCTAAGCCTTTGCTTTCATCACCCAGAACCCGCTGTAACGTCGTGTTCTGTCAAGTGTACTTTGACACGCAATGAAACATAGGCAACTTCAGCCCTTACCTTTGAGTGGGAGGAGGTCGAGCTATTTGTCTTCAGTTAAAGAAAACAAAAGTGAATGGGAACTTTATGCTGTAGCAGAGCATTAGTGTCCAGGCCAGACAACGTATTAAGGTAAGGATTGCAGATCTGGTATTCCATCTGGCACGTCATATAGAAGCACTTAGTAGTTTTCAGTGGAATTGGTTCAGCTTACACGATTGGCTCTTTGTGTTCATAGCTCATGGTGTTTGTGGCCTTTGTGGTGTTTGCAGAATAGAATTTTTCATTACAGAGGTATTAAAAGCAAAGTAAAGTTGACTCAGAGGTCTCTTTTTGCTATGCTCGTAACTGATAACCACTTTATCTGGGATAGATAAAATGGAAAACTCATCATATTAGTATGAGGCCATAAATATTTACACTTTTAGTGATACTGAGCAAAACTCGGTGAGTATTTTCTCATGTAAATAATTATCACATAACTGTAAATTTGGGTGGGCCTGTTTTTAATTTAACATCTCCCAAGTTGAAGAGGTGAATATCTGACAAATACAGCACTGGTAATAACCAGCTACCTAAATGCTAACTTGCATTAGAAAAAGAGTTTTTAAAGTCAAAGTTTAATTTTTTGCTCAAAGGTAGTACTTTTCCTTATAGAAATCTTAAAGTTTGGGCTCTAAAAGCTGAGTACTGTATCCTAGTTGTAAAGCTATATAAAGAGTAGAAGTGTTTTTGGCTTAGGAGATTTCTTTGATATTTTTGACTGCTGTAACACTTTGTTTTTGAACTGAAGTAGTGTTACATGTGAATACACAAAAAGTAGTAATGATCTCAGTTAACATAATGATCTCATTCAATGTATTGTTATACTAATGACTAATCCTGTTTAATGGAACTGTTCATGTAAAAGCTCACTGGAGTAAAACCTATTACTTTTGGACCTGATCATCCTTTAAGAGGGTTTGGTTATTTGGAATAAACCAGTTACAAAGAAGTGTTGGCACTGGCTCATTAGATAAGAATGTGCCATCAGCCTTCAGATGAACATTGCTTGCCTAAAATTGTTGGAAAGCACAGAACTCTGTAAATGTAAGAGAGGTGAAGGAATAAAAGGCAGCCAATTGCAGCAGTGGTTGTGGTTCTCTTTCAGCCAGTATTTGGAAGTGTTAATAGCGGCACCATCTTCTTAATTAAAAGCTTTCAGGCAGGGTTAAATTCCTTGCCAACAGGGATACTAAGAAGATCAAAATACTAGTGATGCTTTTGATAATTGGGTTTAAGTCCTGTATTGTATTTCAATTGGAGCAGTAATAACAAGCGTATGTTAATTTCTGGATACCTGAACACATGCATGTTACGTGAAAACCCTAACAGCATTAAAATAGTGATTCCAAAGGTCAACTAGTTGGTGTAGGTTCTTGCATTTATTTATACCTCTGGGATGTGTACTCCAGCTCATTTTTAAACTTCTACCAAACAGATACATTTTGTAAGACAGTTTAAGAATACTGTTTTGTCCTTGATCAAAAGTAGCTTGATGCAGCAGTTCTACTGATAATGTCCTATGGTAAGTTAAGCAAGAAAGCCTTCTGAGGGAGAAGCATGTCAGTCCCTGGTCACAAGGTCTCAATAAAATGCCTTTTTCACTACAGAATGTTGGGGTTTTCTTGAGCACTTAGGCCATGATGCGCTGGAGGTAGTCTTTGTAGAGTGCGTTCTAATGGCCTTGATTGAAGCCAGAGTAGGGGTGATGTTGGCAGGGCTCTTGCTGCAAGGAGGCTTAGCCAGAGGAAATGTTCAATCAGGTTTTACTTCTGTGTGGTGGTTGAACAAGTTACAGATCTGGAATAACACTCAAGTTTCAAACCATTTCTCAACTTACTCCCTGAAGCAAAAGAATGCCTATGCTGTTAGCTTAATTAGTCCAGATGGCATGTGACACACACAGAGAAGTGTCAGGGGAGAACTGAATATGACTTCACTTCAATATGAGTTCACTTGACTTGATAACGTCACGTGTTTTCTGAGCTGAAAATTCAAGAGTCTCTTCAGATAGATAGAGATTCTCACTGCCATGTGAATTTTATTGATACTTTAACTGCTGTTCTTTTTGGACTCCTATTAAAGATTTTAAGGTTTTACTTAGATGTATTTTTTTCTGCTCTTCTAGGATGAAAATTGTTACGTAGATGCATTGATCGGTATTTTTGATTTTGGGGAAACTGACTTTTAATTAACCTTCATTTCAGTAAGGCAAACATGCATAGGTGGAAACTTGCAAGGCCAAACCTACTGCTGTTAGAAGCAGGAGAACTGAGGGAGTAGACTCTTTCATCCTGTAGTCTTGTCCATCAATAAAGAGTTAAAATAAATATTCTAATCCCTCTCTGTGTAAACCTCAGTCATGAAAGCTCTCTGAAATTGTAGTTTGTAAAATTAATGCTTTAGCAGGACTAAATCTGAGATATTGATTAAATAAAACAGACGGTTATCAAAATGTAGAGGGTGGATGTTGAAAGGGTGGGACCAGACTGTTCTCAGTGGTACCCAGTGACAGGAGAAGGGGCAGTGGGCACACACAGAAACACAGCAAGTTCTGTCTGGTCATGAGAAAGAAACATCTTGGCTCGGAGGGTGGCAGAGCCCTGGCACAGGCTGCCCTGTGGAGCAGCTGCAGAGGCTCCTTCTCTGAGAATATCCAAGATCCACCCGGTTGCCATCCTGTGTAGCCTGTACTAGGTGATCCAGCTTTAGCAGGGGGGGCTGGACAGGATGATTTCCAGAGGTCTCATCCCAACCTCTACTGATCTGTGAAATATATATATATATATTGGTATCCCTTAAATTCAAGTAAAATACGAGCAGAAATGACTCTAATTCTGTCAGACAAAGTGGGAGAGACTAATCTTGTGGACAAACTGTCACCAGGAACTGAAGTTACACAGATCAGTTTTTTTTTGTTTTGTTTGTCTTAAATTGCAAATGTATGAGGCTATAACAACTGTCTTCTGTGCAGTAGAAAACTCACCTTGATTCAGATATAACTGTGTCCATGTATCAGGAAATCAGTAAGCAAATACAAAACACACTTAAAAATACTTACAGGAGGACTGTGGTTAAAAACACATTGGTATTTGTTATGCTGTGTCAAACATGTAAAGTTGTTTGGTACTGGAATATTTTTAGTTTGTTTTTGGGTTTGAGAACTGGTTTATAGCAATCAAATTATAGTCAGAAGCTGTGGGTGTCCGGCACTGATTAAATTCAATACCTAGAAACTGTTACTTCATGGCTTAAAAATAAGCAAGTTTCAACTGAAAGCTGTAATACACCAGTGTGTGGCTGCAGTATTTCTGAACAAGGGTGGATGCTGAAGTCAAATTTCACTTCAAAGAATGGAAGTAACCCAGTAACTTCCTGAAAGCACATGGATATAACGCAAACTAATTGATGCACGTGGTGTGTTTTGTGGTGGGGAGAGCAGATATCAGTGGCCAGTGATTGCAGTGTAGGAAGCTTGCAAGTAGTTTTCCTCTGCAGCCTGTGCAAGGCCATGAAATAATGTTTAGAAGAATGGCAGAGAGGGCTCTGGATCCCCTTGCTTAAGGCAAATCTGGATGGAAATGTTTGGGGCTCAGGGACAGGTTGGACAAGGTAATAGAGAAGAGGTCTATGGAGCAGAAATGTGTGGAGGATTCTTAAAACAACATCAGATTGAAGGTCCCCTATCAACTGAAAATAGTGGAAGGTTGAAGAAGTTGTGTTCTGTGCTTGTCCTGTTCATTCACTTCGCAGAGCTTTTGTTTTAAGTCTACCACAGAAGATAATGTGTCTTTTTATTCGTTGCATTTTAAATAAGATTGACTGCTAGAACTGAATCATTTACATGGAGAATTGAATCTGGACATTTAATTGCCATAGTACAAGTGCAGAGAAATATTATGATTTATGTAATATTTCAAGCTTTGTTTGCTCCTCTTCATTGGAGAAGTTTTAGAGGCATTGTCAATCTGTTTCCTAATTATTTTTTTTAATCCAGTAGTGGCTGATTTATGACTTTTAAAAAAAATAAATATCTGTAACAGTGTTTTGATGTGTTCTTAAGGTTACGATCTTATTGAGGGGGAAAAATCCACAACTGTATTGAAATAGCATTGGCAGCATCTAGAAAATAAATTCCCAGAACTATTTTCTTCTATCTTCTGCTTCATCTTGTCTAGTCTTGCTCAGTGTTTGCCTGTGGACCTCTTCAGGCTTACTGAAGCTATCTCATCACTAGTGAGTCTCTGAATTACATGCGGTCTCCATCAATTATCTCTGCTTGTCACACAGCTTAGTCTGCAACTAGAATTTTTATTCAGGCAGCAGTATTAAAAATGAGCATGTGTGGCTGGAGGGAAGGAAAAAAATATGATGAATTGGTAGCAAGCACAGCTTCATAGTGGATTTAAACTAATGGGAATTCTTGGATCTTTACAGAGAGAAACTGTTCAGTGGTGGTTCAGACAGGTAGTGTTGTTTGTAGTGTTAGTAATTACATTATCAATATAAAATATATTGAACAGTATTTCTTTGTACCACCATAAGAGAACTTTAGCTCAAGACATCTCAGTGTTCTTATGTGGGGAAAGTGCATCAGTTGAAAAAACAAATTGGAAGAGTAGGAAGGACAAGGTAGCAGCTTAGAACGGATTGTTTATATTGATAATCAGTTGTATTCAAAGTTTTACTTGGCTTCCAGCCTGCTGGTTTTCAGCAAGAAAATCCTGTTCTGGACAGCACGTATTGCTAAATGCATAAATAGCAGAAAATGGTAACCAGAAGCTGACTCTTGCCTTAGTGATTCAGTGGTCAAGCAAGTCTTTGCTAGTACACTTGGAGACAGGAGTGATGTATTCGAATTACTTGGCGACAGAGGATAGATCTGAGGAAAAAAAAAAGGAGGCTCCTCTATATTTAGTTGAAATATTTTGCCAGATACCAGCAGGTAATTCCTACTTGTTTGGTGAATGACATTGCTTATATGTCTGAGCTCAGAGGCAGATTAATCTGTTTTGTAAGAATAAATTCAGGAAGATTGAAATTACCAATGTGAAATGCTGTTGCTGAAGGAATAATATCAGCAGCAAAAGCAGTGGCCTGTTTCTGCTACCAGTTGCTTTGCTGACAGAATCACATTTGTTTTTGGAGATTGAGATCCACCATTTCACTTTTCTAGACAGCTTGGATTCTAGACTGTGATTGATGCTTGGGATCATTCTGTCAATCCTAACAGCAGCCTAACATTTAATTTGCCTTTATGATATAAACGCTGATGTCAGCTTTAAAACTCTTCTGAAAGGCAGGTTATCTACATGAAATGGGAAACATCAAAGTCTTTTGAATATGTACGTACATACACACACACAATTATGGGTTATATTCCACGATCAAAATCTTGCCAGATGCTCCCCTATGTGTTCTTAACACTTATTTGTAACCTAGGTATAGACTAGCTTTATAGTCACAGTGCTTTGGTGTATGTCAAGTATTTCTTGAGTAGTATAGTAGTTCAGGTCCCCTCTGTGCAGCTTAGCCTTTAGGCTGCAGAGCATGAGATCTGGAAGGCACGCACACTGTGTGTGTTTCTTCTTAGGGTTTCTCCTTTCTGCTTGTAATCCTTGGGAATTCGGTAATAATTTAAACCAAATTATGTCAACATATAATTGAAGCAAGTAAAAGGTCTTAGCCAACAAAGATTTTGGGAACAATACATGTTTTGCAGTTTGAGAGCTTAGGCTACCCTACTGAATAAGCTTGGTCTGTATGACTTGCTTTCTAAGGTTGCATCTGAATTGGTTTCTGAGAAGGCTGTTCATTGTGTAATGTAACAAATAATTCACATAATTCAATTCCTTCTGTCAGGAGTGTTTCTGTGTTGGAGCTAGGTATTTCATCCATGATTATGTCAGTTGTTTCTGTATCTCATTTTTTACCGTGTATCCTGTCTAGCTGCTCTTGTGGTCAGCATGCTTAATGCTGGGCTTTTTGTCAGCTGCACCTTGTGTTCTCTGGGCTCACAGCAAAAGCCTCCCTGTGTTCTGGATCTTGTATTTTGGAGAGTTGGTTATGCAGGAGGTGCTTGGTATTTGTGTCTGCAGGTACAGACCTGACATCACTAGTTCAGGGCTCTGCTTTTATTCATTCTTCCAGTCACTCATCCAGACATAGCAAACTTAGGAAAACCCAATGTCCACATGTGTCTGAGCCACCTTTAGCCCTTACTAAAGGCAATTTCCAGAGCTTTGATGAAGTCAGAGTAGACGTGTTTTATCTGTGCTGTGTCAAGGATAGGTCCTTTGACGAAGGAATTGATGACTTCCAAGAGGTTGCATCAGATGATTAGCAGCTTCAGAGAGGAGTTGTGCCTCTGCAGTGCTTTATTCTAATTGCTAGCTGACCTCTGTCCCTGAGAACAATTAGGCTGTCAGCCCTAATGCAGAAAAGAGTAAGTGTTGTTGCTTCTCATGTCTGATTATGAATGAACTGTTACAGCCTTTATTAACATTGAAGAGAAACGTGCAAGTGCACGGGCTCAAGTCTTTCTCTTCCGTTTTGCAGGCCCTGGTACTCTCTTTTATTGGGAGTAACATATCCCTACCCCCAGGTATCTTCTTCTGTCTTCATTCTTTGTCCTCAAGCTGCTCTTTTGCTGCAGCTAGCTAAGCATCAGGACGTTGACTGCCTTCTGCCTTATCAGGCATGTAACAATGCTGACAGTTTGGGGCAGTTGTATGTATTTGAGAAACCATAGGAAAGGTCTCACTTCTAGTTAAAATTTGCCTGACTTTTTTCAATAAAACCTTAAGGGTTTTATAGTAACTCAGAATGTGGTTAGTTTCAGTCTTTTGGTAAGCTTTGATTTAAAAATTGGGAGAGTAAAATGTATAGTCTCTACTTACACACCGAGCACAATTGTGCAAACTCTTCTGAAGCGTGCATTTCTGGGGAGAGAGCACTTAGCCCTTTTTTCCTTCCTTGAGGCGCCTGATGCTCAATGTGAATACTATTAGCGGCAGGGAGAATTGAGAGTGTGGCCCTAAGGGATGTGAATGGAGCTTTTCATACTGGAAGTGTTCTGGTAGCTTTCTTGTACTGGAGCTGTGTTTCCCTATTCTTTTTGCACCACTAAGTGCTTGTGTCCTCTAGCCTTAGAAAGCATTAAGGAACTGTATTCTGATAAACAATAACAATGCTTTTAAAGACTGCAAAGAATGTCACATCTTTTTTATGAACAGTATCTTCTGACTAAAGATACTGTTCAGTGTTAGAAATACAGAAGCACCAATCTCTTCATGATGCCTTTTTTTTCTCCCTTTACTCATGCTCTGCTTATATTCCTTGACCCAGTGCGTTCTGACTGACAGGAAATAAAATCCAAGCTGCTACTGTGCTGCATAACTGATTTTCTTGGTGTTTGACAGATCAGACTTTACTAGTGGGTAGAATTTCAGCATACCTAAGTGTGAGGGAGGAAGAATGGAGGAGGACCTAGCTCCAAGTACTCTGAGATCTGGGAACAGAGTATCTCACCTTTGAACATAGAAGAACAAAATGATTTCAGTGAAATAGATCAATAAGCATTAAGTGCCTTGGAACTTCTTACCATGCTTTATGGTACTTTCAAAAGACAGGACTGTCAAGGGCGCTGGTATTAATCACTGTGCGGTCTGGGCACAGAAAAGGGAGAGAGACTAAAACTCATGGGTGCCTTCTTAAAGCATTGGGAATTGATTCAAGAACAGGGGTGTTTTGGACATGCTGAAGACAGAAGAAAGAAGGAAGGCTTGAAGGGTTTTACTGCAGAGCTGATAAATCTGATAGAACCTTGGAGCTGAGAGAAGGCGGCTTTTTCTATTGAACTGTAGCCCATCTGTGCAGGGTAGGTAACAAAAGAATATGTGACTATTTCCAATACTCAGAAAGTCAGTCTTGGAGCCACCCACATTTTTAGTTGTATTCTGATTCAATTCATACAGCATGCACAGTTTCCTCTGGACTCATCTTTAATTCCTCAGCGCTTGTCCTGCTCAGAGCAGGTGTTTGCTAGCTAGATCTCCTGACAGTTTGTTTCATGCTCTTCAGCTCCTCTGGTCCTCTTAAAGCTGAAAATCGAGCTGCAGTCATGCTGCCCATCTTGAATGTTCTGAAGTACTTGCCAAAGAAGCCTTTTGCTGCATCTGTTGCTGGCGCCTCCATGATTTTTCTCTAATGTCATTCAATACCTCCCTACAGTGGTGGAAAAAAGATATTTTCATGTAGCAAGCCCTAATGCATTTCTTAATTATATTAAAAAAAATAAAAAGTTCTGAGGTTATGCTCAAGTTTCACCATGGATCACATGGATCTAGTACCATAGACTTGGCAAGATAAATAAGTATGAGTATTGGTGAGCTTCAGCTTCAGACAGCCTGTCACTGAGCCAAAGAAGTAGAATTAGTATATTAATTCTTGGGCCTTTTGTGAAAGCAAATGTGGTTGTTAAACTTCTCTGGCTTCAGTAATTTCTGGAATGTGATGATTACTATCAATGATTCATGTATTCACAGAGCTTCATAGTAGCTGGTCTGTCAGCCTGCACACACCAAATAAAAATATAACTCCAAAAACCAGATTGATTGATAAGTGGTGGTGTTTGATAGACAGACAGAGGTGGACATGTTTCTGGGTAGGTAAGGAAGCTTTGTGTGTTGCTGTAGCTGCCAGCTGCTTACAGACTTACAGGAGAGTACCAAGTTTGTTTTCCAGAAGCATCAAGGTGTTGCCGTATCTTGGTTTTCCAGGACAGTCCTTCACAAACTTGTTTGCTTTTGTCTAGGGAAACACTTTTTCACAGGGCACTAAGAAAAGCACCTGAAATTAGCTGTTCAGTATTTCGGTTCAGGTCATCTTAAATTTGAAAACAATGCAATGTACACCTGAAACTGTTGGGATAGCAGTAGTTCTGCAGTGTTGCTCTGACTCTCACAGGTTTGACAGATTTTCTCTAATGGGTGTTTATGGTCACGGCAGTGTGAAATAGGGGGTGTGTTTGGTCCCACCCGTAGTGATCTGTTAGGGACTTGGAAATGCAGTTGGCTCTCTGGGGCTGTGAATCATGGGGATCACACTACTTTAAGGTGCTGAAACATTGAAATGTATGAAGCTTACACTGTCTTCCCCTGTAATAATCATTCTACAATGTGTAGGGTGGAGTCTCAGATAAAAACTGAACTTTTCTGAGAAGCTGATGTGTAGGAAACCGCCTTCTTGGCGTTGAAACAGACCGTGAATGAAGTAAAAGTCATTCTTGTGTTTGCTGGTTGAAACTGACATTGGAGGATCTTGTTGAGGTGAAAATCTTACACAGACAGCACAAAGGACAGTGAGAATGAATATCCTTTTGCTTATCACCAGGATCTTGAATATCCGGGAAGGTAAGGATGTAGCAGCTTTTTATTCAGATTATACTTCAGAGAGTGTCTGGAAGTTTTCATTCCTTTTCCCTGGATCACTGTGTAAGACAGGCTTTTTATAATTAGCTTAATTCCTGATTAGGCTTGTGTGCTCTAGATAATGTGCTTTCCCAAGGCAAAGCATATAAGACTTGGCTGCCCAAATGTCTGTTTTAGAAAATCCACAGAGTGCTGAAATGTAAAAATACTTCGAGTTTCTTTATAATGTGGTATAGGATGACTTAAAATGTTACTGAAGCTGAGCTCTGTGGGATGCAGAAATCCTACTTCACCATGCAGGTACTATGCCCCTTGATAAGGGGATTTCATTGTTAGGGTAGTAGGGTAGTGTAACTTGTAGTTATAAATATGTATCAAGATTGAGGATGTTTAAGACGACTTCAGAAAATTTCCCATTTCCTGTGAAAAATAATATCTGCCAGACACGATGCTGTTAAGTTTAGGGCTGTTTTGGGATTTGGGGATTTTTGGTGGTATTGTATTGGAACAAAAGAAATGTGACCCAGAATTGAAAAGGTGACATGTTAGTTACAGATATGGAGCTAATAACACACTGACAAGTAGTGCTTGTCTTTTAATTTAATTATCTAGTGTTTCAAGCAATCAGTAGTTTTCTTGAAGATAATGTTTTGTCTTTCCCTAATTAAGGGTAAATGAGCAAGCACCCTTCCTTGAGAAATGAAAGGTCTTCTTTTCAAGTTTAATTTGCAGCACTTGGTGGAGGATTAAAGTAATCTAATTAAATGGCCTCATTTAAATTTTGCAGTCACCTAAGAGATGGTAGACAGATGTGAAAAGGGAATTATCTATAAAGCATGAAAACTAAATCAGCAGCTTTCTAATTTAACTTTTTTAATTTGGAAGATTTCTTTGAGACTTGAGTCTTTTTGTTAGAGTTGGGATATCTTTTGGTGAATCTGCAGTATGGTGCTTGCTGTGAGTGAATTTATGACAAATCCCCCCCCTTTTTTTAGTGCATTATTTTAAAAAGTGTACATTTTTGGCTTTTCTGTATATATTTGACATAAGTAAGGTAAATACCTTGGATGTTGACAGTTGATGTTAAAGCCTGGTGATTTTTTTTTCACTTGCAGGTACACTGTAGGCAAGCTGGTTTTTAATGGGTACTGATACATGAATGAGATGCTGTGTATGTTAAATGACCTTTGTAGTAGTGTTTTTGAGTTAAGCATAACATTACACACCTAAAGCCACATACAGGCACTTCGTGAGTTAAATGTTTTGCTGCTGCTGGCAGGGGGGCAATAGTGTGTGCTGATTTGCACACTTAGGTGAGGGTTATGTCTTTGATGTGAAGGAGTTTACTTAGTATTTGAAAACTCTGGATTTGTGTGTTTTTAAATGTAAATGAACTGTTGTAGCATCAGTTTAAAGGTGTGATTCTGATACTTTCAGTAGTTAGGAGCCCCTGAAGAGCCTCGCCTCCCCGGGTGTTTTTCTTTCTATCTTTTTGATGTAGTTCTGCTTCTAGAAGTACACCTTTGGGGCATCCTATTGCTTTACAGAATCCCAAGGGTATTTCAGTTTGCATGAATTTAATGCCACTTGATTATATCTTAGGTATTTCTTAGTGAGGCCTTACAGGTTAGGGAGTGACTCACTTTAAGGTAATGTTCCTGTGGTTGCACAAGGTATTTTCTGTACCGTGCATAAGTATAACGTTACTTGCTGTGTGGTGATTGCCAGGGTTACATTTTTTCTTTTCATTTTCTTTTCCCCCAGTCCCGCCAGCTGTCTGTAGGTCTGTGGAGAGAGAAACACAGATAGTAATTTCAGGGAGCAATATATGAATGTCTGAAATTCTGTCTGTACTCTGTTGTAAGACCAGTGGGTGGAACTGATCAAAACACTAAATCCAAGCTAGCAAAAGCATGATACCCTTTTACAAGTGTCTTTTAAAAACAAATACATGGTCTTGTGAATATAGAATTTAACACAAGAGTAAAACTTGTCTTTGGGTGCAACATTAGAATTTGGAGACTTCTCAAGGTCTTACTGTCTGAATTGCAAGTCTTCAGTAATAACTTCAGACAGTTGGTATTTTATAGCTGGGCAAAGCTAAAGGCTGATAAAGACACAGTGATACAAATAGTGGGATCTTTTAAATAGATCTTATGTTACAGTCTTTGCAGTTTTGTGTTGTTGACCACAGGATTTTGCTTTGCTGTGCTTGTGTCTCTTCAAAAATAAAGTCTTAATTGTCTAATTTGGTAACTGTAACACAGTTGAAAAATTCAGTTTGCTGTTCATAATGAGAATAAGAGGAAAACCAAACCCACCCCTTCTTAAGCTTATCTTGGAAATCTCAAAAAGGAACAAAAGAAAGAAGGGGCCGTTTATCTAGAGAGGCAAAGCTGGGAGGGAGATGTGACCTGAATAACACATTACTGCCAGATAACTGCTAGTGACAAGCATTTCTCTGGAGTTCACAACATTTGAAGGGTTACTTTGTATTCCCATGGTATAGTTAAGCACAGGAATACAGTAAACATAAATGCAAATGCATGTAAAATTATGGTGTTCAGTGTCTTGTTGATTCATATCTAATATTTTTTTTCTTTTCTGTAGATTCAAGCACACCTTAGGACCAATGTACCTAATAGCTCATGGAAGAAAAAACTCAAATCAGGACATCCTTGGTTTCCAGGCTACCGAAATATGGAACGAAAACTTTAGGAAGTGTCTTGCAACCTATGCCAAATGGGACAGCCATTAGCTTGGCAGGGAATAATGGTGGCAAGAATTTTGACAAGCACAATGGCACTGTTCGCATGTCTTCCTTTTCTTTCAACTGGAAAAAATCAAATAAATATCAACTTAATGATCAAAATGGGAGAGACAGCAACTCCAAGTATAACTGTAATGAAAAAGTAATTGATTCTGAGAAGTATTCTCAGTCTCAAGGAGCATTGGGTAACGAAGTGCTCAGGGTGGGTTTGAACAGTACTGCTTCAGTTGCATCAAAAGCAGCAAAGCAAACCAATATGTTTGTATCTTCTACCGAGGAATTAAACCCAAAGTCTTTGCCTGGACTCTCTAGTTCAGCAAAATTCGCCAAAGGTACCCTGTCAGGAAGGACCTCATATTCTGGACTCACTGCTCCAAAATCACATTTAAATGGATTTTATGGGAATAGGCCGGTGGTAGGTTTGCAGAGACCTAGAGCGAATTCCAGTGCCACAAGGACAAGTTCAGGAGAAAGCTTGGCACAATCTACAGACAATAGTAAAGGTTTTTCCTGTGAAAAAATGGTAAGATCACAAAGTTTTTCACATTCCATTCAGAATTCTTTCCTTCCCACTGCATCTTTAACCAGGTCACATTCCTTTAATAAAGCTGTGGATCTTACAAGGCCTTATAGTCAAAATCTAGCTGCCAGGACATCTCAGAGGTCGACTTTGTTGTCAAGAAACGCACGTCAGTTGGATGTACCCAATGGAAATGAACCTGTGAAGTATGGATTTACCAGGCCCTACTCGAGTATGTCAGCTCCTTGTTCCAAGAAGCCCCCGCTGTCAAACGGATCGGGGTCAGCACCTTCGTTTGGGTACAGATTCAGTCGTCCTTCCCTGCTGAAGCCAACCAGGCAGCGGTTTGCTGGAGGTGTCGTTGTGCCTGGTGGCAAGAGTACAACTCCTGACATGTGCATCGTGGACAACTCCAACATCTCAACAAGAATCAATAGAGCGATTGAGAACAACACTATTATAGAGAGCAGTGCTCAAAGAACAGAATCTGATGAGGGCCTGCCTGAAAGTATGGGAAAACATGGGTCAAAAGTCATGTGTATGAGCGATGATGGGGATGAAATATCTATATCTTCTTTGTCATCCTCTGAAAAAAATGATTTGAGTGAGGACTTCAGTGATGACTTCATAGATATAGAAGATTCAAACAGAACTCTACAAATAGAGCAAAAAGAGAGCTGCCTTCAAGAATTAGAGCATGGGAGTATAATGTCAGTTGAGACGTTCACCTCTCTCAAGGAAAGTGGAGGATCTTGCTGTAACACTGATGACTGGCTTGATATAAATGTGTCTGGTAAATATTTTTAATGTTCCGTTTGAAATTTAGATACTAAATTAGTTCTTTAACTGTAATTAAGTTGTTTTATAGAATTTATCATTGCTTGTGAACTGTTTCAAAAAAGGGAACTTGGATTTGTTCTGGTCTGTGTGCTTTGTTACAGTGATTTCTCTGCATGGTAGTTATCTTACCCAAGCATGACTTGGAAGAGTTGTTTTTTGTTGAGGTGAGAATGAACAGTACCTCCCTTAAGCACACTTGTGGTACAGTTGTGGTATTCCTCATATACTTGCTTTGCCATGTAATTCTCTGAATGTGATCTTTCAAGAAATTTTCTTTCCCCCTTCCACCTCTTGCCTCTGCATGAGAACAGCTGTAACTGCTTCAAAGTCAGAGAAATTAAAAAAAAAACCAAAACGGGAAGAGATAGAAGATGTTTTTACAAGCCATGTTTTCAAGTCTATGATGCACTTTTCATAGTATGTGCTTGTTTCAAGAGAAATTACATTTGAAAGACTGGAGCCAAAGGATCTACTTTTGGACCCACCTTCTCATATGTTAACTGACAGATGATGTTAATTCTAGAAAGGAGCTTTCACGGTTGCTGCATTAGTGCAGTGTAAAAGGCTAGTGAAGATGTACGTTGGAAGGATGTTTAGTTGTAGCTATGAAATCAGCTTGAGATTTCTTCCACCTCTAGGATGAGTGTACAATACTGTAGAATGCCTTCAGGTATTTCTGTTACAGTTCAGTTTCAGAGAAGTTAATACAGCAGTAAACATACATCTCTACTTATTTGTGGAGTATTAGAGTGTTTTTTGAACCTTGACTCTTGTTGTTTTCAGCGGATGAGAACACGGAGAGCACAAAGCACACTGCTGAGAGTGTGACTTCTCCCGAGATGAATTACAGAGCCGGGTCCTCCTTCGAGCTTTCTCCCTCGGACAGCTCTGACGGCACGTACATGTGGGACGAAGAGGGGCTGGAGCCTATTGGCAGTGTCCATCCTTGTGGCAGTTACGAATCTTCAGAAATGAACAGCATAGTATGTATTTATGTGCATCACTTGTATAATGAAGTGGTTTGACTTTATTGCCTAGTAAGTGCATTTTAAAAATGGAATTAATGTATCTTTTTAACTTGACCACTGTTTCATCTTTCCTCTATAGTTGATAGCTTTATGAAACTTCTTGATGAGGATCTGCTGTTTCTGGCTAGGTGACCTTGATTAGGCTGTTCACATGCTTTTTCCCCTTAGTCCCAAGTTTGGACCAAACAGATCCTTCTTTACGCTGTGTAATTGTTGTGCTTGCGAAGGAGTAAAGGAATTAATTTTGGTAAATAAGTTAAATATCTTCTACCAATCTCTATATCTAAGAGTGGAGAAAAAAAAAATAAGAAAATAGCTGTTGCCTATCTGACTTTTGCAATTGTCTTGTAATGATTTCTGAGTCTGTTCAAGTATAGAATCTTTAAGGCTGGATACTTGACTGTAGCTCACTGTAGCAGGACTCTTTGCATGTCTCAAGCTGGATGCACAAGATGCATAACAACCTTTTTGCTATTGTGAAACTTAAAACTGATCTGTGAAACATTATTTGGTTTGAAAAACAGATGGAGAGTTGCTGTGGTGCTGTGACTCTCCAGCTGAGGTAATGGAACCAGCCTTGGGATTTCTGTGGGCACAAGCAAGATCCTAGTTGACCTTCATTGCTTTTCTGTGTTTTTATTCCATCATCTAAACAGACTTTAAAATTAAGCAACTCTGTTTTTATTAAGATGGTAAAAATTAATGTTCTAACAGAAGCAGTTTGGAATAAATGGTGTCATGCTTTGCATGCTTCAGATGTGTTAGACCCTGTCACCACTGCAGTGTAGGTATCCGTTTGGGACATGGATTGGGTCTGTGGTGCCTACTCAGATTTGGATTTGTGATTTTTAGGTTGTCTGTTGTAGCAGGAGATTTTTCCTGAAAATTGTGTATAACTATGTAATTACATTTTTATATATAGCTGCATACAAATTCCTGTTTTATTTTCAGCTGCTTTTGTGGTCTGGTCTGCTTTCTCAAATTACGATGTTGGGATGTAGTTCTTAACAACCATTTCTAAACTCTTTTAACTTTTCATGGTAATTGTGGCCAACTGGGAAAAGCAGTTTGAGACAGTATGAGTTTTGTAGCTTTGATGTTTATAGGGGACGAAACAGTTTAATGTAGGTCCCTGCAAAAACAATCATTTTTTCCTCAGATATGTGCATGCAAGTGCCAGGAAAAAAGGGAACCTTTAAAAGTTAGTCCTTGATAAATTTTAAATACAAAGTATGTATAAAACCCCTCTGTAATTATTGAACAAATAAGACACAACTTTCTCATACTTTTGGATTATACATATAGGCTTTCACGATGTGACCTATATGATTATTTTGTGCATGTGTAGGTATTGATAGTCAAGCCATAACGTGATTGACAGAAGCTGCTCTGATCCTTGTGGAGCAGAGGTACATTAGAAACTTTTGATATTTGTATTTACTATCTTGCTTTATTTCTTCCTGTTTTGAAAGTTAAGAGCATAGAAGTGGAAGAATCAACTCTCTAGCTGTTGATGAAGAAGAGAAAGGAGGTGGCTGTAAGACTGGTGAATCTAGACAGTTGTGTTATCCCCACATTTTGATTTTTACCTTGTTAGTGCTGTTCCAGAATGACAGTGTGTACTGGACTGTGAAGTCTTATCTTAAATGAGAGAAACATCAATAATACATGTTTTATTTTTCTGAGGCAGAAATGTATTTTCAGCCAGCTTGCTTTTTGAGGGGAAATTGTAGCTGTGAAGTGTTAGTTCATTTACCTTCTAGTGGTGTAGTTTTATTATTTTTTTTCTGTCCATGCTTGTTGGTTTTGTCAGAAAGCATAACTTGTTAGATTTCCTTAGCATAAGAGAAACACATTGTTTTTAATCTGAAGATGCAGGAGGATATTTCCTCTCCCCTGTTATTCCTGTCGAATTATGTTCTTGGGCAGGTTAGTGTAAGCTTTTGTTTGTGATTTTTCTTTTCTCTGCAGGCAGTGAATGTACAGACATATTTGAAAAAAAAAAAAATCACAAAAAACAAACCAAACAAAAAAACCCAACAAAACCAAATAAAAACTCTGAAGGTGTTGAGAATAATTATTGTGATTAGTCAGCACATCAGATATTTTGGTTGCTGGGATATATGTGATCAGATTATGCAGTTTCTATCCTCTAGTGTGGTGAGGGTAAAAGCAGTTAAGACCTGTATGTCAGTACACAGTTGAAAAGAGTCAGATTTAAGAATTTTGAGTACTTGAGCTAATGCCAGCCTGCCTGTCCCTTGGATGTAGTATTTCCAGGGGTATGTCTAAAGCAAGTAGTTGCTTCTGGATTTTCTGTGGCACCAGGCTGGGGTGACCAGAAACAGTGTAGCCAAATACTGATCCAGGCAATTGGATTGTGAGTAATGGTAGTTTCAGTGGAAAACCCATCTATTTATATTTCTATCCTGCAGTTGTATTCTTAGTCTTTAAGCTGTATCATCTGTAGTATCAACAAATATTAAATGCTTTTTCCAACCTTTTCTCTAGATGGCAGTGCAGATCTAGTTGGGTAACTATAGAAGTGTTTTGACTTGCTGGCTACACAGTCTTTTGGGTTTTTTTTTTTTAGGGGGGCATACTTGCTGCTCTCAAAGCTTGGTTATAAGGACGTGTACAGGGGTGAAATTTTTTGCTCTTGTCACTGAATGAAAAGCAATGGAGGAAATGTAAGCCTCCAGCACAGTATTGCACAAATTACACACATCTAAATAACTTCTCATGAGATGATGGCACAAGGGTTTAAAAATAAGTAGGACATGAAGGGTTTTTGAGACCTTGTCAGGATGATGTCAAATGTTTTTATTCTCTAATTGCATAGCATAAAATAAATTACTGTACTATCCCTACTTTTGTTTCATTTCCAGTTTCAAAAGCAACAGATTAGTTTAGACAACAGCAAGGAAGAAAAGCAAACCCACCCCAGACACCAAACAATAACCCTTAATATGAATCTATGCAATTGCTGTGTGGGCTAGGTTTGAGTTGTGGTGGTGATTGTAATGTCACTGTTTTCACCAAACAGAAACCCCATAACCATTTAAAAAGCCAGGCTGAAAAAAAGACTTAGAGTTCTTGGTTCCTATAGATGAATCCTGTGCTATTGGAGGGAGTGTTAGTATGTTGCTGTGCCTGTTCAGTGAGAAGCTGTGAGGGTTAGCATTCCCTCAGTAGAAGTCTGGTAGTTGCATGTCTCGTGGACAGAATGTCTGATCTGTACAAAGACCTTTGAAATACCTGCTTAAGACTGAAGTCATCTCGCTTGAGAGGGCAGGGTGGAAAAAAATCAGGGTTTTTTTTTGTTTCTTGGAATGAGAAATTGGGCTACAGTCTGCTGTATGAACTTACTTGTACTCTTCAATTATTTTTGTCTGTTCAAAATAGATGGAAGCAATGTAGCCTAAAACACATATCTGAACTGCAGTCTCATTGCCCCTTTGCCTAACTGATACTGAAGCACTCTCTTTCTGTAGCGAGGTTTGAGCCATTTTGTTTTCTCCTGTACATTGTATTAAATAGACTCATGAGAAACACATTTTTAATATGTGTTTGCTCAGAATGAAGCTTTAAATATTGTTGGAAATTTGAAGTAATTTACATGAGGACTAGAATAGGTAATAGAGTTAATATCTGTACTGTTCTGATGTATATGCTTTTTTCAAGATGCTTTGATGCTCTGGTGCATAATAGTCTGCAAGAAGTAAAAATTCAAACAGAAAAAAATTGGTTAGCTTTAGCTTCTTTCCTTAATACTCTCTGGAGAAAAAAGTTGTGGTGTTCTGTGGTTTTTTCTTTTTACAGTAATTTTATTTGAGGAAGTAGATTTAGACAGGAAATCTTGATAAGTATTCTCTGTATTATCAGGTGAGATCAAGCAAAAGAGATCAAATCTTCTGACCCCTTTTTAATGGAGGCTTTAGTAACAATACGAATGTTAGTGTTAATTCTTACTAAAGTAAAGCAAGCCAGTAGAGCATCAAAGTAACTGTAAGGCTATGGGATTATGGAGTAGTAATTTGAAATCCATCTTGAAGAGACAGATGGGTTTTAGCTGCTTTGCTGAGAATTTAATTGCTCTTGGGATGAAATCTGGATTTTATTGGAATGAATCTGTTTTGTCATTTATTGTCATGTGTCCAGAATTTTAACCAGAGTATGAAATAGCTATGTTTTTCTCTTCTTCCGAGGTAATAGTTGAAAAATTGCAAGCTCCTAATTTTTTTCTTATTTTTCCGTTGTGCTTGGAACTGGGAAAAGAACAGTTTTGAATTAGTTTTTGAAGTGGGGCAGAACGCTTTTTGTTTTGAGGGGGCATTTTTACTCAGTGAGAAATTCTGAAGTATGCTATATTTAGCATAGGCTTGCTGAAATAGCATTGTTCAGTCACTAGTTTCTTAGAGTAATTATTTACAAGTAAGTTAATGTAAATTTTTTTTAGTAACTTGCTTTTTAAAGCTTAATATAGAGTCAATTTAAATTGCCATTTTGATTTCTCAAATGAGTAATTTATTAAGCGGATTCTGGTGTGTATTTCTAATACATACATTTCATACAGCTCTTCTTCAGTGAGAAGCTGGGCATTTTAAATTTTGGACTCTTTGGTTACTACTGTAATAAAAAACACAAGTGCAGATAAACTTAATGTAAAAGTATGGAATAAAACTGCTATTAAGATATCTAAGGATTGCTTTTAAAGTAGTATTTGGTGGACTTCATGAAGTGTGAATTGCTCAGAGGCTATAATCTGAGATATCTCTTGCCCAGTGCTTGATTTTTATTTTGAGGAAACCATGTCATGCTGTGATAAGTATGAAAATTATTTTGGAAACAGTACAGAACTAATTCCAAACAAGTAAATACTGAACCTCCATACTGTGCTTATAACACTATGTAACAACTGGAAGAATTTTCAACAGAGTCTGAATTAATAGCAAGGACACAATTAAATTGGTATACCAAAAATGAGTTGCATTCTTAGGAAGTTGAGAAGGTCTTATGTGTCAGTTTCACCCATTTAACAGGGTGTAGTGAAACAGAGTATATATCTTTACTCATCACAGATGTGTTTGGTTTTCTTTTTTTGCTACATGTTTCCAAAAATTGCATGAGCCCTTCAGGTACAAACTGGTTGGAATATGCACATGTAAGAAGCCGTTTCCATCTGTGCTAAGGAAGTTTGATTCTTTTCTCAGCTTTTCAGGCTGTTATTGAGACTTGAAAGTGCTGAAGGCTAATGTAAAAGATAAGTTAAAATAACTGCTTTGGTGTTGAATCTGCATTTTCATGTGAAAGAGTATATATACACTTGTTATTGAAACAAAGTCTCCTAAAATTATATAGATTTTCATTATAACTTTAAGCTATTACTAAACTCCCTGGATTTCTACCTTCTAAGGATTCTTTTCTTCCTTACAATTCATGCATTTGCTTTTCTGTCTGCAAGCTGATAGTAGAATCCTCCACTGGAGAAGGTATTCCAGCAAGAAGAGACTTGCATGCCATTCAGCTTCTTATTTCTTTTCCCGAAGAGATAGTGTTAACCAAGTGTTTTTGTTCACCAGTACGTTAGGTGTGGTTGCTATTAGTATAGAAAATAGTTCAACGATCTACGAGTGACAATATCCCAGCTGCTTATCTGCCACACTTTGTGACCTTGAGTCAGTCTTATGGAGTCTTATTTGTCTATTTTTAGAGTGATGGATGATGTAAAAATGAAGGGTTTGCTTTTTGTATTTTTGGTTCAGCAAGAACAATAAAGATCTTTCACAAAAGGACAGCAATGAAAACACACTTGTGTGTATTTTGGTAGCCTATGCTCAGATCAACAGCGTTGACTAATCTTGTTTCCTCCTTTGTGAAAATACATGTCCTTTGGCTAACAAAACATTAAGCTTGTACAGAGGATTAATTACTTTGCATTCCTGTTATGCATCCTTAAGTAGTTTGTGTATTTCAGTTGGGGTCTCCCTTAAGAAGGGTCTGAATTCAGTCTGTGTTTGAAACCAAGGGATAGTTTCACCTCAGCCAGTGGTATTCTGACTCGAGTATGTTATGTTATTAATAAATACTCTTCTAATTTTTTAAGGTTAGATTTTTCTTAATATTTTCTAGATAATTTGGTAGAGTGGATACTATTTACATGACAGAATGCCCATTACTTAAGGAATAAGGCTGAAAGGAGAGAAGATATTATTCTGATAGTAAATATTAAGTATAATGTACTTATTTAAATGTTATAAGTATAATGGCTCTAGTCTTGGAGAATCTTGTTTTTCCTATGTTAATTTGAATTTTGAAGTAGCTGGTCCTTTTTTTTGGCAACCAAAGGGGCTGCCTGACAAGCTTGTGAGACCCAGACATTTTAGTTCTATTAGAGTTCATGAGCATGTCAGATTAATTTATGAATGTCCAAGTGAAAGACCTTTGTCTTATTCTACTTACTAAAATGTAAAGAGTGTTCATGCTCAGAAATACAATGATTCTGAGGTGGGAATAATACCAATATCATTTGAAGGGTGTTTTTTGTTGTCAGGTGTTAGTATGCTGCTTATCTCCTAAGGTCATATCCAAGTTCTGGACTCTTTTGTCCTGATGCCTTCATATGGTGGTCCAGAATCTGATACAACTGCTGCTGACTCACTTGACTCATGCTCTTCTAAACTCGTAGCTTTCATTAGGTGGATATCATTGCTTTTGTTTTTCTGTCAAATATTATTAAGAGGTTATACGTCTGTATTACAGTGCACAAACCTCTTATGATGTTGGTTTGAGAGGCATGACATTCCATGAGCTAGCTTTTATGGCAAATTACCTTTTTTCCTTTGGGATGGGAAAGCATCTATGCCTTTGAGAGCTGCTTGCTTCAGAGCTGACACAGTAAATCTCCTCATCCTGTTTTGGCCGGTAAAATCAAGTCAGGCAACTTCACTTGTACTCCCATGTTCCATTTGTGCTAGCCAGCAGTGACAGCTTTGAGTCAGTATGGTGGAGAGAGCAACAACTAATGTGGTGGTGTGTAAATCATGAGAATAAACATTGATAGAAGTTAGCACTTCTTTTATAAGCTTGCAAGTGGTGCTCTCTGTATGAGCTAGTACCTGCATATCCAGTGTTACATTTTAACCTTTACAATGTGAATTTATGGCTACTTGAAAAAGCATTTTTTTAAAAAAAAACCCCACAATCTAACTGGGTATTTGAGCATTTTATAGGTAACTTGATTGAAATTACCTAGACTAGTACACAGTTGCCTTTTACTTTTCCTTATTACCTAAAATTGTGTCCTAATAAGTTGCAGGAACATTGTGTTGAATCTTATTTTCTGAATTATCTTCTGTTGCAAAACATCAGAAACTTAAGGGAGAGGCACAGTGTCTTGTACATGTTTGAGTCAATTGTTTTAGCTGTACTCACAGATTTGGTCCATCTGGATGAAATATGTACACTCAAGTTTTACTGACTCTAACAGCTTTAAGTAAGGGACACATTTTCAAGAACAAGTTAAAGGTGCATTCGGGCTGTAGTGATATCAGTTGCAATCTGGTATCACCTTATAACTGTAATTGTCATCCACCTTGAGACTAGTGGAAAAATGGCACTTCAAGTTTGTAGTGAGATGCTCTTGAACAAACAGTTTTGGTGTTGCTGTGCTCTTGGCTCACCCACCCTATTGAAATGTATATTCTCTCTACGTTATCCATATACTTCTGTAACAGTGTAAGGACGTGATAAGGTGTGTCCTTTGTTATTACTAGTTATTGGTCAAAATAAAATTACTTGCAAGTGGTTAGGAGTTACTGAGGATTGTTTTGGTTTTAATTAGAAGCATATAGGCTGACTGTCTAAGAACAGAACACATCAATACTGACTAACAAGTCGTGTTCATATTACCCCCACGGTCTAGGTAGGGTACAGTTAAAACTTACTGCACATAGGAAACTTAATTGGTCTCCTAATAGCTCTGCCTGTGGTCTTTCTCTGAATTTTGAGGTTATAGCTTGGTTCCTTCCTCAGCTGGGAGTTATTTGAAGCCTCCCTATTTTCCTTTAAGCTTAACCTCACACCATTAATACCAATGCAAGTCAGTGAGAATCATTTTTGCCAGTTAAGAGTATCTGTAGCAATTACATATTGCTTCATCATGTAAAATGCTCCATTACTTGTAGGTAAACTGTATGAGTACTGCTGGACTTCTGGTATCAGTGTGCCTTTTCTCAGAACAGACTAGAAACAGTGAGTAGACAGGACCAGCTGCTGCTACTTCTACATTACTCTTCCAGCTTACTGCAGATGGCTTTCTGTTACTGTGCTTGATAGTGAAGTGGAAATCTTCTACTTAAAAACATCTGCCTATTAAAAATATATAAAAATTGGAAAATTATAAATTTTTCTGGAATTTTTCTTGTATGTTCATAATCAGAGGCTAGATGGCAGTCAAGGAATGCTTTTTGTGGCTGTGGGGTTTAACTTGCTCTGGTGTTTGGAAAGGGCTCTTGTTTACGTATCGGTGACGTCTCAACAGAATGGTTAATATTTCTGGTTTTCTTCCTCTTCATTATTTTAATGTCAGATTTTTTAAAGTGATCTGACATATGATTTTATGATTAAATCCAGAAAGCAGCAAGCATAGATGCCTCTTGAGATATAGTGGGTAATTTATTGTTTACTGGCTACTTCCAGAAAACCTGTGTAGAATATACTATACGTCTGTAGATTTTTTTTTTCAAAATAGTAAATATTTAAGACTTACATTGAATAAGTAAACATAAAATGTCTTGGCCTTTCAGAACAAAGTTCATGTTAATTTGTTGTCATGACAACCTTGGGTTACAGAGCATGACCAAAATGATGAAATACTTGTTTGGATGTTGGGTTTAATTACCTTTAATGTGATGTGCAATGTACAGAATTTGATGTAACTCCCTTCCTAGTCTGTTATTGGTACCCTGCAGAGTTCTACCCTTTCCTTCTCTGTGTGGTTTTCCCTGATAAGAGGTGGGGTTTTACTCTTCAGCCTGGTAGTATGGTTTGTGCCTGCCTATGTCTTTAGCTTCCTTTCAGTTGTTATTTAAAGTTGTCTTTTCTGTGACTTGCATTGAATTCCCGTTTCTTTATCTGATCGGTAGCTCTTTGGGGTGTTGTCCAATGCTAAAAAGTGTTGAAGACCCTGGAAGTCTTCTCTGCTGGCAGCTTTGAATCAGATTTGACTTCTTAGTTACTCTGTAGCTGCCCTCCAGATGACTGATTTACATAGTCTGCCTGGTGTTTAAAAGATTTATTTCATTTATTTCATTACAGGTCCTTGAAGAGTGAAGCTTTGAGAGTAGTACAGAAAGTAACAAACTCTTTACTTTCATTGTATTTTTTGGGGAAAGAGTCTTTGTAGTTTTCTCGCTTTACTCATGCTTTTCTACCTGTTGCCCTTTTTTTCCTTATATATACATGTATACACACATGTAAAAAAGATCTAGTAGAAAATCCAAATTCTTTAGTTTTTCAGCATCTCACCAGATGCAGGATATGCAACTGCATAGAAAACAAGTGTGAAAATATGTCTGGAATTTCCTGCATCTGAAGCTGCTAGTTTTTCTGAGCATAAAACATATCTAGGCTTTATTTGCAAAAGAATGTTGGAAATAATAAATTGCCCTTTTAGCATAGCAAAAGACTTGTAATACCCTTTGCTACAGGGGTGTGAGTTGTTTTCAGTGATTTTTCTGGTGTGTATTTTTATGGAACTCATCATATTTTTCCATTGGCGCTTTTTGTCAGTAGAAATAAATGTTGTGGAGGAATGGTCGCCAAGACTTTAGTTCTCCTTTTCTGTTAAATCAGAAGGGCAAGTGCTCCAAAAAAATCACAGCTAAACCCCCAGTTTAGAATCAGAAGAAAAAAGGCTAGTATATCAGGCAGGTTGAGTTTTGAGAGTAGGTGTTTTTTGAGGTTCTAAAGGAGACATAGGCAGGTTTCTGTCCACAAAATGAGCTTGAAAGCTGTCTGTCCTTTTTGCAGTTTTTTTTCTGGTGTCCAGGGAATTAATGTCTAGTTGTTGTAGTCTTTGTGCTTGTTTAAATACTTTAGTGAATTGTGGAAGTTAGATCTTGTAACCGGCCTCTTGTTGAGCTCCACTTCTGCTGTTCCATACAGTGGTAGGACTTCACTGTGCCATTGGCCTACTGAGGTGTGTATCAAGGTTGTATTGCAGTGGTGTTCTTCACACTGGAAGTAAATGAGTAGAAGAAGCTTTGCTTACCCTGTAGTTCTTAAGACTTAAGGAATTTATTTTTTTTTTTGGCAAAAGGTCCAGTCTGTTCAGTTAACAACTTTTATGTGAAAAATATGATCTCACAAAAAGTTTTTTCTTCTGTCAGTGAGTGATAGAACAGGGAATTTCTGAAAGGAACTTTGCTATAAAAATGCAACTCGTGATAAAATGCACTACCATAGGGCTGTTCTAAAGGTTCCTCTGGGGCATTAGAAGAGTGTCTTGAATTGTACCATAGTACAGGGATCATTCTGTCCTTTTGATGCTTCAAGCTTGAAGACTGTCACCACTGGGTGAATCAGTTGATGTAACTGGCTTGAAATGGTCAGGTACTTCTTGGAGACATCAACATTGGATTAGAAATTGAGCTTGGTATCCCAGTGTCAATCCCTGCATCCTCTGTTTCAAGAGGGTAGAGTTGGTTGTGTTTTTTTCAGGAGGACTTACCTTATGATTACTTTTTTCTCTTGCGCAGTATTAGGCAAAATCAATATTGGTAAATTTGTAGTAATATATTGATTGCCATAGCATCAGTCTCATGTTAGAGTGTCATGGCTTCACTGTCATGTTAATGTAGCAAATGTTTTATTTAAATAGGCTCTCTTTGGCAGCAGGGAAAGAATGAAAATGACTTCTGACCTTTTGTAATTTGACTCCATTTTTTGATGGCATGTCACAAGGACATATATCTGCTTTAAATGATATAATGACTTTGACAGCTGCTTTTCTAAGTATGTTGAATACAGAAATACTAGCTTTTCTAAAGCTTGTTTTTTTTATGAAGAATTGGTTTTTTTCAAAACGTTGTTCTTGTAGTAATTAGTCAAAAGACTTAGAAAAGCAATTTTGGTCTTCTGGAGGCTCTGATAAAAAGCCTTCTAAATAGAATTCTACTTATGCTTACATTTTCTTACTTATAGGGTGTTTTACATGTCATTCTTTAGGCTGCTGCTTAAATTGCTCAGATTTGTTATTTCAGTAGCTTCTAAGCTTATTATCTGTGCCCAAATTAGGCCCAAACTGAGAAGTGTTTCCAAGTAGTTTCAGAGAAATTTAAATGTCAAGGTTTCTTCCAGTATGTGTTTGTGAGGTCTTCTTAGCTTTATCTTTCTTAACAGAAAGATAAAGTTTTTATGTGGACAAATGGCTGCTTCATCTTTCTGAATTTTCTGACAAACTGTTTACTTTCCTGTTGAAAACTGGAAATTGGCTTGAGGTAGATGTAGTAAAATTGAGCCTGAAATTTTGGCCGTAAAGACTAACAGTGTTCAAAATCAGTAAAGCACCTTTAAAAGTCATAAAGTAACCGATTTGATAGTTATCATGACAAATACTTGCCATAATAAATGCTCATCAGGAGCAATACAGTGTGGGACTGAAGGATAACTACAAGTCTGAAATCTGATTCTAACCTATGGATGGTTTGTTGGTACAAGGAGATTAAGGTATAACTAAACAAATGGAATGTGCTATAATGTGCTGTCATTCACCACTGACCTGTGATTACTTCTAGGTTCTTTAAGCAGCTTTGAGAATATATACTGGAAATGGCCTAGCATGTTTACCTTTTGTACTGCCCAACCAGATAAAACAGTGAGGTTTTTATGAAATTAGCTCTCCTTAATGTCTGACAGTTTCTTTAAATACATTATCAGTTACCTAGGAAAGTATTATGTGAATACCAACTTCAAAACTAGGCATGGCAGATGGGTATTTATACACTGATGCTGTAGATGACATATGATCTTTTGCTGCCAATTTTTGAGCTTGTACACATGGTTGCTGTAAGTTTTCCTCCTTAGAGGGCTGATACTTATCCTTTCATATTTTTCTTGTTTGAAGTTTTTGAGGAGTTGTAATCATCTTGTATTAAATGATCTATGTGCATTGCCTGTGTGGTCTTCCTTGAGCAAGGAAGTAAAAGATCAAAGAAATCGTACATACAGGCTTTAACAATTAGCATGCAGAGCAAATCAAACTGAGGAAATTTGTATGTGTGTTCAGTTTAAGTAATCACTATGGAATACTTAAATTGCCTGTGAGCTTTTACTTCTATTTTTGGCTTCAGAAGTGCATGGCTATTATTGGAAGCAAGACCTAACTCGCTAAATTAGTAACAAAAATAATTAGCTATTTTGTTTTAATGGCCTACTTTCTAAAGGTACAACAAATGAATGAGGTCTGAGATCTTGAATTGTGAAAAAAAGGTAAAACATTGTGCCTAATGTTCACCAACAGCTCGTGATTACTCAGTGCAGTTGTTTTCCAGACAAGATGGCATGCCCTGCCATGAGAAGAAAGGTACTGAATATGTAGCTCAAGCTCATCTCAGGTTTGTGAACACTATCCAAAATTATTTGAGGGTTCCTCATCTGGAATTGCTTTGTGTTTCTGCACTAAACCAAATGACTGACTTTTTTTAGTTTTTGCTTTTTACAACCTGCATAATAGACATGGTGTCCTAAGCTTCCTTTACATTTAATAGGGAGGAAATTCAGACATCGATCTTCCTAATTGGACATGTTGTTTATTTTTAGTTGCATTACATAGCTGGGAATCAGGCCTCTTGCCTAGGTCTAATTGTTAAGCTAAAATGAACCTAAGTTGGTGGTCTGAAAAATACAGCTCTTGAGTGGGAGAGTGCTTGTATGTAGCATGAGGTATTATTAGGAACTGATTTTTTTAAAAAGTACCTTGCTACTCTGACCTGTTTTGATTGACATGAATTTATATTAAACTTGCTCAGCTGATCTACAGTACTGTAATTTTCAAAACAATGGTCTTAATAACTTTGATTAAGTTATGCCTATTGAGGAAGAGATTCTGAGCTCTCTGCATCCAACAAATCAGGGAAAACACCCAGGGTGTTTTCCCTGATTTGTGATTCGCACCCAACACCCCCAGTGAGGGGGTGTTGGGTGCATGATTAACCTTTGGTAAGATGCACCACCTGAGGGCACTACAGAAAGAATTTGTAGAACACAAGTGAATTTGTAAAATAAGATGTAATTGTTCTACAGACTTACACTTGCCTTGGTGTTCTCCTATCTCTGTATGCAGTATGAGTGTTATTTGCTTCTGGAGTGCTCGATTTACTCAGTTCTTACACCAGTAGTCAGGATCACCAGTTTCTCACCCAGTGCTTTTCCTGCTTTATTATGGTAAGAGGGAAAAGCTAGTGCTGCCTGTTTTCAGTGAAAAACCTTTCTCCAGGGAGGACTTTGGGGCAGCATTATCATTTACTTGGGGATTTTTGCGGTCCCAAACTTTCATTTCTAGGTTGTACCATCTTGAATATGTAGTGCTAAATCAGCCTGGTGAGGTCACATGCCACTTTTAATATGCATTTTGCTTTTCATAAAAATAGGATTCTTCTCTTACTGTAACTTAATAGTTGCAGAAACACGTAATATTCTGTAGGGTTGGAGCTGATGCACTTTTGAAGAATCTGTTTCCTGTTGTGTTTGAGCTCGTTGCTCTGAATCACTTGAGGATGATAATTGCAGTTAGGCACACGTTATTAACAATGTTACTGCCACAGAGTTAGCTTCAGTTCATTATGCAGTAATAACAACAACAGTGGGAGCAGGTGAATATGGGTTTGTATGTGCTGATGTGTTGATGAAACCTGTGTGTTATCTTACAGCTATTTCAAGATGACATTGCTGGCACCTGCTTTTCTGTTATGTTTCCTGAGTAGGTAACATCTTAACTGAAAGGGAATTCATGTCTGGCCCAGCTGTTGCAAAGGTTCGTAGTTGTGTGTTGTGGCATGGAGCTGCCCCAGTGCAGTGCAGGACTGTATAATTGGGGAAGCCTAATGAAATGCACTGTTGACAGAGAAGTATGTTTGGCATCTCAAATGCTGACCTCCTCTGACATCGTTAGACTTCTGAACTTCTGATACAAAGATAGTGAAGTGGCTTTTCTAGGCTTATTAGTTAACACACAGTCATACTGTGTTTTGATATTGTGCTTCTCTAATGCCTTTTCACAGCAGTGGCAAACATTTAGAATTTCTTATGTTTGTGGCTGCTGTGTTCTAATTTTTGTCATGTTCGTTAAAGTTCTCGCAGTAGAGGAAAAGGATGCTTGTTCATACTAATTTGGAAGATCAAAGCGTAGAAAAGAAACAAATTTGTCAATTAACAAACCAAAGCTGCCCCTTCAACACCTACATTTTGCAGAACATTTAAAAAAAAAAAAAGCAAGCATGTTAGTGAAAAATCTTCTAGTACCTGGAAAATAAATTAATGGAAGCAAAAGGTAAATATATAGAGGTGATTTGTTCTTCCAAATACTAAGTTCACATTTCCTTTTAATGGTTTCCATTTTTGTGTGAAGCTTTCCCATAGTTATTTTTATTATTGGTCACAGTGCCCTGATATGTAGGTTTTCTTTTTCTTTGGTAAATAATTAGAAAACTATATGTAAAGAATATAATTCAGGCAGGACTTTGAAATATAACAAAAAACACGTGGTTGCATAATGCAGCTTTTCAGTACTGAGGTGCTAGCAGCATCTGGGTGCTCAATAAGCTGAATTCTGTACAGCATTGACCTCTTGAGTCTTTCCTACTGTTGCTCAGCCATGCATCATGACAGTTTCTTAGACCCTTTAGCAACAGCTTTATTTGAACCACAGCCTTAAAGACAAAAGATAGCAGATTATAGTGATGCTGCTATTATACTTCAAGTTCTGTTGGCTAAGAAAATGAAGACACCATAGGTTCCTTCCTTCCTTTCCATGCAATGAGATCTAAAATAAGGTGATTGAACATCTTCTCTTCACAAAGCTGCCTTTGAATTATAAGTGAGCAAAGTAACTTAGTTTTAAATGTTTCTGACTGGGTAGAAGGCATGATACTAATGAATAGAAAAACCTTTGGAGTATTCAATAAGCATCAGGCAGAAAAACATTTTAACCATCTTTCAGCTAGCATTGTTATTGTATCATAATACCAGAGGTGTGATGGTTGTTGTTTGTATAGATGGTCTCCAGTACAGTTGATCATGGCCTCTAAAGAAAGGAGTCTGCTGGTAATATTGCACATGTGTAGGATAGGAATGTGAGAAAGCTTTGCTTTTCCTGTCAGCAGGGTGTATGAAATGCCATGAAAGCAGCTAGATCTCGTCTTATTTCTTGCAGGATATCTTGAATAATCTCGATTCATGTGACCTTGAAGATGATGATCTCATGCTTGATATGGACCTGCCTGAGGACCCTCCTCATGATAAAGGTTAGTAAATTAGCCACACAGTCTCTTGGTGAAACTGCGTTATGGGTTTAGCAAATTGAGTCACATTTTTCTGAATTCCACTTTAATAAGCTAATGCACTCTACAATTTTTTTTAAGTTGCAGTGCTTTGAAATGGTAGAAAGTGAGATATTTCCATTTCTCTAAACTCAACTCTTGCATTTGAAGATCTCTACAGTTAGAATTCTTGTTGCATGCTGTTTCTTTAAATTAAATTAATTTAGCAGAATAACTTTGAAAATTTTAAGTTGTTCTTTCAGTCTCATGCTTCAGCTATATTAAAAAAAAACCTTTCAGCTTTGGATGACAATGTAATTATCTTTTAGATTAATTATTGTTTTCTTCTACAAAATTACAATATTTCCCAATGTATCCTATGCCATTTTGGGTAACAGATGACTTAAGGTTTAAGATGTGTTTTTCGAGATGTCTCTCATGTGCTCTTCTTGCCAGTGAAGAGGCTGGCAAAATTTTCACAGAAGGATAGCGGTACCCAGATGCATATAAAATGATACAAACCCAGATTAGAATGACCTAATAAAAGAGTAGCTATCACAACACCAAGTTTGAGACATTTGCTTTTGATGGTTCCTGATGTACTGTTAAGAACTGTCACTGTTATGTGAACACAGATATTCAATACTTTATCTCCAAGTTCAGTGCAGGGTAGTGTATCTTCAGATGGACAGAAACCCTGGGTGTGGAGCACTGCAGTAGCCTATGCTGTGTGTACAGGCACAGAAAGAGAAAAGGCTGTCCTTAGCAGGTGTACTGCTCAGCTGCCTGCTAAGTTTAGGAAAATTCAGATTTTTTTGAGATTACTTTCACCTTCTTTGGGTGCGCACACTTATGTGTATGTCAGATAAGAAGCCAGATGAACAGTAAATATAACCTGCTCTGTGGTGGCACGTCATGTTTTATGTAAGTGTGGTACTTTCTGTTGAATCTCAGAATAAGTTTTAGAAAGTGCTTGTGTTAAAGGTGTTTATTGACAGTAGTGCTAGCAGTCAAATGTTTAGAACCAGTAGGTGTACAGCTTTAACTTTTTTACTTTCTAACTTTTCCAGAATGGATAACAATCCAAGCCTAACAGGTATTCTCTCCATACAGATAATTTTAGGCCTGTTGTGCAAAACTAAGAAACAGTTAAAAGGTTAGATCAATTTCTTATAAGCTTGCCTGCTTATAGACATGCACTGCACCTGCATCAGTAACTTTATATTGGTAATTTAAAAACTGTAGAAGACATGCATTTTTAAGATGAATGTTTGTCACAAACCCATAGGAAGTTAGTGCTTGCCGTTTAGTGTAGACGTAAAAGAAGTACGATTCACTGCTTTTGTAATTCCATCAATATAATAAACTCAAATCTACTCCCACTTGTATAGCTAAGCATCAGTAATGTTTGTAGCTGGAATGTTTTGTGACTATGACCATTTTCTGTGTAAGTTTCTGATTCAGGAGTTGAAACTTGATGTGAAACAGTAATATTAGATAATTGCTGGTTTTGGCATTTTTTTAGAAGACAAGTTTCCTCATAAAATTAATGTGGCATAAACTGGATGCCTCTTCTATAATCACTTCTTACCTTGAAATCACTGAATTTTTAGCACAGGGGATTTGAAAAGAAAGATTTAAAAGAAGCCTCCAGGCTTGCCCTGAAGCAAATGTGACCACCTGTAAAAGCAAAATTTGTTCTTTCTTAATATCCATGTGTCCTTACTGAGTGTCTCAATTTCATTTTCCAAAGCTGAAAGTAATCTTAATTACTTATAAACTTTTTGAGAGCTTATTTTGAATAGACCAACTAGAATTTTCATGTTATGAGCTGTTGAAAGATGCATCTAAAGGAAAATAAATCTTCTGTTTCTTTAGGTGAACAGGTTTATTTTATTACCTATTTTTCTGTTATTGAACTGGTAAATAAAAGGTTGGCTGTAGATATGAGCACTTGTGTAATAATATTTAACTGCACTTTTTGCCAAGGCTTCTGACATGGTTATGTGTGACTTCCTTGACGTCAGCCTCTTAAGGCTTTCCAGGTCTACAGAAACTCTCCTTGTTTCACTTTGGAGTCCGGGATGCCGCTTGGACACTATTTATAGAAACAGTTCTAGTTCAACAAGTATGCAGTGAGTGAGGATGGCAGCCTTAAATCACAGGGTAAAACTGGGCTCCCTTCCCAACAACACGCAGGCTGGGAACTAAGCAGGAAGGAAGGCCTGTTTATGAGCGTCTTATGCGCAACTGTGTGCGAGTAGGCAGCTGAATAAAACAATGCGCTCTTGTGTAGAGTTGTTCTCCTAAGCAAGGGCTGACAATGTGAGGAAGAACTCCTTGGGTAAGTGAAGGAGAAGCTGCGAGGGTAGAATAGCAGTTTATGATGTTATTTTTTTGAGGGGCGGTGTCTCTGCACGGACAGCAGTTGTTCTGGCTTTGTTTCTGGTGGTTTACAAGCTGTTGCCAAATTTTGTGTTTGTTTCCTTAAGAAGTTGGTGGAATCTGCTGTGCTTTGCAGAAGTTAGCATTTTAAAGGGAACTTTGAAATCATGCTTGTTCATGTTAAACAAAGGTTAGATGTGTCTCATTGAAAATAAACAAGGTGACGAGGCTGGTGTGTGTGTTACATAAAAAACTTTTTAAAAATAATGAAACTGTTCCGTTGTGTAACGAAGTACTGGGTGTTCTCTGAAATGTCTTTCTGTGTTTGTGCTGTCTGAACTTCTCAAAGGCCTAACAATATCATTAAGAAAGACAGGAAATAGTTACTTCTGATTTTATTTTTCTTCCCCATAGCTCTACCTCCTTCTAATGATTTTCTACTTAAACTGGAAATACTGTTAAGGCAGAATTCTGTAGTTCTTGCTGCAGGTTACTCTTTCTCTTGTAACAAGTTTATGTGCTAGTCAAAATGTGATAACATTAAGAAGTCTGACAGTTTGACAGTTCAAAAAAGGTATAATTTTTAAAATAGTTTAAAGAAAAGTAAAACCTTATAGAGTTTGCACTGCATCTGTCAGCAGCACATAGTAAACATTTTATTTACAAGATCTTAGGAACAAATATAACTGCAAATTTTTTGTTATGCTCTGTTTAGAGGAATGTGAAAATATGAGCCGTTATGATAGACCAGACAGAAATACTAGGCAACATCAGGAGGGATTCTGGAAAAGAGCACCACAGCAGCGATGGAATGCACAGGACCACTATCATCTTGGCCATACTGATCACTATATCCATGGTAAAAATGATTTGAACAGGTAAAGGACTTGTCTCTCTTATCCTGAACCATCAGAACACTGCAGTGAGAAATCCACTTTGGCACTACAGGGTCTTAGGTGATATCTAGTACAAGACATTTTCAGAATAGCTGTAAATATCTGTAAATAGCATTTTTGAGTGGGAACATCACTGGATTTCTAAAAACTTTTCAAAACTCTTTGTTTCTGTCACTTCTTTTGAATCCAAATATTTATTACTTGTGTTTACATGATAGTATAAATGCTTGACTAAATGTTACTATTTGTTCCATGGGAAAACATTGTACTGTCTTACTGCTTGCATTTTGTAACTTTGGACAGCTTTTTTACTTACTTTTTGATCTTAAAATTAATTTTTAATTCTGTAATTGTTATAGGCTAGTGTGAATGACCCAGTTTATGGAAATCTTGATGAGCAAACTGGTTTTAGGGTTTTGTTGTTAGTCCACAAAAGTTTGATGTGAATAGGAAGGAAAGCTCAGCATTTAATTGAAATTGCATAGACATTTTTCTGCTGTGTACCACAGTATATGAATATAACCCTTGTTAAATAACACGTTCTTTATTAACCATTGTGCTCTCTAGCTGTAGTTTGACATCATGCATTTTGGTTTGTTTATGTTTCTTATATCTTTAGGGGATCAAACTACCTAGAATCTCCTGTTGGTCACTTGGAAAGCTATGGAGCACCGAGTTTTTACCAGGCTCCTAGACAGGTGGCGGGCTTACCGGAGAATACTGTGATGCTTGATGAAATGACCCTTCGGCACATGGTCCAGGACTGCACAGCTGTAAAAACTCAGTTGCTGAAACTGAAGAGGTTACTGCACCAGGTGAGCTGCTTAAATGGAACATAAGCAGTTAGATTTATTGGAGAGGGGGTCTAGATGGGCTCATGTTCTCTTTAGCCTTATTAGGCTGTTGTTATTTTTGTTACACATTGATTTGCAGCATTTAGGAAAGCGTGGACTTTTTATTGCTATTTGAAATAGATTTTTTTCTGCTTTTTCAGACTGCAAAACATATTAAATATTGTTGTTCTGCTTTTCTAAGGAGTTAGTGCTAAATGAAAAAAAAATTGAATATGAAGACAAGCTGTTATTTAATAAGATCCTAAAAATCTCAGTAAAAAAAAAAAGACCCCACTATTAAAAAATATTAAAATCAATCCCATTGATCAAACTTGCATTCAGCAGGTCAATGCTAATAATTTTTTCTTAAGGCTTTGTTTTTCTCATTCTTTTCATCTTTTGCGTGTGTTTTGGCAAGAAGCTTGGCAAATCCTCCTGGGTCATCTCTATTGGAAGTGCGTGAATTTAACCTTTCCAGTGTATGAAATGATTGAATTATCATAAGCTTTTAAGGAGCATTTTCATTTCACCTCCAAACTTTGCAAAATGTGGAAGTTGATAAACTGCTAGATGATGCAGAATTATGGCATTTCAGCTCCAAAAGTTCCTTTGCTACCTTAAAATTAAGTCCATGAGACTTTCTTTGGAGGCATAAGCTTTGACCAGAGACAAGAAGAAAACAGGGCAAATGAAAAAGCAAATCAACCTTGAGGCTAATTGAAGGTTAAGACTGTTCCTTTTAGATATGTGAACATTTGCTTCTTTTAGTAACTGAGAATACTGGAGATGTTTCTCCAGTGACAAAACCAGAAATACAATTGCAATAGTGTAATGTCAGAGTGAAGGTGTACACTTGGGACCGAATGTCCGTGCTCTGGACATGAAATGTGCTTCCCAACAGCCACAGACATGCAGTTAGAACATGAGATAGCAGGGAACTTGTTGTCCAGTGCTTTTGATGCCTTTAAAAGGACAGTTGAACTACTACATTGATGAGCTGTGTATGTGTAGTTCATTGTAGTTCTAGCCAAATAGTGTGCGGCCCTGCAGAACATTGCATTGTAAATCTTCATCTAGTTTATAAATAGCCACTTTGCTAAAAGGTTACAGAAAACAAACCTTGCTTCAAATTACTCAGATGAGGCTTTGTTTAAAAAAAAAAAAACAAAAAACTTAAACCCCTTCCTAATCTGTAGGTTCTTCAAAATTTTTTGTTGTTCCCCCTCCTTCCCTGTAATAGTGAGTTTTGTGATAACAAGTATTATTCTGCCCTTCAAACTTCATCACGTGTACTTCTTGCTGTTTTTCTGACTTAACTGTTGTATTTTGACTTGCTATTGTCAAAACTCATCACTGGACATCTGAATGTTTGTTCTGCTCTCCTGTGTTCAGCCTTTTAACTAAACAGTATAAATAGTAATGTATACATAAATTAACCTGCTGTGTACAGAGGGGAAAACTTGAGACCTTTAATACTTTAATAAATAAAGTTATCAGAGTAAAACTTGTATGAAATATTTTTTCATTATTTTGAAGTGTTAAACCTTTCCAGAAAATACTGAGCCTTATTATCAGAAATGAGTAAAAATGCTGCAGTTCTTTACTTACTGTAAAGCACAGGAATATGTTTTTGAAAGCCATAACAGTAACTTCTAGCACTCTGGACACTGAACTTGATCTCTGTCTGGACCATATGATGGGTCTCCAGTAAAAAAGCAAAATAGTCAGCTCCTTTCAAACACTAGCTCTGATAAAGGAAGAAGTTCTTATATTTGCTTCACCTATACTATATTTTCAATGCATAAGGGTTACTATTTTCCACGAAAGAGTTTTAGTAATACTATTTACAAGAAATATGGGGAGAGGCTGTTCAGTAGGGCCTGTTGTGACAGGACAAGGGGTAATGGTTTCAAAATAGAGGGAGGGAGATTTAGATTGGATATTAGGAAAAAGTTCTTTACTGTAAGAGTGGTGAAGCACTGGAACAGGTTGCCCAGGGAGGTGGTGGATGCCCCATCCCTGGAGATGTTCAAGGCCAGGTTGGATGAGGCCCTGAGCAACCTGCTCTAGTTGGGGGTGTCCCTGCTTCTTGCAGGAGGGCTGGACTGGAGGACCTCTGGGAGTCGCTTCTAACCCTAATCATTCTATGATTCTATGATTCTATTTGATAGGTTGAAATAGAGCTGTAGTCAGGTCTTAGGCATGAGGTCTCACAGGGGCAGTTACAGTAAGATACACTAATGAAATCCCATTTTAGACAATTATCTAATCAACTGTAGTGTGGCTTACTGAAGAGGATAGTGTGAGGATGAATGTATACCTGGCAGATTCCTGGGGAGACTTAATATCCAATACTGGATTCACTGCTGTGACTGTAGTTCCCATAACCTTATATAAATTACCTGCAATATTGCTAGTAACATGGTTGCAACAGTGTGGTGTTGTGTTCCCAATCCTGCTTGGAGAAATAAGTAGTTATTTGAGAAACCTGGGCTTTTCTGACCTCTGCCAGCAGTACTTGGACTCTGTGCTCACTCCTCATATTGCCATCTGCCTTCCAGTAGTGAGGTCAGGAACAGGAGTTTAATAAAACTTTCCCTGTAGTAAGTATAACCTCTGATTTTTGTAGTAACTTCATACTAGCGTATAAGGAGTGAAAAATACACGTTCTTCTTGCACTAAATGCAGTTGTACTTGTTTGCAGGGAAACCTTGAACTAGTGGTGAATGCTCTTGCTTCATGTTTAACTCTTATTGTAAGAAGGAAATGCTTTGGAAGTCTAGTAATAATTGACATTTGAATGTTAATGCCTCTTAAACATTGACTTAGGTACTTCATTTGCATGCTTAATAGTAAATAAGTTTTCTTCTGATTTTAAACATTTCCTTCCTCTTCCTCCTCAGTTAATCTCTTAAACTTGCTGCTCTAGGTTGAGGTTATAGAACTACTGTGTTACTGCATCAGTATTTAAATAAGAATTGAACAGTTGATGGACTGGAGCCTTTAATCTAGGCAAGGATTAACAGTCCTCAGTAGTAACTTCTGAAGACTGGCAGCAATTGTTCACAACCTGTCCTATGTCAGATAAGCATGTACTGATATTTTAAGGAGGACTGAAACATGAAGCAGTTCATGGAAGCCCTTTTTTTTTCTGGGAGAGGCAAGTTTGGGTTTAAAAAAAATTCTTTTCAATTTAACTTGGGTGCATGGAAAAGAGTTTTTCAAACGTAGATCTTCATTGCAACTCACAGGAGATGACTAGCCTGTTTGTAGGAAGAGGTACAAATGAAAAAATGAGGTCTGTGGAGGAAAATCGTTAACCACACCAATATATTTTTGCTAAGGCTTAGAATAGCAAGCTAATTGCGTATTAAGTACATAGTCATTATGGTCTTTTTCTCTGAGTTTGAGATCTGTAAGAGATAGCTATCATTGTTATAAGAAGCCTGAAGGCAAGGATGAAATTAATTTTATTAATTAAATACTAAGGGTATTTTTGTGCCACATGCTAAGTTGTATAAATTTCACACAACTGTTAGGTTTTTGTTCTTAGCCACAAAACAGTTCACCTCAGTGAATTAACTGTGATTGAAAGAAACAACCAAAGAAATCAACAAAAAATAGGAAATTAAATTGTCAGATCTGAACTATAAACAGTTGGTTAGCTGTTCAACTATCATTGTAACAGCATTTGACAGTGGGCAGTGGAAACTGTTTGCCACTTGTGTAGCAGTACACTGAAAATGCCAAGGAGTCAGCAGGTAAATAGCACCCTCTACTTGATGGACACTTAATGAACTTTCTGTGTGCATCTTCATAAAACTCCTGTTAGTAAAGGAGGCTGTTCAGATCGGTAGTTTGTATTGAAGAAAACTGAATTTGGAATCCAAGATAAGACCTTGATAAACTCTGGAAACACTTGTTTAGCATTTTTCAACTTGTTCACAAATTGTAAGTGCTGGAATGTTTGAAGTGATTAATATACTATCAGTATATTCTTTTAAAATCCTGCAAGTTAAAAGGCAGATTATGCTGTCAGGGGACCACAAGATAATTGTTGAAAACACATGTGCATTTGGGTCATTTTTTGCAGTAGAAGAACTTAACATATGTGAGAATAATGGAAGCAACTATAGTATTTAAGCTTCCAGTTTTCTATTTTCTTCTAAGGCAATATGGGTGACTTTTCCCACGAGAGAATACCCTTTATCTTTCTCCTTCTGTTGTTCTCAGGCTGTTTTTCTAAGGCTACCAAACCCAGCATGTGTGTGTGTATATGTGCACATACCATTTGTTTTGCTGACTCTGTTGTCGCTTTGCTAATTCTGATGTCTTTGGGTTCTTTGGACATGGGTAGCCTTACTCCCTAATTTTACCCCTTCCCCCATCTCATCTTAGCAAGATGATGAGCAAGAAAGAAAAAAGCAAAACAAGAGGTGTCATCACTTAAGCCTAGTGCATGCTCACAATGGAATGCTTAAGTTCCCACTGCTTGTGTTGGAACTCACTTTTGCTTCAGTTATGCTGTGTTCATTGTAAGTTTAAAGATAATTAAGATGGTGATAAGGGAACTGATGCAAATGAACTTACTTCTTGTTAATGAATATTAGTCAAGAATGACATAAGGCTGGAGTACTTGATTTAAATTACCAGAGAATATATGACATACTTTGCAATTAGATCACAATCTGCTGTTGGGGAACGTTTTATTGATCCATTTAAGCATTTTAATGAAAAATAGAAGGTACACCAGAAGTGTACTATGCAAGATACTTTTACTTGAAATAGTTTGTCTTGTTTTTTGTCTTCCATTCCCATGATTACCTCTTCTCAGTTATATCTGATGGTCTGAAGCACCTCGTCTCACAGGTGTTGTGTGTATCTGTTTGAATAGCTGTTTAAAATAATAATGAAGCATTTTAGAAATGCTTTGGATTAAATAACCTTTGCTTCTTTATTATATTGTTATGCAAAATCTTTTAAAACACTGTATGAGAACTTCTATGTACCACAGACCATAAACTGCAGCATCAGCCTATCACTTGCTGTCCATCTGCCCAGAAGGGACCTGCTTGTGAATTGAATAGAAATGTGTGTTGGACAATGTAAGCTGAAATACTTGTAACATTAAGGAGTCAGAAGCCTTGAAATTTGATTGCTCCTGCAAGTAACAGTCACTTAAACTAATGGCCTTCAAAAAAAAATTCCACACGTAGCAAGCCCAAACCAAAACAAAGAAAATCACAAACCTCCGAAGCAGTAAAAAAAGATACCCCAGACATAAAAAACATAAATAGGTCTGTTGTGGGGTTTTTCCTTTAATTGATCTTCAGCATTTGAGCTGTGGTTTTATGCTTGTGGGTTTGGGGAGTTGCTGTCTCAGCCTCAGAGTGGTTTCAGAGTGCCTTTGAGATGTGCTACTCTTGCATTTGTAAAATGTATTATATATAGGTGGTAACATCGTTGGGTAAAGAAACTCCCCCCTAAGAACCTTCCTACCTGCTGTAAGGTAGAAGATTTAATTTTTGTTGTCCTTAAAGTAGAGATGGAGGAGATTCACAGAAAGGAGGGTAATGTTTTTACAGCAAGGGTTATAGTCTTCTACGGACATGAGGTAATTGTATCGTAATTGTACTGTGAGCTTGTGTCACACTGGGGTTGGCCACAAGGTCACGGCACAAAGGTAAGGTCATACCGTGCAGTCAGGTGTTCAGTCCACAACTTGACTGTAATCTAACAGAGGCTTTTCAGGGTTCAGTGCCACAGGCTTAAAGTACTTACACAGGATGAACTGGTTTAGCTGTATATCTTGAAATTGCTCAGATGTGTTATTTTAAGGGATACTGAAGGAAACAAAGCTTTTAAAATTGCAGAGTGTTGTGTTACTTTCCTGATACATGTTTGCAACACAGTGGCCAGTTTTTACCAGATCTTTGTGCAAAATGCTTTGACATTGCTGCAGCTGTTCCTTTAGCATTGTGAGAAGAGGGATGCTGTTCATGGCCCAGTTTGGATACTATACAGATGCTGCAGCAAGGGAGGTTTCCCTATCAGGGGAAAAATGAAAGATACACAGAGAGAGAGATCAGATGCTGTAAGAGGTTCCACAGAGAGGCGGTGTGATTCCATCACTGAAAGCAAGTCTGTAAGAGAGCTATCTCAGCATGTCATTTCAACTTTTTTGCCCTTGTTTTTTGTTCTCTGCCAGAGTGATGAAAATGTGTCGCTCCAGGACATCCTGCTCTCAGTTCCATCAAGTCCAGAACCACAAGAACCTGAGTCAACTTTTAAGGTAAATGATACTGACTTACTCTACAGAATGAGGTACAAATCTACTTGTGTTTAAAAAAATAAAACCCACAAATCAAAACCTTGTGTGCCACTCAAGTAGTGCTTCTTGCTCCTTGCATATATTTAAATGCAAACCTAGCAAATGTTAATATACTTCATCTTTTTAGTTTTTGGGTTTGTTTTATTTTTAAATGTAAGGGTTTATTTGACCTTTTAAAACACATACTTGTAAATGCTAGCACAGTTTACATAATTAAAATGAGTTTGCCTTTTGGTATTTGTAGCAGCCATGTGGGAATTAAAAGCTGTAGTGTAACTTATTTTTAAAACTATCTGCCTGCTTGGTAAGTGTTAGAATTTGAGAAGACAATTTTTACTTTGAGGTGTAATCATACCATACTTAATTACTTGTGCTGTTTCATTGCCTCTATTGTTGACTTCAGCTTAAAATATCTCTCATCTCAAGTATGTCTTCCCTGAGGTAATGCAGGTATTGCAGACATACTTAAAACCAGCGTGAACCCCACAAAATCAAAGCTGTGTTTATTGTTTTAGAAAGGATATTAAAGGAAGAAGCAATCACAATGGATATTCTAAAAAGAATCATCTTTTATGATCCTAGGCTTGTAATATTGTGCTCTCTACAGTGGTAAGGTAGCATTGCTCAAGGCTTTTGCTATAAGATCAGTGTAGAAAGATCACTAATCCTGCACTTTGGAGAGGGGAACAATACTTGCTGACAGTGAAATGAAATAAAAAATACTCCTTAAAAGGCAAGAACACTTACAGTCTTATAGCTGTTTGAAGATCATCTGTCAGAATGTTGGTTTAAGAGGTTTGCCAAAGCTGTAGATCCATATGTATCATCCTTCAGCATGATGGTTTCTGCATTGTTAACTTAGGCATTCTTCCCTCTTTAATCTATCTCTGATGTATTAGTTGTGCTTGTCCTTCTACAATCCCCTCCCTCAAAATCTTAAAGTATTAGTCTTAATACCTAGAGGAAAATTACTGCTTTTGAACTTCATAGCAAAGAAAAAAAAATAATTGCTAGGCTTAACTGACATCTTGACTTGGTAATTTTTTAAATTCATACTGGCATAGGGCTTGAAAAAATGCACACCAAATAGCCTGGATATTGACCTAAAGCAGTAATTAGATAATTAAATATTTTCAATGAAACTAAAATAGATGTATGCTACTAAATGGAAATATGCCCCTTAATTTATAGCCTAGCAGTAATGGCAGAGTTATAGGTAATGATTACCTTGTGATGAAAAATTATTTAAAAGTTTGCCTTTGCACACTTATCTTCTTTAGTCTTTGAAGTTTGCAAAATTATTTGAGGTTTTCAGTTATTAGTAGACTTGTCTGTTATGTGATTTCCATTCTGTAAACAGTTATGCTTATTTTCCTGATTTTTTTTCTCATATGTATGATTTTATGTTAATAATTTCAATATAGCAATTCACTTCTCAGATTCAGTTTGGTTTTCATTTCAGGAGAAAGATTGGTAGTACTTGATAGCTAAGGATGGTGTCAGTTGCTTGTACAGCAGATGAATTACTTCAAAAATGCATCCAATTTAGTTACACACCCTGAAAATTGAGTGGGTCAGTCTCTTAAAGAGACTTGTAGTCAAGTTTTAGGTTGTATGCCTATAGCCCATATTAATGTACTAATATTAGAAGTGGACAGTATGTGCTACTAATGCTGCCAGTCCACTGTGAACATGAGATGTAATATGCCCTATAAGGATGTGAATTTACATTGTGTGATCCTTATAGAAAAGCTCTTATTGTCTGCTATTTTGCAGATGGATGACCTGCTGAATGAAATCAGGCAGCTTAAAGATGAACTGAAGAAAAAGGATGAAACAATCAATCAATTAGAGAATCAGCTTGTAAGTATAATGTGAAACGTTAAACAAAATCCCAAGTGTGCAATGCAGAGTGTAACTTCAATAGGTAATCCTTATGAAGGCTTTAAGAGGGATAGACATGTATTTTTTTTCCTACACTTCAGTTATAGAAAAGTTGGATTTGGGTTTATTCTAGAACCACCTGAGTCAGCTGTCAGACAGATTCTGCATGTTATAGTGTGTCTGTAGCTGTACACCTGGGATCCTTAGTTCTGTAGGCCAGTCATGATGGCACTAGGTAAGGATGTCTGTACATCTGTTAAATATAATTTCCAAATAAATATTTCCAACATGATAGTCGAAGCTGTTTAGAAATAAGAATGAGCAAAGATAAAGCATTTTGATTAGTGTATTTTAAAAGTTAACAAGTATTGGATGTATATTGTGGTTTATCCTGGCTAGCAGCTAAAACAACTATATGGTTGTTTACTCACTTCTACCCCCTCCTTTTCCCCAGTGGGCTGAGGGGGAGAGAGTTTTTGGGGTGGGTGGGGTATGTGGAAGCGAAGCTCATGGTTTGAGATATTTTCTTTTTCTGCCCTATTAAACTAATAATGGTAATAATGTGAGAATTATGCAAAACAGTTGACTCGCAGTTGCTTACCACACACAGACAGCTGATACCCAGCTAGCTCCCAAGCCATGCTCTAGACCCCAGGCAGTGAGCATGACTAATAGAGTATCCCTGTGGCCAGTTTGGCTCAGCTGTCCTAGCTGGTTTACTTTGCAGCTTTTTATGCATCTTCCACATCTTCTCTGGCAGGGAAGTAAGAGAAGCTGAAAAGTCCTTGACTTGCTATAAACATTGCCTAGCAACAACTGAAATGTCAGCATGTTATCAACATTATTCTCCTCTTAAATCCAAACCACAACACTCTGCCTGCTACTAGGAAGAAAATTAACTCTATCCCAGCTGAAACCATGACAGCCTGAAGACTTTTTAGTTGGTTACCCCACCCCCCCACCTTCTCCTACCATCTGAGTTTAATAAATAATTTCACCATAGAATTTAAATTGAAGTGACATAGTATTTGTTAGTATTCACAGTTGATTCTTTTTCCTTTAAACAAACAAACAAAAACCCCAAACCAAAACAAAACATGTAGAATAATAAGAATAAATAGGCTAAATGAGAAGTTGTTACAGGGGTGTTTTCATCATAAATCAGGTTCAGGTGGATGACTAAGTCCTGAAGAAAAAGTTATGTATACCTTCTTGCTCTTTCACTAAGTTAACTTTGGATTTTGCTATACATATCTCTGCATTTGGTTCTGGTAAACTCACCTGCTGTGACAATTCTTGTAAAACAGATCCATGTTTTCAAGCATCAGCAAGATTTGGAAGGTAGGGTAGGTAACATGCCAAGAGGTGCATATTGTATTTATCACAGCTGGAGGCAGTTGTGGGTGACTAATCTGGGGGATTCAGTGTATGCTTTTGAACATACGTGTGCTGAGACCCACTTGTGGTCTTCATCCTCTCCCTGTCTAGCATGTGATTGCTGCCTCAAACAAAAATGAAAGGTTAACATCTGGCTTTCTGCTCTGTTGCTTCAACAGCAGCATTCCAGAGCACAGCAAAGCAAATTAGCTGGGTTTTTTTTTTTATATTTTTTTGTAGTTTGCAGTAAATGTTGAGTGCTTTTTGTCAGTGTGGCTATTCTCAATCTTGACATGAGATTGAAAGATTTCCTGAAGGAAATCTCTCCCCTGCTAGGTCATATACCTGATTACTGTAGTAACTGAAAACTTTACAGGAAAACTTCCATGCCTGCAACTAAGATAGGTAAAACTTGCATTTGTAATTATTGAAGGTTAATGAAAGAATGCAGTCCTTCAGAAATTTAAGTGAATCAAAAAGCCTTTCCGAAAGTCAGTGTTTATTCTAGGTTATTTCAAAACATACTCTGGGAAAAACAGCAGTTGTGTGGCACTGCAAATGCCAATTTCTCTGGTGAAATTGTATTGTACTATACTAACAAGTAATGCGTGGTACTTGAGCACTGGGCCCTTACTGCTTTTCAAGAGGTGTAGTTAGTTATCTTCTAACAAATTCTCCTTCATTTTTCTTTTCTTTTTTTTTTTTGGGGTGATTAAGGCCACTAGATGTAACTGCCAGAAAGACAGTCAAAAACCTACAGGGACAACGTGTGTGTACGCTGATAAATTTACACAAACCTCCTGGAGGAGGAGTTCTGTGAGTAAAACGTGCCCTTTGTTCTTGTTTATGACTTGATGCATTTCATTCCCCAGTTCTGTTATTCCTGCTGTCATGCAAGTTAGCCTGGTTAAAGAGATTGTGCTGTGTGAGTGGTATCCTTCCTGCTGTGCATCCCTGATGGTCTTTTCCAAACCTTCTCAATAAATAATTATTATAGACGCTTTTTTAAAAATAATAACCCTCTGCACTATTTAAATTAGTCCAATCTATTTATCTATCTATTCACATAAAGAGATTTTTCTATATCCTGACTTGAAAGTCATAGGTATCTGTATTTGGTGTTCTCCTGGTTAAAGTTCCATTGTTGTTTTTCACATGTATGTTGATGAAAACTAAAAGCATATTCTGATCTTCGGTCTATAAGTGTTAATGCAAATGTCAGCCTATCTTTATTTTTAAAAAATTACTTCTATTTTTATCATTTAATTTAAGAACAGGACTCATTCAGAAGATTATTGGGTGAAAATCACTTTGACAAGGGGCATCTTCATTCCGATATGTTGTTGCATGGATCACATTTGCTTCCATTATATAAGACTTGCATTCTTCATGGAACATTAGTAGAATACTTAAGATGGGAGAAGGATATCAGATTTAATATAATATGATAGCAAGGAATTACTTTTGCATCATAAATAAGGCTGTCGTTATTCACCAGAAAATAGTCTTTGGATCCTGAAGCTACCACTGTATCTAGAGATTTTGTTAAAACGTTAAAAATGGGTGAGATGTTTTTCTCTGGTTTTACCCTGCCTTTAGTTACTTGATGTAAGGTTGTAGAAAAGATAAATCATTCCTGTTCTCTTTCTAAGATTACTCTTCTTAAATACTTAGTGCTGGGATAGAAGTAACACCATGCTGTATGCTGACCAGTTGCTAGCAAACAGTGCTGTCCTGTCGAGGCAATGCTTTCTTTCTAGATGTCTGATAAGAACCCAGTATAAAGAGTTCATAACCTCATGTAGCTTTTAGATTCTCCAGTGCCTCTGTTCCATGAAGTATGTGTAATGTCTTTGATGTTCCTGGGTTGTTTTTTTTTCTCTTTTTACCTTGGAGCTTTTTTAGTTCTAGTGTTCTTACATTTTCCCCAAGTTTTAATTTCCTATTGGTGATGTTTATTTGATGTTTTTGTGTTGATATTCCTACTAGATTAATGGCTATTGTTTCAATGTTCTTCTTGTTTCCTGTTATTTTCCATCTACATTCAGAAACAGACTTGTAACAGTCCCAAGTTAGTTGGTAACTACAGAACCTTTAGTTTGAGTAATGGTGTTACGTAACAGGACAAAAATTGGAGAAGATGGGGATTATAAATTGGTACCTTGGGTAAAAGTAGTCCTTCAGCCCAATTGTCAGTTTGAGTGAGGTTGAAGTATATTTCTGCAAACCTATTCAGCAATTTTGGCCAAATAGATAACTTTTTGTCATGAAGAAATTTGGGCTAAGGGGGAATCTAGTTTTAAAATTATAAAAAAAGGAAAGGACTTCTGTATTCCTGTATGGGTATGTGTGGATATATATACACACATATGTTTGTATGCAGTATACATGTGTGGTCAAAAGCTCATTAGATGTGCATTATAGACATCTCTGAATTTTATCTCCTAAAATTAGGAAAGCTTATGAATTATTAACACAATTGAAAATCTGCAGATTTCCAGGAGCTCTTGTTTGTAACTGATAGTTGAAAAGTTCTGTGCAGAAGGTTTGGTTTTGGGTTTCGTTTTTTTTAGCACCTTCCCCTTTGCATACCTGTAAGTTATTATATGGAGGCTTTCTGTAAGCAAACAGCAATTTGTTCCAGTTCCTGAATGTGCATTTTCTTAAAGGGGGACAATAGTTTTGCTGTTGTAGAAAAGTTCCAGTTCTAATGATCAGACCTCAACTTTCAGGTTTCTAGTTCCTTGGTGACCATGCATTTGGATGCTTCCTTGCATGGCTTAATAGAAGTAAAACTGTAAAAAAGCTTTGGCATGAAATTGTTGTTGATCTGATACCTAATAACATAGTGTCTCTTGAAATAGAAAGGAGAGACAACTGGCTCAGAGACAGGAGTACGATAAATAGAAATAGCAGGAGATACCAGAGTGAAACATGTATTAACTTCAAAAAAAGTCTCAGAAAATAATTTTTTTTCTTTAACATTTCTGTTCAGTTTAGTATAATGTTCTTGAAATGAGAGCACAAACTATATGAAATCAGGTTTATGTCTCAAATGTGGCATGAACTATGAAATGTAGCAAATGTTTATGAAATGATGACTTTTTAATATACACTACATTTTCATAAAAATAAATTGTAATTGAAATCTTGGCAATGTCTGAACTAAAGAGTATGGCTCTTTTGATGCATATACATCTTATGCTTGTTTAAGCTTCTTAATAGTTACTAAAGGTGATGAATGTTTCTCATTTTTTCCTGCAAGTCTTGACCTATCAGTTACTTGAGATGGTGGTGAATATCAGGAAGTTACTTTAGTTTATTGTAACTCTTGAGGTTGTTCTGGCAGTGGACACATTCTGGGAGAACTGATACTGTGTGTTGGTTCCTGAAGCAAAATAACGGTCTATAGTATATTAGTGTTGTAGGAAATACTTGAAATGCTTCCAGAAACATGGAATCATAGGTTACATGCAGTGCTTCATAAAGAATAGATGCTAGAATTAACTAGTAAATAGTGGAAATTAGCTATTAGGAATTTTCAGTTAAAAATTTACTGTGATTAACATGATTTTAACTTACTGCAGTTCTTCTGTCCATTTGAAATAGCTAGTATTTCTGTTCACTTCATGATTCACATAGTAAATAAGCAAGTGAAGATATTAATCTTTTTAGCAAGTCATGTTTCTGTTTGTTTTTTTGGTTGGCTGTCCTCAGGATTAAGGCTTGTATGAATATTTGCTGACAGGGTAGGTGATGACATTTCTAGAAAGATTTCCTGTAGCTATGTTACACTGAATTCACTTCCAGTTAACTTATGTACATAGTTTAACTATCTTGGCAAAAAACCCAAACAAAACCACCAGAAGTACCCAAAATCTGGAGGAATGTATTGAACATAAGTACATGAAGAAACTGACACTGGTGTGCAAGGCTTGCAAAGAGGAGCAAGGCAAGTGTCAGTTACCATAATGGTGTCTCAGGCTTTTAATATTTTCTGTGATACTAAATACTGACTTTTCAGAAATATTTTTGAGGGTGAAGGGGTTAGGTGTCAGGTTTATGTTGACGAATTATTTGGCTTCTCAAACTGGAAAGGTTGTTGGCAAGTGCTGAGAAATAAAAGATGAACAAGCCAACTGTACAGCCTGCATATGGATGAAGATGTCTGTAAAGGATTCTAGCATGAAATCGGGTTCCATAGTATAACACAGCTCCTCCTAGTTCATGGGTGCTCTTCATGCCCTGCTGCACCAGGTATTGTGCAACAAAAGCTGATTTTTTTTTTACCTTGGTTTGTGAGTAACACAAATTGATAAGAATTTTTGCTTCCAAAATGTGTGTACAGATTCATTCTTGTCTCTGGTAAAGGGACAGCAAAAATCTTAGCATGCCTGAGCCCATGCATATTCTGGTTTTTGGCTCTACCTCTTTTTCCTCCTGTGCTGAGAGGTATTCTCTGCCTTCCATTTGAGTGTTATTCCAGTTAGTTGTTCAAAGCCTTTCCTGGTAGTTATTTCTATGAACCTTCATCATACTTTGGCTGTGTTTGTGTGCTGCTGTCTTTGAGAATCTCCTTCCACCTTAGTCTTAAAGTTTTGATATGCTTTGACTGTGGAACTGTGAATCTCAACTTCAGGGGTTTGAGGCCTAGTCACAGTATTAGTGTGTATCTTCCCATTTGGCCAAGGTTTCTCTTGTCGGGTACGCTGCTGATCACCTGCTGATCTATCACAGTGTACCCTGGTGAAGAACTGTGACTACACCACAGAAGAGGGCCTTTAAACTCTTCACAGGCAGTTCTTAGTGGTATGGTATAAACCATCACATGACTGGTCTCATTTTTTGACCTGAACAATTTCAGAAAGATCACCATGTGTCAGAACTGCTCATTCATAATCTCTTTCTGTGAGCTAGGCTAGCAGGAGGAGATGGCTGCAAAAAAGCATTTTGTTTGCATTGATACTGGAAGTGTGTCATTTTAAGTTTGTTCATGATGTGGAGCTCTGAGTTTGAGACCACTGGCAACTGGGTGAGATGCTGCAGAAGTCATCTCTTCTTGGAAGTGCCCGAAGGCTCCAGCTCTATGGATAAAATTGCATCTTTGCTGTATTTGTGTTTCTGCAGCAGTGAAGACTTTAAAGCACTATCAACTTTGGATATCAGTGCATCCTTGGGAAAAGAGCTGGAATATTTGGCTGTTGGCCTAAAATTATTATGCAGCAATGACTTAAAAATATTTCTCTTGTCCTTTTCTGGCAGAAGCATTTACTCTTGTTCATGTAAATGCTTATTCTAAGGTTGAGGTCTCTTCATCGCAGTGGAGAGCTCTGGTCTTAATACAGTCACCATAGACTTTAAACAGGGTTTCAGTGCAGTTAGAACTTGGTAAAGCACCTTGTACCAATTGAACAATTCATCGGGATCTCTGAAGAGCATTCACCATTTTCTTCTGTTTTGTCAGCTGCTTTGTTTCAGTTGCTCTTATTTTTCCATTCCTAAACTTCCAGTTTTGACTGGTGTTCAAAATTCTGAATTGCTTCTCTTTTGGAATGCTTTTGCTATTTCACAATCTTGGTATCTGGGAAATGAGAGGATTTAAGTTCAGTGCCTGAATGCACATGCAGCAATGGGGGTAGAGGAACTGTTGTATAGCATTAAGTGCAAGTGGAAAGGCTCACATCACTTTAGGCTTCAGTACCTTCAGGCTACTTCAAGAATCTCATCAGATGTGGTTTGTTGGTTTGGGATTTTTTTATTTAATACAAGCTGAGGTAAGTTATGTTCCCATATTTTGATTCTAGTGTTGCTTGCTTATGAGTTTTATAGATTAATTTTTTAATAGTCCAGTGTAAAATAGGTTGTGATTCAGGTTTTTCTTTGTTATTTTTAGTAGGAGAGTGCCACATTTTTTCTCAGTTTTCTGAGTATGTGTCATAATCTGAGCACATGTGCTTGTTAGTGTGTCCTACTTTTTTCCTGTTTTTTGGTTTTCTTGGTTTTTAATAATAGAAGGGGATGGGTGAAAGTTGTTTAATGGAGAAAGCTTTGTAAATTTGCTGGAGTTCTGTACAACACTAATAAAAAAATATTTTAGTCATCAAGTGTAGCTGCTTACCTCTCCATGCACTGCCTAAGGGATCGGTACAACTGTTTTGTAAAACCAGTGTAATTTGTAATAACAGTCTAAAATTCCAAGTGCTGTTTCCTGGTCCTTACTTGGTTCAATTGATGTTAATATTAATTCATGTTGATATTATTTGATGTACATTTTAAATGATGCTTGTTTTGATGATGTTTTTATTTTTTTAATAAGAAATCTGGCATGTATTTGACATGTGCCTCTGTGGAGCAGTGTAAACTTTCAAGACTGCTGCCAGACAGAGCTGGTGGTTCTGCTTCTCAGGTTATGGACATTGCATGGCATTTGGGAGAGGAGGCTGAACCATGCCTGGGGAGCAGTTCAGTTTAGTCAGCAAAATACTGAAGCAAGATGAACTTTCCTCATTTACTTCCCCAGTGAGAATAATGATCAAATACCATGAAGAATTATTTGGAACTTAGTGCTGTGCTTTGAAGTGCTAATATGGATTTATTAAAATTACTGGAATGTATCAAGGAATCTAAAATACTTATTTGCTTTTACAATAGTGTCATAACGTAGCTCAGCTGGCTTGTACTTGTGCTACTCCCTCCTTTTTGGAGCAAAGGAAAGGATATGAATTTTACACTTTCCTTCTTAATGCATTAAAAACATCAAAGACTGGGGAAAATAACAGCCAACACATCAAGTCTCTATAGTGTGAGATGTGTGCCTCATGTTAGTGTGCTTTTTACTATCTGAATATTCAGTTAGATATAGAGAATGGAAAGACAACATGCTGTGACATATTATATTGTTTTTTTCATATTGCTTGACTTAAGTTAGTACTGTTGCTCTCCATGTGTTAGTCTAGGAGTTGTGTTGACATTAATGACTACTGATGGAAGGATTCTGAGAACATATTAGTTAATCAATATCTACATCTAGAGATAACTAGATTGAAGAAATTCCTTTTTTTTTTCCTCTTGGGCTTTGCTCCAACTATTTTACCTGTTTCCAAAGAAGAATGAAGAACCTTCTTTAAAATCTTCAGATTTTTTTCTTCTGTTCTGATTTAAAAATGTTCCAGCTAGCACATTCAAACACTTCACTAAACACATTTGTTCTGTTACAACTTCTCAGTACTTGAAACTTGGAATAGTGGTGGATAAAATCTAACTAGGCTAGGATGACTGCAAGTGTTTAGAATTGTTAGAATAAATAAATGTAAAATATTTCTTTACGGAAATAATGCGATGCCTCACATAGTTTCAAAAGAAACATAGAAATGAAATACCTTTTTGGTTGTCCATCCTGTCAGTATGATCTGCCACAGATACCCTACCAGAGAAACTAGAGAAGATGGGCAAACTGGTGTTTGTCGATATAGAGCTTCACTCACACGTCTTTTGCCAGCTCCGTGACAGCGTAGCTACAACAGGTTGCTGTGCTACTGCTGGTTACTGGTAGCCAGGAGACAATGGCAGTTGTTACCATTAGCATCAATATTCCAGAATTCAGAAAATGTTTATGTGATTTCAGAGGGCAATTCCAGCTTGGATAGACTGATTTTAGAGGTAAGGGTATGGAGAAAACCATAGACTGTGTAAAATTACTTTCTTGTTTTGAGAATGCAGCAACCACAACATGTCACTTCTGTGGTGATCTGAAACATCTGACAGGCAAACCCTTTCATGGCCTGGATGGGCATGGTTCTCTGATCCTGTAACACAAGGCTCAAGCTCCAAGAGCTAAGTGCAAGGAAATCAGCTTTGTCCCGTCTCCTTTTCCACGTTTAATAATTCTACCAAAATATAAATGGAGTAGACTCTTAAACACTGCAATTTACTTGGAAAATCTGTTTCTGTACACTAGAAACTTTTGTTGTATGCTAAAGCTGACTTGTTTTCTGGTAGATTAGTATTAAGCAACTTGCTGTTTGAGGCATTTTAAAAAAAAATTGAGAGTTTGACAAAAACTGCCCCATTTTTAGCATGTAATTTTAACACAGAAAGCTCAGCTCCTATACTTTATCCCATAGAATCATCTTCAACAGAAAGGTGTGTGTATACATTGAAGAACAGAGGTATACTGTAAGCTTTCTGAACTAGATTAGGACATCATAATGTCATTTTTCCTTTGGGCTCTAGGAGTAGCATACAGTATCTGCTTTTGCAAAAGTAGAAAAAATGGGAAATAAAATGATATATTTCTGCGGGAAAAAGAATGGTGTGGGTTTTTGGTGTCTTGTTTTTTTCCCTGTTCTCTTTTTTATTATACTTCTCCCCCTCTCTCTTTCTGCACAGGGTGGGTATTCTGCTCCCTCCTTCTCTCCCTGGCAGGGCTCATTCCAGGGCATCCCTCGGACTGTTCCACCGCACCGCAGACAGAGTGAGTCTGTACCTCTCACTCATCTCCCTCACCGTGTTCCAGTAGAAGCTTCCCCTTTGCACGCACCATTCATCTCGTAGTATCCTCCTTTCTCAGGCAAATTTACAGGCATACACAATAGTCTGTGGCTAACCAAAATGCTTCCTTCAGCCAGCATATAAGCAGCTACAACTTAGAGCTTCATAACAGTTATTAAATGCTGATGTACTTCAGCATTTGTCAGGACAACCTGAGTAGGCCCTTGTTTCCAGTCTTGTCTTAACATAAGTCTTGCTTGCTGCCTTTTCCCTTTCTTTTCCTGTTTGTCTCTGTGTTCTGTTTGCTCATAAGTCTGTACACATGCACACGTGGATGTATTCCAAAAACATGTTGTGGATGCACACAAATGTTGGTGAGGAAGCGTTGTTTTCATTGCCTCTCGTGAGAAGTTTTCTTAACTTTTCAGAATGGCTTCCTTGAAACTAATTATTTTTTTCCCCTTCTTCGTATATGTTGTCAAAAGGCTTCTAATACATTTAAGTGGCTGTTGCAAAACTTGCATGATTTATTAACATCCCTTATGTGCCAGCTACAATGTGGGCTGATATAAGATGCATTTGTTCTCTTGGCTTGGATCTGCAAAACAAAAGACAATTGCTGATTTTTAAAACTGTGTGCTTACCTAGACATAGAGAAATGGTAAGTCTTATTTTGTGCTTTGGTATTGCATTATAAACACATACTTGTTTCCAAGAAATATAACTAGTTCATAAAGCTGAAGTTATATTTTTAAAATGTACTGTAATTTGAGAATTACAGTGTGTTTGGAGTGCTGAGTGGAGCCCAAGAGTGTATTTGGACAAATGAAGGAAAAAGTAAAATTCTGGAAACAAAGTAAGATTTCCAGGACGAGCGGAGATCTGAAGAGCAAGCTGCAACTTGGAAAACTGAGCCTGTCTGTTTCAGATGGCAATAATCTGAACTTCAATTGCAAGAAAAAATCTTGTATTTTGTAAATGGTCTCAAATACTCTCTTGACGTTTCTGGGATAATGTTCATTTAAACAACTCACCGGGAATGCACAGCCTGTTTCATAGGCTTTTCCTTATGCAATGGAGGGATGTGCTTCATTTTCCTGTGGTGTTTGATGTAGTACTCTGTGTGTGTGTGTAACAAACATAGAAACCCAAAAGCTGATCATTGAGTCTTCTGTTTCTAGGTAGAGAGCCAGCAGTGGCACAGCCTAGCTGTTTCACTGCCCTGTCAGCAGAGAGTCTGAGGACTTGAGTCTCGAGAAGCATCTAGATGTCACAGTTTTGGAGCTGTCATTCACTTTGACAGCAGAAGTGAATAAGAAAACTTTGCTAATCTCTTACCAGTTCTTTGAGCACTTACCTCATTCCTCCACTAATGGCAGCAGCTCCTTATTCAGGGATTTCACAGTGAGCTTCCATGTCTAAGGCAGCTTGGATTTTGGTTTTAGTGTGCATCTTATGCATTAAGTTCTATGAAATAACAGTAAAGGAAATAAAGCAGATGGGAACTGCCCATTGACTAATTAACATAAACTAAATTTAACTTAGAAAAATGTTTCCTATAATTGAGTGTTCCTAGCCTTTTTTTAATTCTCAGTTTTGATCAAAAATAAATACGGAGAATAAAAATTCCAGTAAAATTAGATTTCTTGGACACTTCTACCTATAGTCTTGCAAACAACAGTAGTTTATCTTTACACACATCACTACAATTATCACTGGCATCTTTCTTTCTCCACAGTACCTCTTCCTTTGGTTCACTGGGTTTTGTTCTGCTGGATTTTGAGCTAGTACAGAATGCCAGACGGGGCGTTTTGAGGCAAGGCGAGCTCAGTATCATCACAGAGAATAAGAAAACAGCCTTAAAGTCAATGTTAGTATGTTCTGAAGTTATATATGAAGGTGATGGGCACATTAAGTAGGCTCAGTTTTTGTTTGGCTGTGTCTTATATCTGGAGATGGTGGAATTCAAGCTTTTCTTAGCTAACTTTTGGATCCAAAAACTTGCCTGTGAATCCTTCAGGCTACTTCCCCATGCTCTTGATAGCTGACAGCCAGGTGTTTCTCAGAGATGGCCAGTGTCAGGACAGGGGGCAGTGGGTTCAAGCTGGAACATGTGAATGTAAGGAAAATCTTTTTCCCTGTGAGGGTGACAGAGCACTGGAACAGGCTGCCCAGAGGGGTTGTGGAGTCTCCTTCTCTGGAGACGTTCAAGACCAATCTGGACACCGACCTGTGTGATTTAATCTAGGTGATCCTGCTCAGGCAGAGGGTGTTGGACTAGATGATCTTTCAAGGTCCCTTCCAACTTCCAACATACTCTGATGCTTTGATACATAGATCAGGTACAAGCACTGTAGATTGAGGACATAAATCTGTAAATTCATGTTTAGGTTTTTTTTAATATACTGCAGTCGAATGTTCCTGCTATTGTACAGGACAAGTGATATATCCCTGCTGCATGTTACAAAGCCACCATGCACCCAGAACTCTTCTGTTAGCACCAGTTGCAAAGTTAGCATGCCTGCTGTTTGGCTTACCCTAAAAACTTAACATTGCACTTTGTTAATGCATTTTAGAGCTGTGATTTGGGCTTTTAATGAGAATTAATTTTCAATACTTTGACAGTTATTAACTTCATGTTGCTTCAGCAGCCTTGGAGAGAATTCAGTGATTCATATTTTATAAACACCTTCCCAGTAATACATAGATTTTTTTTCACTTTATGAACAAAATTAGTTGTTTTGTTCCTATGACCCAGATGTGTCTTGAGCTCAATTCTTATGTAATGCTTCTTTATTTTTTTCTCTTGGCAATAGTATATAATTGAATGGCATAGCAAACTTTCTTTGATGCTATCTAAAACTTGTGTTTTTATTCTGGAGCTTTAATGAGGCAGCTCTAGAATACAGCATTTAGAATACATTATACCTCATCTTTAGGCCCCTACTGCTTTTCCCTACAGAAATACACATGGAAACTGTGTAGTGAACAGCTACAATGCTAGGGTAACATCTCTGCTTACAGTGCCTTCATGGTTTTAATATATATACTTATAGTGTGTAAGCATTATAAAAACAGATACCGTAAGCAGTTCTGGCAGGTGGCATGTAGCTTCTTATCACCAGCAGCCAAGGCACTGTATGCACCTTGACTATAAATCACATCCAGCCTTTGCTTTTTCATGCCTTTTTATTAACAAAGGTGTGCTGCTTAGCATGAACACATTTTCCCAAAACCTTTTTCACTGCTTCAGGTTCTTTGTAGATGTTAATAGAACAAAGTTGTTTCAGGATACGGTCTTGGAAGTTCTGTGTCTCGTGTTGGGTGTGACAAATTATTAAAAGTGTCCCAGAGTCATCATGTTACTGTATTATGTATGTGTTTTTGCTCAGAAAAATGTGTTGAGCTGTATGAAGTATGAAGTGTCTTTTTAAGAAGCTTTCTCCCAAGCTGGGTAGTTGCAGGTTGGATTGAGACATTTCTTGTACCTCAGTATATATTTGCAAAGAAATAATTTCACGCGTTGTCCATATATGTCTCTTTGTTGCACAGAAATCTGTATTTATGGGTGAAATGGCTGCTTTGATGTAGTTTTATATTCAGTCATTTTTCTTTGAGAATGAGTATCCTTCTTCAAGTTGGGGGTTTTATACAGCCTATGCAGAAAAAAAACCCAAACAACACTATGCTGCATTACCTATTATTTTATTCCCTCTATTCTCTGGGGAATGGTGGAGGAAAAAAGGCAACCGAGTTATTTTGTGTCATTATTTGCAGTCATACTCCTTGCTGTGGTATCCTGCTTTACAGTGTTGAAAGATGAGTATAATATAGCTAGTGGTGGGGGGCGGGAATCCAAAATGAACGTATTGGCAAATGCTACAAATTGAAGGCGTGAAGTCTTGATGTTTTCCAGAGGTAGAAAATGAGTTTTCCAGTAAAGCCTTTCAGATTTCAAAAGATGCCCTGTGAAATGACAGCTTATGCTGTGCCAAAGCAGTGAGATAAGGGATGTCAGAACTGGTCAGAAAATGAAAAAATTTCTGTAGTGGAGTTTGTGTCCCTTTCTTTCCACCCCCTCCAGAAAGACATCATGGTAGTTCAAACTCCTGAGTTCCTAGGAAGATGGGGTATTAAACAGTATGGACAACATGGTCAAAATACATAATGTGCTGTACCTTACAACATTGCTGTTCATTGCTAGATGTGACACGTGTGTATGGATGCAGATAATAACGATGTATACATTTGTAGTCATACACGCAAATTCCAGTTACAGCTCTAAACAGCATTTGAGGTGTAAGAGATTACTGTGTTAAAAGATTGCAAGTTACAAGAGTGAAGATATTCTGTGCAGATCTTGATATGATTTGTACTCATTACTTAAACACTATCACTGCCTTTGTTTCTGGAAGGTGGATTAAAAACCAACGGGCGACACGGTAATTGCAATTTAAATGGTGAAAATTCTCAGTTCTTTCATGGCAATTGCTCGTTGTTTTGTCTTGGTCCTCTGACATCATTGTCCTTGTCTCTTTCTTGTCTCTGCTTTCCCATTATGCTCTTGGCAAGGAGTTGAGAAGTTAGTCCATTACTTCTGTGATAAAGCGTGGTACAGTACAACTTGATTTCTTCCCACCATCTCCTCGTGCATTTTCACTGTTGGTTTTTTTGCCCTTTGCATGATGCATGTCTATGGGAGATGTGCATGCAGTTCTCAGATTTCTCATTGCTTCACTTCCCTCGTTTCTCAAAATACTGCAGCGAGGAAATGCCTGTATTTCGTTCTACAGAGGTATTGTGCAGAGAATAGATGAGGATTGAGGTTAGAGATACAGAATAATTTAAAATTCCCTTCAGGTTTTACGTAGTGAAATTGCAATAAACATCACTGTCACAACCACATTGATTGAACTTTATCAGCGTAACATAATTCTCTCTGTTCTCCAACACAAAGATAATACCACTGAGAGTCACTGAGAAGTGGTCCAGTGGCTGTGTAGTAATGGTAATCCTCTTCATGGATATGTTGTCATTTTTCTCTGGATGATATAACAGCCAGTTTTACTTGAAATAAGAGAAAAACCTCTTAAGTTAATGTGGTGTAGGGACTGTAATTCAGTAGTTTTGATGAGTGCATTGATACGTGCAGGTCTGTGAAGCTCTTGCTGGTACAGAAAAATCTGGTTTCGTGCAAAAAGGATCATGTGCACAAACATTTTTTTCTAATGGACTTGAAATTTGAGGCAACCTAATTTTCTTCAGGTAGATGGTACTTGAGATGTTTGAGAGCCCAACTCTATTTTAGGGGGATCCCAAAGGAATGCAGATGTTTGGCAGCCTGAGTGTTTTACTTCTGAGATGAAAATAGAAATCTGGTCAGTATGACAGCCTACACCAAGTCATGGTATACCACCCAGGTATATTGTCAAAAGTGCTCCCAAAGCAGTGTAGGTGCTGTGAAACAACTGTGCATAGAACCTAGAATGCTTCTTTATCTTTCTATCCTGCTGCCTCCTTGAGATGGAATTCACCAAGTACTAGTCTTTCTGGCTGGCTGATTTTTCCTGACTAACAACATGGTTGCAGTACACACCAGTTTTCTTTTTATTAGTGAAAGGCAAGTACGTAGGCTGTAGATGAGGATAACACAATTTTTTGTTAGAAACCTTGTGAACTGTTACTTGCATGTTTTGGAAGTGGTGCTTTTCTGCTTCACTGTCATCTTGAATGTTAATGCATGTAGCAATTTGAAGAGATTGAAATCTGTAATGATAATTGGGCAGACTATGCCTAAGTAGAAATACAAAAGTAGAGAACAGTACAGTACTTAAAACCACTTAGCAAAGATGATGTTGTGGCTGTGGTGTGCTCCTAGTTCTCAGGATGTAGCTGTTCTCTAGCTTTGAATTGCTAACTTTCTGGATATTAAGGTGCTTATATTATTTTAGGTTATAAAGGACAATGAGGAGAGTATGTATTTGGCTATTTTTATAGGTAAAAAATGAAAAATTGCCCAAAAGGAAAAGATTAGTTGACAACTAGTTTATTTATAGAACTCAAAATAACGATATCAAAATTTTGCTTCGTTGCTGTTTTTTGGTTGGGTTTGTCTTTAACTTGTCTTTAAACTTCCATATAAATTTAGGGGTTTTGTAGCTTACAGGTTTCTCATTGTACTGTTCAGTATGCCTAGGATTTTTGATATTGAGTTAGGATTTTTCAATGCTCAGATTAGGTATTTAGTTGCATGTTTGAAGACTGTCATTGAGAGACCCATTCTAAGTGTGTGTGTGGGGGGGTAGTTTTCTGACAGTTATTTTTATTTATTTTGACAAAATACTGTTTGCTATAAACATATATTTTTTTTTCCTTCAAGTAGAATTAGGGAGTTTTAATTATTTGCTGGACTGTTTGTGTGGCAATCAGGTGTATTGTGCTTTGGTTCATGCACTCATTTTAGCAGTTTTGGATTTGGAGATGAGGTTTCAGATCAATTATCCATGTTGGCTAACGTTTGTATGTCAGCTCCTAAGCTGAAAGGATAATGATTTCTGTAAACCATTACATAAGCACTGAAAAATGACAAAAATATCTAGAGGATTCACTTTTTTAAAGCTGTAACTCTCTCAATGCATTGAATTATTAATTGTGTGTAGCACTTCCTTCCTGTAGGGATGCTTGGTGGAGGAGGATTCACAAAGTTAAGCTAGTTTTGGTCACGTAAGGAATAATGTTTTTATACTCATTTTGAAGTCTTCTTTTCACTGCCTTCTGCCCCC
>VXBZ01009849.1:359760-422780 GCA_013399135.1 Heliornis fulica | reverse complement strand
CCCCCCCCCCCCCCCCCGGCTCCGCTCCCTTTCCCATCCCCCTCCTTCCAAAACAATTGTATTTAGCCAGCTCAGCATATTTGCACACCTGCCTATCGGTTGCTGCCATCACTGGTCCAGCACGGATGTTGTCTTTGCTTGCAGGTAGACTGATTCATTGCAGAGAGAAAAGCTGATAGTAAAAATTTGATTGAGAAACCTTCATATTTCTCTCATTGCCTTTAATATTTTTTTGCCTTGATGAGGAATTGTGAGGATTCTGTTGTCAGTAGTAGTGCTGCCAAGGGAAAGATGAAAAGCTTACAGCATCTAGAGACGTGCTCTTGACTTGGAAATGGAAGAGGGGTTTGGCCCACAGCTATCATTGTTTTCTATTTCTGCTGATCCCAAGAGCAGCTAAAAGGCTAGTCAAATAATCAGCTTTCTCATTCAGAAATTGTGGCAAATTGAAGAGAGTGGCTGAAGTAATGCGTTTAGTTAAATGTCTTAAAGACAAATTTTGCTGCTTTTAAACTGACCTTGTTTCACTAGTAAACAAATACTGTAGGTCTGGTCTACTATGTGTATGCAATCTATTAGTTGGTAAGAATTAAAGTAGTTTGTGAATGAGACCAGCTTGTAGTATAGTCCCCAGCCTTTACAAAGAAAATAAGATGATCATCCAAACCCAAAACCTGCTAAAACTATAGATTAAGTTTTAATGTTTTGGGTTTTACTGTGACTTGCAGAATTTTAAAAATATTTTTTCCAAGATCTGCATAAAAGTTGCAGGTCCAGGATGTGTTTGTGAAGCTCGCACATACGTTAATCTTTAAAGACATTTTACAGGGTAGAGCAAAAAGAAAACAGAGATGGCCTAGATGAAGTATTGGCAGTTCTCGTATCTGGTGCAAGTCTGATCAGACTGTAGCTTCTGATAACCTGTGATTTCTTCATTAATTATGTTTATCCCTTGGTTCTCACATCTCTTGGTACAGTGTGGCCTCTAGCTTCACATGTACACTGTTGTAGGTGGTTTCTATATCAGCCCATTTGAAATCCATTCAAGATCAAACGGTTACCCAAGTCTAGTCATCAGCTTGATTACATGGTACCTGTATCAGATTTCATGACCTCTGTAAGGCAAGGAAAACGCACTATAATTTCTTGGGGTCCATTAAACTCCTCCTCTGCCTGTACTGAGAAAGTCGATAAAAGGTTTCACTTAGTTAACTCACGTATGCAGTCAGTAGAAGTTAAAAGATAGATAGAGTCTGATAGCTGTTGCAGTTGTTCATTAAGCATTTGACTCAGAATTAATCAATACTTGTATGCTATTCTGATGATGGCCTGCAGTTTTAGGTGAAACCATCAACCATGCCTTTTTCATGTTTAAGCTAATCAGTTTCTTTTTTGTCTTTATGTTGTTGTGTATTTCAGTGCTAGTATAATTTTTTCCACTTCAGCTACAAGTCACACTTGTCCCATGAACCATCCTGTTTTGCCAAAGTCAAAGTTTTGATTTTAAAAACCAGATACACAGCTCTTATCAAGCATCCAGTCAGCGCACGTTGGATTCAGAATGTTACCCAGTGTTTTCTTTGCCTAATATGTCTTTGTATTCTTTTTTTTCTTTAACAGCCTCAAGTACTACAGCCTTCCAGCAGCCTTCCCAGTTCCACAGACCTCGCCCAGGGAAAACTAATAAAAATGCCACATATCGAGGCCCACAGTGAATATCCTAAATATGGTCTGCATGAAAATAGCAATCATCAGAATAAAAATGCTGCAAATGTGTCTCTCACAAATAGCCTAAATGATGTAAACACTTTAAGGAACCTACAGTTAAACATAAAAGATAAGAATGTGTCATACTTGGAAAATTTGAAGACTAAAAATACTGAAGACCCCAGAGAGGTGGCTAGTGAGAAAGAAGGTACATTACCATCTCGTTCCTGTTTTCAGACCTCTACACAAGCTGATGCTATAGAGGTCCAGACTGAGTTAGCTGTGAAAGGTCAACCCTCACCCACAAACCAGGCTTCTCAGCCAAAGACTTTAAGAATTGCAAAGCCCCCAAATGCTTTAGTGCCTCCTACAATGGCCATTCTAGCACGATCTGCAATTCATTCTGCTGCTTCCAAGGAAACTGAGCTTCTACCACCAAGTAGTTCGATCCAGCTACAGCCAACATCTGGTCAGGATAACCTAAAGGGTAAACAGAGTCAGAATGTGTCCAAACTTCGCCCACCATCTGTGTCCTTTGTTAAATCGAAGCCACTGAGCAGTCAGAAACCCTCACCGGTATGTGCAGAGCCTCAGAACACCTCTCTGAAAACTAACATCCCAAAGCCACTGGCACAGAGAAAGGAACACATGCAAACACAGAACACCAGTTTGCATGCAGGAGATGGTTTGCCCTCCAGTCGGCATTCCCGCCTCCCTAAACCAAAGACACATTGAGAACATAGCTGCATCTCACTGAATGACACCATACACAAAACCCTTCCCATGTGTTGACTGCCTTGGAGGCTGCTTTATCTACAGCCTGCAAATCCTGAGTGAATATTAAAAATAGCTTCTTTCTTTAGTGTCTGCATACTCCATCTTCTTACGTTCTGAGGCTCATGTTGTGAGCTGTGCAGCTTCTCTTGAGAGTGTTTTACGGTATTGTAGATCTATATGAAAGTTGTAACACCCAATGATCTTAGAGGAGTTACACAAATGCTGAAGTCTGTGGTGAACTCTGCACTATGTATTTCAGGACAGCAGAAATCATTTCTTACCTCTGTTGATTTGAGTTATTAGACAATTAAATTGCTGTTCAGTTTAACTTCTTGGTTCTGAGTACTCGTTAGGTGAGAGTGGCAGAAAACTAGATTTACTAGACGATGTTTTATTGGCCATAATTCTGACTCTGTATTCCAGAGGCCTATGCAAAAATCCTTGTATTTATCTTTATCTCGAGACTGACATATTTAATGTTATTTAATCTGATGGGTTGGGTGGGTTGTGTTGTTTTGTTTTGCTGTAATCTGAAGTTGCTCTGTTCTTTATTTATCCTGTTTTCACTGTTCACAGACAGTAAGTAGATTTCACAGGGTGAAACGAATCTTCTCTTAAACGTTGTCATTTGCTGAGATTGTGGTATGGTTTTATTGTGTTGAATAGACACGTTGCCGGGTAGATTCTTGAAACGCAGTGCTAAGGATACTTGTGCAAAACCTTCCAGTACAGGCTCTTATGAATTGGTAAGTAGGGAGCCTCCAGGAATAAGGGGTCCAGAACACCTACGTCAAGGTTGCACAACATGCATTTTAATTAATATTTTTTAACCTTTATTGTATTACTGTATTTATTGATTTCTGTTTAATATTGAAAGACTCTAAAGTACCTGACTTGAAATTTTGCACAAAAGTTGCCATATATGTAAGAATTTGAAATTATTTTACAGAATAAAATTTGTTTTTTTAAAAAAAATATTTAAAATATTAACTCCACTTACTTGCTTTGAGCAATCCTATTCTATCCTAATCCAGAGCTGGTACTCATAAGAGTTTTTCAGAGATGTTTATTTTGGGTTTGGGGTTGGGTTTTTTTGTTTGGTTGGTTTTTTTTTTTTGTACATTTTGGTTTTGTAATTTCAGATCTGCATGATAACTGGGGAGGAGCTTTTTGGGGAAAAAACCAACAAAACAACATTTTTCTGCTCTCTAGGAGAAGTATTTTTTTCTAATGAAAGTGGTCTGGAAATACGCACATCATGGTGTATCTATGGGACCATGACACGTGTGCTGCGAGTCAGTTGTATGCATATCCAGTGAAGCTTTCCAGAAACCTAATGCTATGTCCCATCTTTAGTACTTCCCCTTTTTTTCCCATCAATGTCTCTGGAATGTTTCCAATTGTTTTTTGGGGTTTTTTTCTATTCTTGAATTGGTTTTAAAATCATCAGTACAAGGCTGCTACAGTAACTTTGCTCAAAAGCTGTTCCTGAACAGCAAATAATGTCAGTAATACGAGCCACAGTAATAGTTTGTTCTAGGCTGTGGCTATAGGACGTTGACATACTGCAGTATTTTTCTATTTTTGACAGAATTAAAGTGAACAGGTATAGACATTTCATTAAAAAGTTCAATAACCAGCCTCTGTACTATAAGCCATTTAACTAGGGGTATTCTGATGGACACCATGTTTGGATGGGAGAGGGGAAAAAACCATAATCATGTTACCTGAATTTCTTGGTATGTAATTAATATCCTAGCAAGTTTTTGGATTTGTCACACTAAAGTTCTTTTAACTGACAATGCGAAGCTTGAGGGGGGAAGCGAGTAGGGGGAAGGTTCTGTTTCCAAACTGCTTATATCAATCTAAAATAAGACCTGTTAACTGAGGCAAAGACAAAGTAAGTAAGAGGAAACAAGGCTAACTTTGTTACAGTTGATACAGGATCAAAATAACTGCAAGTCATGTTTGTTGTAACAGTTTAGGAAAAACTACTATTTTCCTTGAAAAGTATTGAACTAAATGGCCTTCAGAGTATATACTTTTGATAAGAAAATGAATCTGTCTTTTTATATTCCCCAAGACTAGCTCCTGGCAGCTGTGTTTCTCAGGAGTTTAAAAACTCCTGGTTCATTTCCTGGTCCATATAGATTTCTATGGAAGGTGTTTTTTTAAGTTTGCTTTCCTTTAAGAGAAGCTGATTTTATTTTTAGTTGTATATGATTTACTGTAAAAAAATTATGTTCACTTAATGCTATTGACAGAAATATTTCACCATGAATTCTTTTGCTTATTCTGGAGGTGTCACCAGCCTGATCTAGTGATGTTAAAAATGTTTATGTTTACATTTAGAAGTATAGATATTTATCTGCACCTTTACTGAAAATTAAGGAACGAAGCAGAGAGATGATCAAGGTTTTCATAAAGGATGAAGATAGTTAGGGGTTTGTGGGAACAAAAATATATTTTGTGGTGGTTGGTTGGTTTTGGATTTTGTTTTGGTTTTGTTTTTTTTTTTCCTCTTCTGTGTTTAAAGGAGCATAGGTAGATTATGTTCTTTGTTACAGCATTTCCTCATTTTTGTCTGACAGATTAGTGAGACATTGAGCTGGAGACAGCAGGCTGTGATCATGGATGAGATAGATGCTAGCCTGAGTTGTACATGTATTCAGCTGCTAACCTCGCATCCCTCTAAAGACGTACGTGTTTTGGCTCTTCAGACTTTACCAGGGAAGGCTCTGTTGCATGTATACAGTAAGTCCAGAGTAGGAGCAAAGCCCGTCAGTAGATGGGCAACTGAAAGTAGTGAAGTTGGGAGCTTCAGTGAAGAACAGGAGCTAGGAGAGGGGAAGGGTTAAGAGGGTGCTCTGCGGAGTTTGTGAAATGAGATTAAGTAAGTATATTCAGATGACGTAGCTACCTTATGGAAGGTGCAGATATATCATCAGTACTGGTGCAGATTATCCTAAATGCATAAATGAAAGTATCTGATAACTTCAGGGTTGGTTTTTGTTTTTTTTTTTCTAAAACTGGTTTATTGCCATTTTTTGTTTTGATATCTCATTCTTTTGTGCAATATTCACAAAAGTATTAAACTACTGTTCAGTATGTGTGTACAGAGGCAATTACACGTTTTAACAAGTGAATAAACACAAAAGGAAAAAATCCAGAATTGCACTTTAAATGAGCTTTATTGCTTGGAGTTGTGCCTAAAATAATCTAGATGCCTCCTGCTGTGCGTGGCTTTTGTTTGAATCTAATTTCCCTGCTAGTGTTGCCGTTTCCAAGGTATTTTCACATCACTTGCACAGAATCGATAAGTGCTCTAGCATGGTTAAAAATATTCATATAGCATACCAAGGTTTTGTTGTGCAATGGCTTTAATTTAATTGTGGAATTTTAACACTGATGATGCAGCCAGAGGATCACCTTCTCTTTCCCTGAAGCTAGCACATCCTACTGCCAGTCAAGGCCGATGACAAGGCTTCCCCAGGACTAGCGTAGCCCTTCAAGAATAATGTTCCCAGCATATCTTTTTGTTTGAGAAAAGAAGTGCAATATTGTCTCTTAGGCTTTCTCAAAATAATCACAAAGGCCCTGAAAATCCAAAATGGCCCTGAAATTTTCATGCAGTCCCAAAAACAAGTGGGTTCCTCAACTTAAATCTCCTAGCAGTGAGACAAAACGTAGCAACTAGACTGCATCATAGATCAGTACAATTCATTTCATCCTTGATCTAAATGCTAATTTGTTGTAATGATGCTAGAAAACAGAGTACCACTCGTGTGATTTACTTTGTTTGCATGTCACAACCATACGCACATTCTGAAGCGCCGTACTCGGGTAGGTTGCATGTCGAGGGGACGTACTTCTGGTTTTGCACAGCACATAATCCTCTTAAAATGGACATTTTTCTTGCCATACAAATGGAAATCCATTCTTGAATTTGGCTTCTGCAGCTATTCCTTACCTGGTTATAGTGGCTTTTTCTGAGCAGAGTGGCTTTAATCCGTGATCCTGGTGGTAGGTCTCAGTATAGTAATCTTACAACTATGCTGTCAAGGAACATTCAGTCACTGTTGTGGTAAAGCTGCTCACTGCCTACTTAATTGTAAAAGCACCACAATAAAAACAGTATTATTCCAGTATCAGTGAAGTCTTAAATTCAATACTAGCTAAAACAAGAGGTACCCTTACTATCTGCTTTGTTGTTTTTTGGTTTTTAACCCAGGCCAGAGTAAATACTGTATATTGGAATTTGCTTGTAAAGTTGATTTAAAAACCTGTATGTAAAAATTCTTTCCTCAATGTTGCTCTAGTGAATAAAAATAAAAGTCATAATTCTAATAAGTATCTATTTCTCCTGACTATTCACTTTGTGTATATTTTTAAGTCACGGTCTGTGCAGGATTATAGGACCATAGACAGGGTATTTTGGGAAGGATGAGATCAATTTTGCTTATCATTTCTCATGGAATTATTTTTTTCCCCACAGACATAGGCTTTTAGCAGGAGACTTTTGCTAGAGGAAAAAGAGACACATAGAAAAGCTAAACATTTTAATATACTCTCCAGGTGAAAGAGGACTGATGTGGCTACTTTTTAAAGGTATGTTCTCTCACATCTAAGGCACAATTAAGGGGACAAGAATATTTCATAAAGTTTTGTTATGATAATTTAAAGTCAGTTATTTCCCCACAGGACTTCAAATCTATGCAATGTATGCATACACGTAAACGTTCATGAAAAGCTCCTAATTGTGTATCAGTATTTTGCCCATGGTTTGAATGGTTTATTATTCTTGAGAGAAAAGGAAACCTGCTCCACTAACTTCATCCAGCCAGACAGATCCAGTAGATGGAAGTTCAAGTTTGAAATTTCCATTTAAAATTTTGGGATCGATAAAAAGAGAACCCTGAAGCTTGAAGTAAGAATGTTTTTGAAGTGCTGTGGAGACCCTTTTAATCCTTAAGGCTTTATTTTGAACTTCAAAAAGTTAGGTACTCTCCTCAACTGAGGCCCAGAGAGCCTCATACCTTACATACCATGGATCCTTCTGTTCTGTATTCTGCTGGAGAAGTGAGCTCTTGGTTACTTGATGGAAAAAACTGTTGCAGTTGTGTCTCATCCTAATGGTGTGATCAGATCATTAGGTTGATGCTGTGACTAAGTAGTAAATAATGTTCTTAATTGCTGTAAGCCACAGTTTCCTGCCTTCTCCCATCCAGAGGCAAAGGCCTTCTGTTAGTGATGAGCTGTGTCCTGCCTGACAGGGTTGACTGCAACAGTCTCCTGACACTGGAGGAGATCTGCTCTTCTGCCTTTGGGCAGAACACCAAGTGTGAGGAGGTATTTGATGAGAAATTTCAGACCTTCTCTTTCTTTTGCAACCCAGAATCAACACTCTTGGCACCTCTCTTGTAGAGGAATGACTATTTTCCACGGGCATGACTGGATGCAGCAGAACTAGACAAACCAGTCCATACTGAAGCATTCATGACATCAACCAGATTCATGTGGTTGTAGCTTTCCCTAGGTTATGAGTGTTAGCTGCCACTTGAAATCAGCATGGACAGTGAACACAAAAGCCACAGCTCTAAAAATGAGTTGAATTCAAGTATTTAATGGTGATCAGTCAGTCTGCAAAGCAAGAGGAGGATTTCTTGGGAGTTCTAGCTGTTTTCTGTGCCATCACAGGCAGGAAGAGTTCTTAGGTCTAGTCCCAAAACACAGGGTAGTTCCACATCCTTGCTTGAAGTTCTTGAATATGGTAAAAGCCTTAGTGTGAAGCTAAAGGCAGAAGGAAGATCCTTGCACAACAGACCAGAATTTCATTTTAAAAATTGCTTTGAATTTGGTTATTCCAAAACATACCAAAACCTGAAAACTTGAAAGCTATTGAAAGAAAATGCTTTCTTCTCCGTAATAAGCTCTGAAAGTCACTTCAGTTGTTGAAAGCATTTTATGTCAGTTTGGCTTTTTATAGCCTATTACAGTGTAAGCCTTTGAAATAGCCCAGACTGGGGGGCATTTTAAGCAGGTTCAGAGAATAGGACACTCCAACAGTTACTTGCTTTTTTTCTGTTTTCAGAAAATTCCATAGACCTGCAGCAATTTGGGAAAAACATTTAGATTTCAGTGGAGCTTCATATTCTGACACAACATGGTTCCCTTAATACCTCTCCAGTCAAAACAGTTGCTTGGATTTTATTCTGAAGAGATCTGATGCATCATATTTGTGGGTGTCACAATTAGAAAGAGAAGCACCTTGGAAAATCAGCCTCTGTAAAATTCCCTGTTTTCCTTATGATCATCAAAATAGAATAGCTTTGGTGCACAAACAGCGGTAGGTCTAGGGGTGATCAGTACCTCTAATGTACCTGTATCAGAGGTGTATGTATATGAAATCTAAGAGCATTTAGACTTTGATAAATATCAGTGCTTAGTAAGATAAAAGTCCAGCAATACCTGCAATTCTTAACTACATTTTAATTACTACTGTTTGACAAGCTGTACTAGTTGCTCATTCCAACTTTATCTCTGAAGTCAAGACTTGCAAGATTCTGTGCTGAAAGCATGATAAAAACAATCCATCCTTAATGTTCAAGAAAACATATTAATCTCCCTGTGGTTGTCTGCTTAGGAGTCTTCTAAAGCCTGAACTATGCACAAAGGTCAGTTAAGAAAACAATAATAGTAATAATTTAAAAATCGAACAGTAATACTTTGCAGGGCAAGTTTCATGGACTTTATTGGAACTATTTTATCACTACCACATTCTGTGAATTTCCATCTGATAAGGGTTCCACAGCAGTTACTTGCAGAAATTCATTAAGTGTAAAAGAGAGGAAATAGTTTCTCTGAGTTACATGCAGCACAGTGGATGAGTACTCTAAAGTCCTGTAAGGAGTTTATCATGAGAATATTCATCTCAAAGAATACCCTGGCAGTACCATTGTGTAGTAGGAATCTTCTGCCCTCCACCCCACCATTTTCCTGGGGGATCCCAGGTGTATATTGTTTTTCATACAAAAGGGTGTGAGTTTGTGGTATATTTTTTTTTCTTTTTTTAAATGCAATTCCATTCACCTTCTCTGAAGTGATTTGACCATCCAGCTTCTCTGAGCCGCATTAGAGGGAACTTGCAGAGTTCAATCCTGGCTTATAAACCCTCTCAAGTTCTGTAATGTCTGTGGACTGCTGCTGTTTTGGGTCTTTGGGATAGTTTTTTTATACTAGAATCCCCCAGTTGCAGGTAAGAGAGCACTTTGTGTGAGATGACGTATCGAGCAGCAGTGGCAAAGCAGTTACTGCTTCAAGATAGACAGCAGGAGGCTGTCAAGCTGAGCTGATCCTGCCAGGTTCTGAACTTATCTGTCTAGAAAGACAATGATCTTCAAACCATATGCTTAAAGCAGTTGCCGATCTGGTATTACCATGCAGGGAGGCTTAATGATATGTAAGCTATCTGCTAATAATGCTCCTGTGCATTTTATGCTGGCATTCAATTTCTTACTTCAAAGGATTTAGTGCAGGTCTGTGTGTGTGCAGTGTATTAAGGGGCTGTGGTAAACTGCTTGTGTCATTTCTGGGGCGGGCTGGGTGCTGAAAAAACCCTGTGCAAAATAGGTATTTCCTTTAAAGCATGCCTCTAACGATGCTTTTGAGCTGCTTTGTGGGTGTTAATTTTCTCAAGGGATTACCTTTGACAGTTGTTAATCTGTTAAATAATACAGTTTGATTTCAGACATTCTTCTCTTTTAAAGGCAAAGAAGGGCCATAGCGGTTGTCACATTGCGGCACTGATGTCTCCTCACTCTGCTGGTACAAGCACCGCATCGTCACCTGCGTGTCTGGTGTTTTCTTGCCTTATCACAGGCCCTGAGTAGCGTGGATGCAAGCTGAGAAACTGGCCACAGGGTGTATGTTAGAAGGGCTTTTTGCCTGTTCCCGCAAATAAAGCCTGACCTCTTCTAGGCCAGGGCTTGCACAGGCCTCTCAGCAGACCGTGCCTGCGGGTAAGCGGCCGTCTCCCCTAGTGCGTGTGTGCGCCTGGCAGCGGCGCGGAGAGGAGAGGGCGGGAGCGGAGCGCTGGTACGGCCATGTCAGTGCGCAGAAAGCCGGTGCATAGAGGCAAGCGAGGGAAAGCCCACGGCAGAACCGCGGCCATCTGCCTCTGTTCCCGTGGCGGCACCTGGCGGGGGCCGGAGCGGAAACGGGCGGCCAGCAGGGGGCAGCACAGGGCCGGCAGCCGCGCCGCGCCAGGAGCTGTCGTACCGCCGCAGCCCAGCGCCGCGTCACGGGGAGCGGCGTAGCGAGCCGGCGCCGGGCCGGGGCTGCAGCGGGCGGGGGAGGCCTTGCTCGGAGGAGGGAGCCGTCCCCTGCTCCGAGGTGAAGAGCAGCAGACTTCGATAACCTCAACCCGGGCGTCTGCGGAGCCGGGATTCCTCAGTTGTGTTCCCTGCGCGGTGTCTGGCGGCTGACGTCTCGTTTCAGCCGGCCGTATTTCCCCTTCAACTCTCTGACTGCTTCGGTTAGAAATCCGGGAGGGGTGTGAGAGGTGCAGAGCGGACGCGGGTTGGCAGCTCGGAGCCCTCCCGAGCAGGAGCGCTGAGCTACTGTGCCAGCACAGAAGCGCGCCCTGGTCCTGCCGAGGGGAGCCCTCCTGCCGGGGAGCAGGTGTCTCCTCGCTGTGCTGGCGGTCACTTGGGAAGCTACTCGGGAACACCAACGGCTTCTTGCCCGAGTGATTGTGCGTAATTGCGGTGCGTAGCGTAGGTTAGAGAATGAGGAATGGCTGTGGCTGTTGGGTCCTCAGCGTGCTTTAGATGAGCCTCATTTGGTTTCTTTAGCATGCTTCTGTCACATCTTATAAACCCAAATTATTCCAGCGGTTCCTTGAATTTAGTATCCAGAAGATAGTTCCTCCTCAGACCTTTGGTGGTGGAAGCTGTCAGTGTGTTACACTCCCATATTCCGTTTCCCCGCAGTCTGGGCCGTCCGACTGTCTGCAGGACACTGCTGGGCAGAGGCTGTAGCAGCGAGCGGCCATGGGACTGCTCCGGGCCTTCCCTCTGTGGAGGGGGAGCTCACACAGGAGCCCACAGGGCTTGGTTTTAATGTGATTGCTGCTGGGGATGCACTGAAAACCTGGGAGAATATTTCATGCAGAACAATCTTTAGGTCAAAGCTTAATTATCTGCATATTATTTTTTAGGAAACACGAAGCCTGTTGTGGTCAACTTAAACATTTCTGCAGGTAGTGCAAACATGAATTGAGGTCAGATGAATTTGCAGATTACATGTTGCAGCTAGGATACATATAAGCAAGAAATATTTCAGGGAATTAAATTAGTGATATATTAGACCTGGGGCTTTATTTTGTGACTCGCTTGTTTGTTTGATTTGTAGCTCAGGGAAAACTTGGAGTCAAGAATTTTTCTAGTATTTAAGGAAAAGATTTTTACTGACTTCTAATGTGAAACTATTTGAAATATTCCCTTTGAATTCTCAAGTAAATTGTGTCTATGTTGACCTGTCGCCGCATTCACATGCACCTTTTGCTTTTTAGTGCTTACTCAGAAACTTTTCCTGGCCCTTCTCAGAAAAAATGTTGTTCTTATTTTGCCCACCAGCAAGCAAATCACACTTCAGTGACAATATATGTTCAAAATTTTGTGTCTTTGGGTGTATAGAAATTCAACGTGATGCTTGGCAAACATGTCTTTTATTGCTAGATCTGGGATACCTTCTCAGAGAGCCCTTTGCACCACGACTGAAGAGTAACTCTTTTTCAGGCTGAATCCGCCAGAGGGAGTGTTCTGGTCTTTTTTTGAAAAGTAGTGAAGGCTTTTTCTCCTACTTTCCATGGGTGCTATAATAGGAGTTACAGTTGGTATGTACTGCTTAAGCATGAAGAACAGGAAGGTAGTGCTGACGTGAGCCATTAGGTCATTATGTTTGCAAGTAGCTGCTGCAGGCTAGGAGGAGGCTGTGTTACTGAGGATCTATGAGAAAGCGGCAACATCAAATCTTGTCAGATCTCTTGGAGGAAGGACTGGCCGTGCACTCAGCATGTTTGTTGTGCAGACATGCCTGAGACTGCAGTGACTTCAAAACCAGAAGCAGAATGCCTATGTTAATAATTATGTCTATCTAAATGACAGTGACTGGTAGCTGTCACCTCAGGTTGAGGCAGGTGGAGGCACCTATTAACCATGCCGTTCTGGCATACATGTGCCTCTTGTACATAAATGTTTCTATTTTTCACTCTTCTGGCTTTGCATAAATGGATCACAGACAACAGGGCAGAGCCTTCATGAGATGTTCATTCTGAACTTCTAAAGGAAGAACAGATGTGCACAGCATACCTAGCCAAGCTGGAATACGATTGTGTCTGTTTTATAACAAAGGTTAAATTGGGAGCCGGAAGATTAATTTTAATTTTTTTCAGTCTATCCAGCTGTATCATACTCAGTAATACTGGTACAGAGTCTGGAAGAAAAGACTCAGCTCTACCTACTTACGTATTTCGATCCTATTTTCAGCAGAGCATTGTTGTTTCTCCTTTGACAGCTCCAGTTCTTCCATGGAACTGATCTGCCCTGTCCAGTTGGTAAAATAGTGGAGTGAAGCAGCTGGGATTCTGTGGCTCTACAAACATGATCATACTACTTTTATCCTTTGGTGGTGGCGGGTGTTTTTTCCTTGGATGTTTTCATACATGTGCACAGACTCTCACCTGCCATGCATCTCCACAGTCCCCATAGCTGCTTGCACCTGTGTATTCGTTTTTATTTGTAATTTATATGAGTATCAGCCCTGTAACTTAGTGTTGTGAGCCTTCTAATTCCTCCCTTTTTTTTTTTTTTTGAAAGCTATCTGCAGAGAATTTCCTTAGCCCAACTTTAGATCTCCATGTTATTTTACCTTTATTTTACCTAGGTTTTCTGTCAGCCCCAGATCGCATTTGGCACTTACTTACTTGGTTTTAGTGACTCCTTTATTCTTCTCTTCCATAGGGGACCCATGGGCATTACTGAGTTTGTCTCTTCATTACATAACTGCAGGACACAAGCTGCTCAATGGTAGAGTACAGACTGACAGTGAATTAATCTCTTAGTAGTGGAACCAAGAAAAACACTTTTCAGTCCCAAGTTCACTCCTCAGAGATGTTTCCTTGGTGTTTAAAGCCATATTGTCAGCCTCTGCCTTCAAAGGTATGGGAATAATTACTTTTCCTCAGCTTTGGGGTTTGTGAGGTTTTGTGAAGAAATGAAACAAACACTCTCTGACTTCATTTTAAGTCAGCTATTCATAAATCTCTTTAAAGTTGCAGCTTTGATAAGGATTCCACCTGTTTTCTTCCTTTAACTTGCTCTATTAACACATACATAATCTCTCATTGCACCTCTGGCATTTGCCTGTGCTCTGAATAGCTGCAGCTGGGCCTACTGCCATGGCAGGGAACTGTTTATTCAGATGTGCTTTATTTGGTTCTTTTGGGTTTCTTGGGGTTTTTTTCTTGCATGTTTAGAAGTTAACTCTCAAAGTCAGGGTGACTTCCTACCATGGCAGAAGGTACACAGAAACCTCTGGCAACTTATCCAGGTGTTGTCCTGCAGACTTAGTTATTTGTTTGTTCAGCAGTGGTTAAGTTTGTTGGATGCACGATGGTGCTTTGACTTTCTGTTGGTTGCAACAGCCACCTGTCACGATTCACCTGACAAATCTCGTGGTGCTGAGCATGACTGGCAGTACCGGTGCCAGGGATTAGTGGAAACTTGCCCCCACAACCCAAGGATCTCTCAGCTTTATGCTTCCATCATAACTTTTTTGGTGGTCTGTGCCTGATGCTTTGCAGAAGCGATGGCTTTGCCTGAGGTGTCCCAGAGACTGTGGTGATCCCTCAGAGAACATTAGGCATGTTAAGAGGAAACAGCATGTTGGAGTGAGGTGGATGCAGCGCCCCTCTGGTGCATGTTTCCATATCTCTGGGGGTTTCTGGAAGGGGATTTCTCACTAGTAGGCATTATGCTGGTGCATGACAGGCCCCAACTATCTCCCCATGCTCGGGCTGGGGTTTTTACCTCCTGGGCTGCCTGTAGTGGGAGGCTGGAGGAATGGCTGCTCCCTGGTAAGTTGAGCTTGTGCCTCTCCTGCTGGGCTGTCAGGGTGGCTGTGAGTGGTAGGAACAGGGCTGTTCTGTGCTGGTGAGCCTAGAGTTTGGGCTGCTTCAGGTAGTGGCAGTCAGCAGCCTTGAGGCTCTGAAAAGAGGAAGGGGTGAGAACCCACCTGCGCTGTGGAAAGGGCTGTAGGGAAACAGCTGGTGGTAGCACTGGGGATTCCTGGAAGAATAGCCGCAGGCCCCCCAGCCCCAAGGTGTGTGGTACCTTGTGCAAGGTTTTGAAGTGAAACTGAACAGCTGGAAAGCCTGGTGTTGAACAACCAGATTCTTGCAAAGGCTTATCAGTGGTGCTACTGTATGTGGGTGTGACTCAGGTGGGGTTTGAAAGGTGCACAAGATTTTTTAGCACTTCAAATGGCTGTTACTTTTCCCCTGTAAATAATGGGAACAGAAGAAAGGTTGCTCAGATCTGAAAAAGAAAATGGTTTTCATTTTCTTGTCCTGGTGCTTCAGATGTTCCATGGAAGTCAGTTCATTTTCCTTTTACCTTTAACAGCATTGATCGTTCAGGTGACATTTGGATTTATTTCACTACCAACTAAAAAGGACATTACAGACTCTTGAAGAGCTTACTGACATGAGTGCCTTGACTTAAAGATGTTACCTTTCCCTGTTTGGGTGTCAGCACTTTGAGCCAAGCAAACTGCTGACTGTTAGACTTGGTGGCAGGCTTGGAATTTTTACTGGTGTGTTTTTACTGGGGACGAGGCTGGAGACGAAATTCTGACCTGATCTCAGCTTTAGTGGATTCAGGTCTGCCAACAGGTGATCTGGTGCATGGTATAGCTGCTGTTGGGTGTCATCGAGCAGAAGGCAGGATGATTCCTGGCTAATGTGAGCATTCAGAGGCCTTTCACTCTGTATTTCTGTTTAAATGCTTTTACCTCATGTTATTTGTTCATGTAATGGTGTCATCATTGTCCTTTGCTTCTGCAGATTTTGCCACAATAAACCAAATGCATTTTATTTCTCAGCTACAGAAAACGTGTTCACTGCTCTCTGATGGCTTAATACCAAGTTGTGACTGTTAAACTTCTGGACACATTAATTTGTTTTACAGGCTGTGGTACCAAATGCTGTACTAAAATCCAAAATGTGTTACTTTTGATAATGCTGGTGATGATATGGTTGAACACAGAAAACAGTTAATGCATTTTTTGTAAACACTGTCTCTGTGCCCACTGAGATTCCTGCTTCATCTGGTGCTCCTTTGGGGTCTGATGTGAGGCTCCTGAGTTAGTGCTCATTATTATTAATTAAGGAGCAGCTCTGTTCTTGGCAACCTGAGGCACAGCTTCATGAATCAAATGCTAACTGTGCTGAGATGATCAATGAGTGGGTGGGTATGTTGCTTTGTAAAACCATAACCAATGGCTTATAGTGACTTTCTGGTTAGTTTTTGTCAGTTAATTGCTATATGATCAGCCATAAAAGGTGGTCCAGGAAGACCTGCTTTTTCCTGACAAGTTTTGCCCTATGATTGTCCTTCACTTCCCGTTTGAGTGTTTGGGAGACAGGTGTGTGATTTTTAATTGGTTTTCAATTCAGCTCAGCTCTGGGAGGTGGTGACTGAACACATTTCTAGTTTGTTTATTGATTGCTGTTCACAGCTCCAAATTATTCTTTTAGCAGCCTTTATTGCTGGTTCTTCTTTCTTATGCATGAGGCTAACATTTAATTTTAAAGAATGGATAGCAAACAGTAAGTACAACTGCAATCAAGAGTTTTGAGCTGGTGCTCAGCTGAGTTCCCCTCTGTCTTTTCCAAAAGCCATACTTGGGAATGAGCACAGCTTGGGTAAAGAATCCAAGGGCTAGTCATTTCTGGAGCAGAGAACTGAAGGATCAGTTCATAAATTCAGGCTGGCTAAGTGTTTGCTGAAACTCCTCTACCAGAAGGTCTTAATAACCTTCCTGATAGACTGTGGTGCCTCCTGTACGTGCTGTTTATCACATTGCAATTTGAGACCCATAAAGCTGTGACCTGAAGCTCATTTTGGACATTTGCAGAGCAGTATTTTCTCAGCTGAACTGCAGCTGGAGTGGATGGCACTGTTCAGAAGGTCTGAGCAGTGTGGGCTTGTATTCCTAATCCATATTGTTCCCTACCTTTTGTTTGGGGGTTGTTGTTGCTGGTTGGTCTTGTGGAGTGCAGGGTGTGCAAGAGCATGCTGTAAAGATGAAAATCAAATGATTCACATCTTGTTTTCCAGGTGCATTGCCGTGTTTCATGTGGACTGAGTTGGTCCCTTTTCTCTGCTATTTAGCAGTTTATAGACTGTTCATTCAGGGCAGCTGGACCCATCAGGGATACTAATTCTTCCTCAGACTCTAGGCCTGATCTCCTGCAGAAATATGGGTGCTGGCCAAGAGTAAGGTTCAGGGAGTTGAGCCATCATCAGTGCCTGTTTTTACCCAAGTCCACTTCAGGCACAGCCTTGGGTGTGCTTCAGGAGGAAGAAGGCATGCTGTTGGGGCAGGCTCATACACAAGTCATTCAGGAGTCTTCTGAGCATCGTACCCCACCTTCTGGGGAAGTGACAAGGAGAGGATCTGAGAAGTGAGGGAGAGAGAATCAGTGTGGTTGTTGCCTGTCTAGAAGGCTGCAGACATCTTTCCGGGGTGTCTGCAGCACTCTGGTCATGTACCTGAACAAGCTGTGACTGCCTCTTGCTTGAATGGGATGAGGAAAAGGCAGGTAGGAGACCTTGTTCCCACTTGCACTGTAATTGCTGCCCTGGGTTGAATGCAGCAGGAGGATGCTGCTGTGTTGAAGACCAGCTGTGTTAGTACACACAAGCTCTGCTGCACTGGGCCAGCCTGGATCACCGTTGGTGTGAGCTTGGTACTGAAGTCTTGGAGAAGCAGCTCAGTTGTTTCCACCTGTTGCTTGCATGTAGTGATTAAAAGACCTTGTAATTAATAGGAACCAGGGTGGGAAATCAACTGGAACCTGTCAATTTGAGCTTTGATAGTGTAGATTTGCTCAGCGAAGCAGCTAGGTTCTTCTTACAGCTTCCACGGGTCAGAGCTTTACATGATCCTATGTCAAGTCAGTCTTTGCAACCAGTCAGGCTGTGCAGTGGTGTTGGACATACTCTCCCTGTCTAACTGGGGGGAGCAGGGGGTGGGGGTGGAATCTGCACTTAACTATGTTGATAGTCTTAGATTTTTAATTTTACCTGGAAGTATCTGAGATTTCCACTCTAGTGATAAAAGAACCTATGTGTTTGTGGAGGGAAGGAGTCCTGGTTTTAAATATATATATTTCCTTGGTGCTGAGAAAAGCTTAGTAAAATAATAATGAAACCAGGTAACTTCTTCCCCTCATTAATACTGCAATGCAGAGCACTCAGAATTAGGAAACTGCTTCTCTTGGTTGTCTGTGTAGTCTGTTAAGTGATCTCACACTTTTTTTTTCCTCTCTGGTGTGGAAGGCAAATCTCACTGAGCAAAATTCAGCACTTCATTAATACTGAGAGTTCAGGTCTCACCTCACACTTTTCAACCCCTGTGCAGAATATGAAGTTGCTGGCAGCCTCCTGGGCTTTACATGGAGCTCATTGCAAGGGGTCTCATTTTGGAATGTATTTGGGCAGCTTCAGAATCAAGTGTAAGGAATGCTGCAGCATCAGTTATATTTCTGTACAGTCTGTATTTCTGTGTAGATATTTTTCTATGCAGTCCAGTCAGTGCCAGCTGCATTACTGTGTTGTCCTTCCTCCCCCAGGGAGTGTGGAGTGCAGGGGCTCCAAGAACACTGCCCCTGAGGCAGAGCACAAGTCCCCTTGTCTTGCTGTTACATTGTGGCAAGTAAATTGGAAGGAGTTTGGGCAATCACAGTTGAGGAGGCCTTCAAGGACAGAGCCATAGCAGAGTGGTGACCAGGATCCTGCAAGTGCCTCAGGGAAGCTACTGTGTATCTGTGAGACACAAACAGGTTAAAGAGGTTTAAGGGGCCAGAAGTCTGATGTGTGGGCTGGGGTGTGGGTGTGCATTCTTAAAGGGACATACTTGCATAATCTTGAAAGGAGCCATGAGTAAACTCGTAAAAGGATGTGGAAGATGTTACCATCAGACAAAAGGAAAAGGTTTCCTGAAGTAACATCATGATGTTGATACTAAGAACTAGGAACATCAAGATACCAATTTGGTTGTGAATTGGAATAACATGCAAAGATAAATTCTCTTAGGAATGCTTGTTTCTACTTGTGTCTTTAATAGCAGCTTAACTGCCAGGTGACCAAGTGTTGTTTGACGTCTACTAGTTGTCATTATAAGCTTCATGCTAATATCTGACAAGCACAAGTGAGATATGGCAGTAAATCTCATAAACTGGCTGGGTCTGGTCACTGTATTGCGATGGCTGGTAGTTGCATGAGAGCGGGATGTGATTCCACTTATTACTGGTCAAAGAGGGAGTTGGTTTTAGTTGTACAGCTTGTGGAGACCAGTTGGAGAGGGTCCAGAGGAGGGCCACAAAGATGATAAAGGGGCTGGAGCACCTTTCCTACGAGGACAGGCTGAGAGAGTTGGGTCTGTTCAGCCTGGAGGAGGCTCCAGGGAGACCTTATAGCGGTCTGCCAGGACCTCAAGGGGGCCTACAAGAAAGATGGGGAGAGGCTGTTCAGTAGGGCCTGTTGTGACAGGACAAGGGGTGATGGTTTTAAAATAGAGGGAGGGAGATTTAGATTGGATATTAGAAAAAAGTTCTTTACTGTAAGAGTGGTGGAGCACTGGAACAGGTTGCCCAGGGAGGTGTGGATGCCCCATCCCTGGAGACGTTCAAGGCCAGGTTGGATGAGGCCCTGAGCAACCTGATCTAGTTGGGGGTGTCCCTGCTTCTTGCAGGGGGTTGGACTGGATGACCTCTGGGAGTCCCTTCCAACCCTAATCATTCTATGGTTCTATATGGGTTCTGATCAGTGACCTCTGCACCAGCAGTATTAGGGTAACGTGAGTGCTTTGTATAATTATTAGGACAATGCTGCTTAGGTCTGTGATCTCTTAATTCTGTCCTTTTTGACTGGTCTTTGTTTGACTGGACTTCAACTGGACCTTAAGCCAAGCTCTAGGACTGTACCTCCTTAGCTTGCAGATAGCAGTGAGGTCACCAGCTATGAATTTGTTCCTGTACTTCTGGAAAATTGGCTTTTTCATGGGGACATTAATTGCATTAACTAGAGATCCTCCCTCTTTCTACAAAGCACACCAATGGTTTCTGCTTGTGATGAAAGCACTGAAGTGGAACAGCTTGTTGAGGTTACTAAGCAAGAACCATGTATGCCTCTTGCAGATGTGTCTTCTCTGTGGTGTGGCTGGGAAGAGGTGTGCCACCAGGCCTCTTGCTTTGTGGGGTTCGGATGGTCTCTTCCTGCCCAGTCCTCTTCTTCCAGAGTTGGAGCTGTTTGAACTAGTTTTTCAGAGGAGGCCAGACTTGTTGCCATTAACAATGTGTTGATTACTGTCCCACTGACCTTCATTTAGACCGAAAACTCATTGTTTCATTCAGAAATGTGGATGTATTTTTTGCTGCCCTGATTAAATTGCCTCTAGAGGCCCATAGTGTCTGCCATACCTCAGAGTGATTATTTGCTTCCAAACCCCTGTTACAGTCCTGCTGACAAGGTTGGCAGAAAAACTGTATGGAGTCCTTATCCCACAACTTCTTTCATCAAGAAGTTGTCTGTCTGCTTCCACACAGGGTTGAACTAGACCTTAGAAATCCTTGTAGGAGAGTCGTAAGATACAAGTTTCATGGTCATTATATAAAAAAATCTTATTTTGCATATTTTGGCAGTTTTCTTTTTTTCCTTTCTTGCAACAGAGGCAAGCACATTCCTCGTGTCTGTAGGCCCTGCAGCTTGCTGGTTCCAATTGCTGCGGTGTTTTGGGGAATCATTAGGGGCATTCTCATCATGTTCTGGAACAGCTGAGAGCATAACCCACCATCTGTGTGCACTGTTGCCTGTTGATCTTGCTTCTGAATCTGCTTCTAAAACAATGAACCTAAATTTGTCCTTCAATGCAAAATTTTGAAGTTTGTTCCTGGCATCCAGAAGTTTACATCAATCAGAGGTAACCTATAAGTTGGTTAAGAAAATAATTGGGAATTATACTGACTAGAAACATATGAGCCTTCAAGGTGACCAGAGGAAGAGTTGTAGAGTGTGTAGACAAGTCTGTGTCTCAGCTAAACAACCTTGTTAAAATTGCATGTCACCTCTTTAAAAAGTGTTGCATTGGAAGACATTCCTCTCTGCTCTTAACTGTCCCTGTGAAGCAGTGACACATGAAGAGTCTCTGCCCAGACGTGTGCTGCAGGACGTCTGGCAGCTGTTTTGCTGCAGGAGATGTTTGGTAGGGTACTCCCTGCTTTGACAGCCACTCGGGCAATTTCACTGGCCACATGTAGAAATGAATGATGCAGTGGGCAAAGGGTGGCAAAAGCCACAGGTCAGTTGGACTTTGAAGAACAGAATCAGCTGGAGCTTTGGAACTTTCAATTACTTATCCCACATCTGGGAAGTCCAGCAGAAGAATAAAGCTCAGTGTAATGAAGCATGAAGGGGAGCTGCTGGACTCATTCTCAAGGTCTTTTTTTGAGCTGCTGGATTTGTAGCTTTGCACTTGTATTCCTCCTGTTCACTCTCCTGCTCTAACTGCTCCTCCAATCCTCAGACTCCCCTCCCTCCCACCAGTTGCTGAATTGCAGAGAAGCCCTGGAACATTTCACAAGTAGCTTTCAAAGCCTTTTTAGGGATTTTAACTGCTCACATCCTGCTGTTCCTAATGGAGCTCCTAATAGAGCTAAGCAGCTAAATCTTGAGCTTGAAAACCTGGAAAGGTCAAGGGAAGTTAAATCCCAGGTATGTGGTGTTCCAGGATTGTCCCTGTGCCCAGTCAGAGCAACTGTGACAGCGTGTTTAGTAGACAAACTGCCTGTCTACCGGGCCTTTCCTTAAGTGCCTCTTGGTACTAATGTATTAGCGTGGCCATCAGTCATCTGCTGCTGAAAGCAGCACTTTGTAGTGCCTGCATTGGTGTGATCACTGTGGGAGGAGGTATTACTGACAGGTTTATCCAGGTAGCTGCAGTTCTAGCAGCCACTTTGGGGCAATCTTTGATCTCCTTTTTTGAAAACAACCAAACACAGATTGGCTTTCAGCTTGCATTTCTAACTGGAAAGTGTCTTAGCCAAATACAAAGTGAACTGGCGAGACCATGGCAACTGAAAGAGTGATGGAGGGACTCTTCCTTGGTCTAAGCTGGAAGACAGGATTTCTAGGGGAGGAACATCTGCAGGCTAAATCTGTACTTTGTTAGGATGGGATCACGTTATTGCAGCAGCACTTAGCAGCACAACAGATCCACACAGATCGAGCAAGACAGATAACCTCACTGAGGAATTTGTATATCTAAATAATTTGCTAAGTGTTTTTTAAAAGAAATACCTTAAAATTCCACGTCACAGTGTTTCCTATGGGATTTCTCTTGAAGTTATTGAAAGAAAAAAAAAAAAAGAAGTAATGCCATCTCAGTTTTAGCCAGCTACTGCTTTTAGCTGACTGGGACTTCTGTTACATTGTGATTGGTACATGCCTTGTTTTGCAATCCTGATTAGACTGTTGAAAGAGTTAGCATATGTCCATTTCAGAGGCTGTTTTGGACAGCTTAATTGCAATATAGCTAACTCAAACCTGTGTGAGGTGTACTTATCAACATAAGGTAATAAAAGCCATCAGTAAAGTGCTACTAAATGTTTATAGGATTTTTCCCCACACTTGATGCAATGAATCTTTTTGTGTGTGATTCATCAGTGGTCAGTTCTGTTTTGACTGTTCAAATCTTGTGATTTATGCTGTATGGCCTCTCATGTCCTAAAGCTAGTCACTGATTTCCTTCAGGATCTTGAATACTCAGGGACTTCCAGTGATGTGTGTGTTTTGGTTTCATCTTTCTTCTCAGACCTGGAGTAAAAACAAGTGCTAGAAGCTTATTCCATCGTACTTGATGATGTATTTTAATGTGTATACAGTTCATTCTGTTCAAGGACTTCACAGAACTTCACGGAGGGAAGATGTTCTGTGCTCTCAAGTTTGGAGACAATTTGGGGAGGAGGGTGCTGAAACACTTTGCTTACTACCTGCTATAAAGTTAGCAGCATGTCTGGACTCAGCTCGAACATATTGACATATATTACCATTGGAGCATGTTAGATAATTGCTGTCATTTGTGAAATTGTGAGGAGGACCTTCATGAAGAATAGGGCAGGAGATAGTAGCTTTTTTAATCATGTATGTTTCTTAGATGAAAAGAACAAATTTGTTGTTGCTGTTCTTCGGTTTCACAGAGCTTGATTGTGGGTACAAACAGGGTAGAGTTTTAATCATGTGTCAAAGTAACAAGGTTGAAGTGACAAAACAGGAAATGTTTATTTTTATTATTCAACTAACCACCTCTTAATAACAACCTACTGATGATACACTTCTCCACTCACAAGAAGAAATAGTTATTTAGTCTCCATGGGAGGGAGCTGAGGGACTTAAGGCTGAGCAACCAAACAAGACAGCAGGGCTTTACAACTTGCTCATTATCATTCCATCACCCTGTGGAACAACTGGGTTTAACTTACTTTCCCTGTGAGCTGCAAACATATGCTCCTCGTTTGCCTCTGCTGTTTAGTCTTGGATGCTGAGCGAGATACTGACTGTAGCATAAATTGGCTCTTCCCTAGACCAGCTAGTAACTGTCACAGTGCTCTTAGCTGCTGCCACCATTGTCAGGGCTGACAGCACATATGGGCATTGTCAGACACAACTCTGAAATGGCTTCAGATATATCTGGGTTTTCTTTCCCTTCTCTAGAGGTTAGTCCTCAACCAGCACTCTGTTTTCACAGAATCACAGGACGTTAGGAGTTGGAAGGGATCTCAGAAGAGCATCTAGTCCACCACCCCTGCCTGAGCAGGATCACAGAATTACAGAATCACTAGGTTAGAAAAGACATTTAAGATCAAGTCCTACCATACCTGTCTTCTCATAAGCCATATCCCTAAGCACCTTGTCTACCTGTCTTATAAATACATCCAGGTACCTACCTAAAGTAGGTCGCACAGAAATGCATCCAGATGGGTCTTGAATGTCTCCAGAGAAGGAGACTCCACAACTTCTCTGGGCAGCCTGTTCCAGTGCTCTGTCACCCTCACAGGGAAAAATCTTTTCCTTATGTTCACATGCAGCTTCCTATGTTCCAGCTTGGACCCATTGCCTCTTGTCCTGTCACTGGCCATCACTGAGAAGAGCCTGGCTCCATCCTCCTGACACTCACCCTTTACATATTTATAAACATTAATGGGGTCACCCCTCAGTCTCCTCCAAGCTGAAGAGACCCAGCCCCCTCAGCCTGTGGGAAGGTGTTCCATTCCATCATCTTTTTGTGCCTGCACTGGACTCTTGAGTTTTCACTGAGTTTTGTTTCTGTAATCTAAACAGACCAAATTATGTGTAGGGACCCAAGCTGGCTGATTAGTTTTAGACTATGAGAAGCTGCCAACTGAGTAAAAGCCTTACCAGCATTTTGGACTATTCTGTTGAATTTAAATCTTAACTGTGGAGTAGCTGCCTTAAAGGATTAGAACTGTGCTACACTAAGCTTACCACCTTTAGATTACTGTCTTAAGTGATTTAAGAACTGAGTCTGTGTCAGGGATGGATCCACTTTGCTGTGTGAGACCTGGGTCCATCTGCAGCTTTGACCTATGACTTGTGCCAATCCTTTCATGGGCAGTTGTTTGCAGCTTAAACTTGCCTTTCTAATCAGTGCAAATGCTGCCTAATGCACAATTCCTCTCACTTTTCAGCATTTATGTTGCTGTGATGAACAATGTCTGTAATTCCAAGTTAATGAATCTATGTTAATGAGTAGAGTATCCACAGATGCCCAAGCTCCTACAGCAAGTGGAGAGAACTGTCATTTAATATCCCAGTGGCCACAGGAGGGGTGAGGGAGCTCTCCTTGCCTAAAGCTTTTTGTTGGAAGCATCCCAAAATATGCTCTTTCCTTGCCTTGAGTTTGATCTTTATTGTTTCCTTACTGTGTGTTTCCTGAAACAGCTCTCAGCTCACACATGGCGAGAGATTCAGCAGAGACTGAGCAAAGCTCACAGAGCCCCTGCTCTGTTTATGGATTCAGTATTTCACAAAGGTCAGTTGTAGCATTGGCCCACAGTTTCCATCAAGCTGGTTGGTGCCTGGAACAGGAGAGGCTGACAGCTGGATTTTTCCAGCCAGGAGAAGAGAAGGCTGTGAGAAGATGTTGTTGCAATCTAGTGGCAGGGAAGAGTGTACAGAGTCAATATCTTCCTCGAGGCATTTAATGACAGGGTGAGACCCATCAGAGACAAATGGCAAAAAGCAAAATTCTCATTAGATATTAGGAAAGAAATATCAATAAAGGTGGCAAAATATTGGGATAGGTTATCTTGACAGCAAGCTCAGCTAACTAACCTGACCTCAAAGGACCTTGCAGTGAGTGGGAAGTTGTGCTAGAGGAGCTCCAGATCCCCCCAAATGAGCTATTTCTGTACTTCTCTGTTTTTAGCTTTCCTGCTGTGTTCCTGTGCCTTTTGGAGAACCAATATGTAAAGTCCAGTTGATGAAAAACATGGATATGTCTAATGAAGCCTGCTTCTGTCTTCTGAGCAATCTTGGAGGAGCAGCTGTTGCAGAGAGGTAGGCATGCTGCTGTCTAGTATGAGCAGGCTCCAACTGGTCATTGTGTAAGTATTTTAGTTGTTGTGCCAAGTCAGCTTATATAAATCACTGTACTCCTTGAAACCCAGCAAATAACAAGTCCCACCATACTTCTAGCCCCTCCAACAAGAGGCTACCACCCCCAGTAGAGTATAAACCCACCTCTCTGTCAGCCTCCACAGCATTAAACTCAACTCTGTGCTGCCTGGCCCTCAATCTCCCTTCACATTGTAAATCCAGAAGGAGAGTGGGTTTCTGACATTTTCAGATAGGCAGTAAAGTATGTCAGAGCCATCCTGGAAACCATGCAAAAAGGAAATTGCATAGTAGAAACCATCACTTAGGTCCCATCTGAATGTGCAGAAACTAACTTTAAATGTGTTGGGCTGCAGATGTCAAGCAGCACAGAATGGTGTGGGATAGCTGAGTGTGCTTTTCCATAGCATTGCCTTGAAGCAGGGTAGAGGTGTGCTGGATTTAGGTTCCCCACTTGCAAGTTTATTTCATATGGCTATTTCCTTTGCTCCTGCAGATAAGGTAACATGGAAGTTGTCCACCCTAGGAGTGTCCCTCAGTAACAGATGATAATTATGCTCATGGGACTGGAAGGAGCTGTGCTGGATCCACGTCAGAAGCAGCAGGAAGATTTAAGGTAGTGTTACCAAATCTAATAGTAAAATACAGAAACAAAATAAGCAAGAGAGAGATAGTGAAAGCCAGTAATTCCAAACCTGAGTCCTGGTATACAAAGGGCATATCAGTTGTGGCTGAGTTCTGGTCAGCTGGCATTCCTTTTTGGATGTGCTGATATGGATGAGGCAGTGGATTATGAGGAGGTAAACCATAACTTTAACACCATTTCTGTATTGCTCATCCTGAATTTAAACCTCACGGCACTTAAGCGTTGTCAGCTGTAGAGAGTTATTGACTTCCAGCTGACTAACAAAGCGATACGATGTCCCAGACTGGAAATAAAATACCCTTTGGAGCTTCTTAGGCTGGGTTAAACTGCTGAGGCTGGAAGCTGCTGAAGGCTCCCTGCAGTTGTGCAGCAGCTGGAGGGATGGCCCTGTTAGCCGGGAGCCTGGCAGGGTCTGCGTGGCGCAGCCTGCCTGTCACTGCGCCGAGGACACACCGTAACAGCGTTCCTTTCCTTCTCCCCCAGTTTATCCTGGCCACATGTGTGGGTGACAATTTTGTATTCTAGACTTGACCAAATTGTTCTTTGTTATTTGTTATGGGAGGTGGAATGAGAACCAAACTTTAAGTTTAAAAGTTTTAAACTTTACTTGATATGTTTTAACCACACTTGTGGTTTGTCATGGGGCAATGGTAAATAACTAAAAAGTTACCCTTCTGTGGGGCAGCAGGAGTGGGTGTGTAGCACAGTAGTTTTCATCTGGTTTTCAGGTTCCTCAGGACTGAGTCACACTCTGTTTTGGAATGCTGCTCAGAGTTGTCACCTTTTTTTTCTCTATCATTTTCATAATGACACCTAAGCCTGTTTGATAACAGCTTTTATCTAAATGCATCCTGCTTTTGTCCCATCATTGAGCTAAGGGGATCCTGGGGTGCATTAAGAGGAGCGTAGCCAGCAGGTTGAAGGAGGTGACCCTCCCCCTCTACTCTGCACTGGTCAGGCCTCACCTGAAGTCCTGTGGCCAGTTCTGGGCTCCCCGGTACAAAACAGACAGGGATCTCCTGGAGAGAGTCCAGTGGAGGCCACAAAGATGATGAAGGGCCTGGAGGATCTCCCCTGTGAGGAAAGGCTGAGTGAGCTGGTGCTGTTCAGATTTAAAAGAAGACTGAGAGGGGATCTCATCAATGTTTATAAAGATCTGAAGTGTGGGAGGTGACCTGTGGGGACAGGACAAGGGGCAGTGGTCACAAGTTGGACCACAGGAGGTTCTGCACTGATATGTGGAAGAACTTCACAGTGAGGGTGACAGAGCACTGGAACAGGCTGCCCAGGGGGGTTGTGGAGTCTCCTTCTCTGGAGATATTCAAGACCCATCTGGACACTGACCTGTGTGACCTGCTCTAGGGAACCTGCTTTGGCAGCGGGGTGGACTCGATGATCTCTGGAGGTTCCTTCCAACCTCTACAGTTCTGTGATTCTGTAATTCTGTGATATGCTTGACCCATGTCAAGCTCTACTGAGTATTAATGACAGTGGAACTGCTTGGGATGCTGGAAGAAACAAGGGTGGGAAATGGCAGAACTGATGTTCCCAGATGTGTTTTGTTGAGATTTTCTTGAAGTGGTTTTGTAGCGTTTGGTATTGGGGCTCAGTAGGAGAGAAAAAGATTGGAAAAAAGGGGTATGTACACATGTGGGTATGAGGGTGGACCAGACCTTGAGAACACCTGGAGTTAACAAATGTATTCATAGCATGGTGTGGTCAGGCTTTGCTTCTAGATGCATCTATCTTGATATGGTCTTTTGGGTTTTCCCTTGGAGTGAATGAGGACAGAATTCTTGCTACCAGAGAGAATTTTATTTTGACTTAATTTTATCAATTCATGTAAGAGTAGCATGCAGCTAGAGACAGTATATGTGACACAGCCTGACTGTGAATTAATAAGTAAATAATTAGCAGAATTATGTGAGCTGTGCCCTTACAAAGTTTATTTGAATTTCAGACCAGGATAGGAGCAAGTTTGTGAGTGTTCTTGTACCAGAGCTGTGTTTCCCTCGTCAACAAAATGCCTCTCTTATTTTGGCCCTTCCTCTCTTATGTCCTGCAAATGTGCCTTTGCTGGGGAGAAGAGAAACCTTGGACTTGTGTTTGCATTCAAGGTTTTGTTTTACATTTGCAATGGCCTTTCTGTATGGAATTCTTCACTCCTTCTGCTCTAAAATGCTATCACTTTCCTTCTCTTCAAATTGTCTCTTCTGAAGAGCATTTTGCAACACTGCATATAAAACTGCTACATAAAATTAAGTGGTATTGTTTGGTCTGTTGTAATGGTCTATTGTGTGTGTTTAGTTTGGGCCAGGTTATATCCTGACGAGGAACAAGGCAATTACATGAGAATCCAGAGCTGCCTGCTCAGTGTTATTTTTTTTTATTTTAGGTAGAATAATGGCCTCAACCTTATGCCAAATGCCCTTTTTTACCACACCCTTCTTACCTTCTTCTGTTTGTATAAGATTAGTGAAGTATAGAGAATGTTTAATTAAGTTTAATTGCATGACAGCTTAAAAGTGGGAAGGTAATTACTCATTTAATTATTGTGCTGCTTCGTGCTTAAAGTGTGTGTATAATTGCTCTTTTTATAAGGACACTCAACTTTGCAAGCTTGCATGAAATTATAGCGGCTTCGTACCTTTTGCTCCTCTTTAAAGTGAATCTAAGCAAGCAACCTCTGTAAAACAAGAGAAATGCTTTCTGTTACCCCTGGCATTATTCCCCCTTCTCTGTTCAGTTTTGATGGTGTCACCCTCCCTCCATGGCACTTCTCTATTTTTCATTCACAGTCGTAGAACACACTGAAACCTGGGCTTGCAGACATGCAACCGTAAACTATTATTTCCTACACAGTCTTTGTTAGTTATTTCCACAGTGGCATCCCAGTAGGTCATGGAATGTGACTCCTTCAAACAGTCAAAGGTTAAGTGACTACTAGTTAAGAGTGCTGCTAGGAGACTTTTCTGGTGTGCATGAGGGTGCTTAGAGATGCAAACAAGTGCCCTTCTTTGCAACAGTCCATTGCTCTTCTCCACTCAGCAGTAAGGCTGAGGTACTGTTTCCTGCAGTCCAGTAACCCCTGGAGCAGCTAACCATGATGTCCAAAAGATGGCTTTCCTGTAGAAGTCACCGGAGTGGAGATGAGCAGAGCAGTGAAAGAGAAAGGCAGCTATTCAATAACAATCACTCTGGTAGCTGCAAGGGGACTCAAAGTTGGAGGTCTGTATAAGATTATTGTTTGTTGAAGTAGCAACCAGCTAGATTACATGAAAATCCCAGCACAGAAAGTCCCTCTGTAGGCAGCAGGCAAGCAAACAAATTTCCTCAACTTCCTCAAGGTTGCTGTCAAATTAATTTCTCTACTGGGGAGTTCTCTTGCCTTTCCCAAGTGAGAGGTAGCAGCATTGTGTGTGACAGAGGGTCCTTATGGTGAGTTGGTGCTTTTATTTTGCAACCCTGATCTGATATGTCTGAATGATTCCAGTGCCAGTCTTGTGTGCTCCGTTCCTCTCGGAGAACTGAAGGGCTGCACAGGCCAGAGGGCACCATATTCTGATTTGGGCCCCTCTTCAGTTTGCAGCTCTGCTGGTTACTGCCTGAGTGCCTCCAAACACATTTCTTTCTCTGGGTAAGGACTACTTGAGGAATTCTGGACTACTTGAGCAATTCTGGCCTGTCCCTTTTGGGTAGCCCAGGGCCCTGTGGGTTCTCCCTCCTGTACAGGAACGTTATTCCTTGACACCATGAGAGGCTTTTAGCCTTCCCTTCCATATCCATTACCTCTCCACCTGTCCCCCTAGCCTTGTGTACTGCCAGGGCCCTCTGTGGTTCAGGCTTTTATTTCCAAGTCACTACCTGAAGGCAGTGATTTGGCTTTTCAGTAACCCTTTGGGAACTGGTGCCATTTGGGCATATGCTTCCCACTCTGTCCTGTGGCTGTTATGGAAACTTCTGTCAGCAAGGTCGGATTTAGTAATAAACCAATAAGCACATTTGTGGCTGGAGCACTGGATTAAGATAGTTTTTGTTGAAAATATCTGGTGTTCTTTCTTGCCCCTGTCAGTGGGGAAAAATGCATGCTCTTTCCACACAGGAAAGCGAAGGGGAGTGGGGCTTCATGTTGGGACATTTCAGATTTTGTTAGACTCTTGGAAGGCCCGTGGTTACGTGTTGCACAATAAGTAGGTCTAACCCGTGGGTCTGACAGGGGCAGTGAAGAAATAGGATTTTGGAGGGTGTTGACCTGAGAAGCTTATTTGTGTGGTCAGGCAAAGACAGTGGACAGTTGCTGTTAAAAATGGGATGGTGAAAGAGGAGAGTTCCAAACTCATCAGGACTTCTGATGTGTGTCCTTAGGCAACAAAGTGCTGCTTTGTTCTGGGCAGTGGCAGCAGCCTCTGAGCTCCAGAGCTCCTGGGACAAGCATCCTTACTAAAGCAGCTCTATTTAAGCACAGACTTCTGGTGTTATGTAGTAGAGCCAGTTCTCTCCTTCCTGCAAGTCAGCCTGTCCCAGCTCATGGATCCAGAGAGCTCTGTGAAGAGAGCTGCTTTGTGCAAAGCAGCAGGTACCCTGTCTTCTGTAAGTAGCAAGCTGCTGAGCTGGCAGAGCCTGAGCGTAAAGGTAGGGCCTAGCAGAGCATAAAGTTTACAGCTTTGTGCTGTTTAATCCGTGTTATGCTTTTACAAAGATAAACTGCAAGGAGGAATAGACTGGAGCATGACAGATTCATCTGGGACTAAATGATTTTTTTACTTTTAATCACCTGGATAAAGGCATAGCCATCAGGCATGCAGATGTGTGGGAGAAAGAGAAATTGTGCTTAGCTGACATTGAGGTAATGATATACATCAGGCAGAATTGACTGAAGTGAGTGAAATACGACTGTGGTGACATGAATGCCGAATTAACCTCATATGAAGACTGTTATGGGAATAATAGAGTCTTCATTTGATGAGTGCCAGATGAGCTTGGTTTGCTGCTGCTAGCTGCCACCTGAACTTCATCTGCTGACTTGGTTGTTGACTTGGGAAAGCATATCAGGAAGTACTGATATCATTAGCTGTGAGACCTTGGGGATTCATCGTCTCTGGAAAGTTCAGTTGACCATCCAGAGGCTGTAGTTCTCGGAATTTTCATGTTTTATTGGTACTTAGGTGCTTTCTGCTGTATTTAAAAGGAATATTTCTTCCAGGCTACAGCCATTTATCTAAAAAAATATCTATGGGGAATAGACATTGCTTGATATGGCCTGATACAGCATTATTGCTAAAACAGTTACAGGTAGAGAGCAGTAGCTGGAAATGTGCTTGAATGCTTTGCTAAATAAAGACCTGAATTCTCTACGTGATTTGTTTGAACTTGGGTTGGTTTTTTTTAATGGAGGAAAAAAAATTAAAATATTTCTTAATTGGTGTTATGAAGATAATAATGTCACAGTGTCAGTAAAGCCAGTAATAAAACCAGTCTCAGGGTGTTACACCTCTGAGATGCTTTTTGATCAGAAGTTCTGTCGGCAGTTGTGGGGGTTTTTTTAACAAAATGTGCTAGTCTTAAGGGATTTCTCTCCTTTTTTTATTCTCTTTGTTTAGAGCAAAGAATAAATGCTCATCTCAGTCTAAGTAGCAGCAGGGCAGGAATGAGTTTTATTTCCTTTTTCTCCATGAAATTAAAGTCTTCTCTTATACTTAATGTTGAAAGTACAAAAAGAAGTTGAGAAATCTAATGTCAGTTATTTTCTTCCTTAAAAATGTCACACAGCTTTTTACTAAAAATCTTGAGTTGAAATACCTGTAGAAATAGGTATTAATAGATGGGGTTTTATCGTGATTATACATGCTTTCTTCAAAAATGTAGAAAGAGCATGTTGGAAAAGGAGAGGTCAAATGGAAATGGTTCCACATAACTTTTATCTTTGAAAGCATGAAGCTTAACTGAAGCTTCTAGCACTCCCCTGGAAGTAGATACAGTTACCCCTGAGTCTGAAAGAGTATGAGAGACAGGGTTTATATGGTGACAGGCTTACTTTCCTGGAGATGAGGTATAAATCTTGCACAATTAAACAAGACTGTTATTTGGAGGAGTGAATGATTTATAATTGTGTCCTTACTTTAGTTTTTATTCTGAAATATTTCAGGGGCACCTGATGCTCTGAAATTTTCTGTTGAAAAACTCTTATTTGTGTCATCCTCCCGTACTGAAAATAAATCAATCTATCTTAATACATATTATACACAGTAATTTGGTAAAATTGCACGTGGAAAGGTATTGGCTTTTCCAGATGTTTCCAGATGTTTCCAGATGTTACTCTAAAGTATAATATATCATTCCTGTGTGTGCATCAGTGTTTGACAACTGATTACTTGTAGGCTTACTAAAGTGAGGTGGTGCTAACTTTGACTTTACCTGGGAACAAAGTAGCTCTAGATCTCCTGAAGTGCCTGGCTTGCTTCTGCACTGGTCAAGGAGTTGCACTGATCTCAGCAGCTCTTTGGACACTTAACTGCCATTAAAGACAAACTATCACAGTTCTGCTGGGCAATTCTCATAGATTTTCCAGACACAGTGCCCACAACTGGGAGTGTGTTCCTGATTGCTCTGTCCTCCCAGGGTTCTCACTTACCTGGGTAAAGGTGATGTCCCCCAGGAAGGAAACCTGCACAGGGGCCAGGTGGGTTAGGAAGGAGAGCTCCCCGGCCTTCGAGGGGACTCGTTGGGAGGGGTTTGCAGAGAAATTGCTGTGCAGTATGAGCAGAGGAGGTGATTTGTTGAGAGAAAGATGAGGGAAAGCAAGGTTTTCAAAGGGCAAGTACTTACAGAGATTAAATGTTACAGAGCTTGATCTGCAGCTGGTAAATAGGAAAATGCCAGGGTGGTATTTCTGATCTGAACGTCTCTGCAGATTAACAGTAATTAAAGCTGGGCTCAGTCTGCTTAGGGCTTTCTTTTCCCTCAGTGTCCACATGCTTACCTATTACTACTAAAAATCAAGTATATTAATACCAGTTTCAAATGTCTTTTAATGTATAAAACCTCTAGCAGATTATGGACAAAGTCTGTACTGTTTAATCCCAAATGCTCCAGAGTGACTCTGTGTATTCCTCTGTTTGTTAAAAAGAAGTATAACTGTATCACTAATGCATAATCACATATATGTATGGTATATAATTTTTAAACTTCCACAAATGAAACACTCCAAAGCCACACAACACCAATTAGAGTGGTAACACGAATCCCAGGCAAGTTGGGTATCCAGTTATCCTTTGCTATAGACCTGATTTGGAGCAGGTTTCTTTGGTTTGGTTTTTGGGGGTTTCTCTTCTTCCTGCTTCCTCTTTTTTTATTTTTCCAAGAACATTTGTGTTGAGAAGGAACAGAGTGGTGCCTGGAAGATGCTTTCACTGTGCAGGATGGCTCACGGTCGGGACTCTAGAATCCGTGTGCTTCCTCTGTGTGTGTACAGAGCTGACCTGCACGCTCTCACTGAGTAGCACACGGGTCAGTTCACCTCTTTGATCTGAGCCCTGTTGGGATTGCAGAGGAGTCTTGGTGTGCAGCTTCCTACCCCACCCCAGTGTGAGGAAATGAGACTGACATCCTAGACACAGCTGCCTGGCTTACATACAACAAGAAATCGTAAGGCAATTGCATCAGAAGCCTGAATCTTGGGATGGCAATTGTTGTCTAACCCGCTGTATTAGCATAGTATTGCATATGTATATATTCTAGCACCATCTAGCAGGTTTTCAAGGTAACATCTATAGTAATAAAACATAAGATGTGAATTCCGTATAGAAAGAGATAAAGCAATGAGTGAGAAGGAAGAGGAGGAGAAAAGAGGAATACAGAAAGAAGAAATCTGTCTTGGTGGTAGCCTGACACTACTCAGAGTAGTAAACTGCGTTGGAATGGTTTCCTGATGTGGCAGCCATTTCACAATTTGCCCAAACAGGGAGACAACCTGGGTCTATAAACACTCTCTAGTGCTTTCATTGTGCAAATGGCTTTAAGAAATGTCTTACGATGACACCCTCCGTTACTGGTGCATTGTATCCTAATGCAGTAGCAACAGTGACCATACTGATGGCTCCTAGTGTCAACCATCTCCCAGTTTGCTGTTAGAGAAGCTTAGATTTAAGATTTACTTCTTTAATTTACTTTATCAAAGTTCATATGGAGTTTAGAAAGAAAAACCCCACTGAGTTATCTCTCATGACAAGCCCTGTGTGTGAATGTAATCTTTCAATGCTGTTAGATTCTGTTTATTTCCCATTCCAGCTAGTACAAGTGGCATTTGGAATCAGGCAGTTTGTCTGTGAAGTTCTGCTGATAACCAAGGTCATACCACTACAGAATTTGTACTTTCAGAGTGACTCTTTGGCCTGTGACGCTTCGAACGAAGGACGGTGGCATTCTGAGCTGCAGCAGTGCAAAGCTGAAGTTTCAGTGACCAGGTCCCTTCAGGAGGTGCTGTGGAGTCTTCCTGAAACCTTCTGTCTCTAGTAAAACTATTGAGATTGATACACCTGGTTTAATGAGCAGTTACCTGATCCTCCCAGCCTCCTTCTGCCAGGTGATATCCTGTCCTACATGTCCAGTAGTGCTCGGTTCCCAGAACTAAACTGGCAGATAACTAACCTCACAGCAACCATTTTTCCCTGTGAAAGCTGTCAGTGTGCTCAGCAGATACACTCTGTGCATCAGACCTATTAGATTATTATAGTCTGGAGGTGGGGAGTAACATTAGTGGATTGATTGACTTCAGACAGTTTGGATCAAAAAATAAGAAATGTACAAGTTATTGCACGTGACACGAGATGTAAAATGAGACCCATGAAATAAAAAGGTGGTGATTTTTATTTTTTTAACTAGGCAAATAATACCTCTGGGATCCACCTTGTTCTCACTGCATCTAACAGCCAAGTAAAGGGTAAAGAGATAGCTGAACAGTTGCTGGTATGAAAGGTTAGGATGTAAATGTTATAAATATTAGGTTACAAGACAAGGTATGGCTGTCATTTTGGAGGCAAGAGATAAGCACAATCAAAGACAGAAAAAAACCCAGTCACATAACATCAGATTAAAAAAAAGCCTCAAATCTTACTTTAACTAATAAAACAAAAATAAATCCCTACTAGTTTCTTAAGGGAAAATAAATAAATAAATAAATAACCCTCTAAAAAAACCCCATCCCAAACCAAAAATACAAAGAAACAAAGGAAAAACTCAGCCCAAAATATCAAACTACCAAACCAAAACTAAACCCTGAACAGGCTGGTTTGAGGATCTCTGTAAATCACAGCTTCCTCAACTTGTTTCCAAGCAGGCAATTCAAGACCTCAGAGGGTGTCCTTCCAATGAGCACTTAAATCACCAAACCCTTATCGGCACAAAGTAGAGCAACATTTCTGTCAGGAGATTTATCCTGCTGTTTCATTTGAATTCAGCAAACCCCATTAGCACAGTGTCACTTCCCCAGAGCTAGCACAGCTGCTGTATATTCTCTGTCCCTCTTCTTGGGGTAGTGAAGGCTCTGGGACAGTCCTCCATGAACTGAACCGAATTGGTTTGCAGCAGACCATAGGCTGTCACTCAGCTGTGCTGTTGGCCGAGGGCCAGAATGCCAAGCACTCTGCTTTTAGTGATCCTGCCTGTGGTGTTGCCCCTGTTCTTACAGGCTTATCCAAGAAAGAACCATACAGTTTCTGTGCTCTGGTTTTGTTTGTCTAATGGCCGTGATTCTGTGATTTTACACGAGTGTTAATAGGATTTTTGGCCTTCAAGGAAACTGTTAGGTGTTTATATTCTCCCAGTCAGTGTATTGAAAGAGGCAAATATGGCAGTGTGTGTTTTGACAAAAGGTGGGTGCTAGGTAGAGAGCATTAGGTTTTACTTACCTACTCACCTATGTTTCTTGGTAGTTTGGGGCATCTTGTCTTTGTCATCTGTAGTGATTTCTGTGGTCTCTGTAAGCAAACATAGTGAAACTTGTTGTTTGCTTGTGAAGTGCTAGAAACAGTAGCAGGAGACAAAAGAACTGTATTGATCTGCTTTGTCTGTTGGGCCAGGGTAGGAGCACCTGAGTGTTATCTCTGAATTTTTCTCAGATCAAGTAGTGGTACCTTACGGGACATGGACTTCAGGACCTCAAGCTTATTCCCAAACAAAGGCTGATATCCCATTTGTCACTCCAAATGGGAGAGAACTTCTCATGCTTGACCTGGTTATGCTGCTCTGTGTCCCAGCCATCCCTACAGGTATCCAAGAGCTGCCTTGTCTTACCCATTGTTTGTCATAAAGAGGTATCTTACCATCAGTGGGGAAGGAAATTCAAAATCTTCAGCCCCCAAAACACAATCGCTGCCTATGCTTCCATACTGTCATGTCTGACCAAAGTCCAAAGATCTCCTTACCTACTGCATCATCCAAAATCACTCAAATATGCTAAGTGTTATCTTGGGTTGCTTCTCTTAGAGCAAATTAAAATGTGGCAAGTTTCTAATTCCTAAATTCAAATATTTTGAGATAGTTTTTTCCATGTGGCATCATATTCCACATGGGAGGAGTTAGAAACAAATTTTCATCTTCAGGTGTGCTTGACTTTGAGACTAGTTGGTTTTGTCCCACCTGTGTTTAAATTCTGATGTGATGGATAATTGTTTGTTTGGACCTTACAAGCTTACATGAGGAGGACAAGATTTGTGAAATGACATGATGATACCTCTCTAAATATTCTTGACTGGAAAGCAAGTAGATGCAAAGGTCTTTTGGCGTTCAGGAGAATCAAAATGGCTTGGCCAATAAACATGCATCCAGGCATTGAATTAGCCCATGGTCCACAATCAACTCTAAATATTCCTCCACTGTTTTATTCTGAGGAAAAACAAATGCAATTTGAGATAGACATTCTGATTCACTGTACACACTTATGTTTCCTTGCGGAAAAGATTTATTAGGTTAAGGGAAATTATCTGAGTCTGCATTGTTTGTATAGTCTTGAATTTTTTACCAAGTGACTTCCAGAAACCTATTGACTTTTCCCAATACATCAGGACTCATACTCTGCGCCTTGTATGAAATTGCAGTGACTTGCTGTAATTCAGGGGCCAAAGCTTGTGAGAGAAAGGGGTCCCTGTGATGTGGGACACGTGATTTAGAGATCCTCAGAAATCTGGAACCAGTTTCCATAGCTCTGGTGAGCCCTGTGTGATGTGTGGCAATATATTACAGGACTTTTCCTGCCCTTCATTGCTAGAATGAGGATAACTTTTTTTTTTATGGACTACTTAATTTATCAAGAAGTTTGGAGTGTGAAAGAAGCTTTAGAGTAAGCTGCCTTGACATTAAGCAATTTCATCCCTGTGAAGGGCTACTAGTTACATAGAGCAACAGTGTGTGCTTGCAGCCCAGAAAGCCAACTGTATCCTGGGCTGCATCAAAAGCAGTGTGACCAGCAGGTCAGGGGAGCTATTTATTTCTCTTCACATATGACTACTTACACCCTCAGGAGAGCAGAGAAATTTAAGACTAGTGTTTGCAGTTTTTCATTACACATTGTATCTCTAATGTTGTTTTATTTCACCTCTTGTCTTCTGAGGTTTTGAGTGCAGGACAGTCCTGTGTATGTCTTCAGTGCAAGTCAAGGAATTGCGTGATTTTTTTCAGAAAGCACTGGGTTTCATCTACAGAGGGAATTCCTTGGTACCCTTAGAAAGAAGATGACTGAGATGGTCAAGAAAAGAAGGGAAAACAAAAACTCTAATGCTGTACCTCAGCTCTCTTTATCTTCCTTGTGGAGGGAGTGCAAAATGGCCCTTCTGAGCAGGTTGGTTGCAAAAGGAGATGTTTCTTTGGGTGGCTGTGTGGTTGTTCTTATCTGGAACAGGTAGTTGCTGTGAAGCTGCTGACAGATGATACAAGCCTGTAGTTGCCATTCTCTGTGGCTGCCAGTGCTCAATCTGAACTCTGCAAACTTCCCATTGATTATGCCTCTGCAGCCCAATTTTCTTGGGTTTACTGCCCAGCTCCTGCAAAACACTCCTCTGGAGGGTCTACTGTCCTTCTAGACAAAGAAGGAAATCTGACACTAGACACAGTAACCTTCTGCTGGTGCTTAATCTGCAAGTTTCTAGTGTTCAGGTAGATAATCCATTTATCTCTCATTAATATAACTGTACTACTTTTTCTCCTTCTACTCCACAATTAAATGGAAAGCCAAGGAAGCAGAGAAAACTATGAGGTTTAGAGTAAGTAGGAACAGCAAGTGGAGTGAAAGTAAATGAATAAAATATTTCATAAAATGGAGTCTCACTGTGCTACCAATCATCTGTTTGTGGTGACCTGAACAGCTTTGCCAGCCTTCTCAGCTCTTTTTACACTCCAGAGTTTCTGGTTTAGTTGGTGCCTGGTTTACCTGTGCTCTCCTCTAGCTTAACAGTCTCTAGGGTGAGTTTTTAACAGTCAGCTCAGTGAAGAGGAGAAATAAGAAAGCCATTGACCTGTATCACTGGAATAATTTTGACAGGCTGTAAATTGGCATCATTACACTTGCATTAGCCAGTCAGACACACGTTTACATGCAATAGGAAGAGAAGTATCTACATGAGAATACAATTTTTCAGGCAATATCAGGAGAGAACAGAGATGTCAGTTAGTGACTTCCTGTGATAACTCCCTTTTTCTCCAGATAGCACTTTAACAAGGTCAGTTTTGGAAGCTAGGAGGGACAGAGCAAAGAGAAGGTGGCAGGGCACAGTACAAATGTTTTCCAATGGAGACAGAAAATTAGCAGTCACCTATGGCCTGAAGATTCCTTGGAGGTTTATGAATGATCCTGTAGTAGCTTAGTGTCATGGTGTGACTAGGAGTAGCCACACAGCAACTTCCATTGCAGCTGGCATTTGATTGCAAAGGGTAGTTTTTATTAATTCTCACTTTAAAATTAAATCAAAATAAAAGCAATGCATTTAGTATCCAATACATCTGGGCCGCAGCTTGGGGTAAAATGCTCTCTTCTCGCCTCCTGAGCAGAAGTGGAAGGACTCATCAGGGTGGCATTTTGAAGATATTTAGATGAACAGTTGCTGTGGGACTGCACAGATGGTTTCACAGTGTACTAGTGGTACAGCTGCAACTTCAGCCTATGTCTCCAGACTTGCAGGCTTGAGCAGAGTCCGAGGGCTGTCGCGGTTAAGATGAGTACCAATCCAGTCAGAGGGACTGGTGGTTAAAGATTTAAGAAGTTGGGCTGATTAGACACACAGGTAACTGGGAGATCCATTAAAGTACTACTGTGTGCCACAGGACTGTTAAAAACAGCATCTTCCAGTAGGGTTTGGACAGATTGATTTCTCTTTCATTCAAAAAACCTTCATCTTCTGACAGCTAGAATTGTTTCTGGGTTCACACTCTTCCTTGAGTAGATCCATTTTAAAGGTATGAATATTTGACAGACTTTGCTCTCCAGTTCTCCAAAAGCTAAAATAAGAATAGCTGAAGATACTTTGCTACTTGTAATTTAATATTGCACAACATGCAAGCACATGCTTGCTTTGTCTGGGTTCTAACAGTTTTTATTAATGGCAGATTTTAAGGAGTACTATATCCTTACTGGGCAGCAGCTGCTTTAAGTTCTGCTGTTTATTTAAATTGAAATTTGTGATTATAAAAATAAACCCAGACTATTTCTTGGAGAGCTGAGTCTAAAAGGAAAGGCTGCAAGGTTCTGATCAGCCTCACAACATAGACCTAAGGTTATCTCCTAGTAATCTCTGTGTGAAACCATAATTTCTGTTTTGACTAGAGTGTTTTTCTTAAAAACAGGGTTTTTTTTGAGTATGCTTTGCGTGTACATGATGTGAATAGTGTTCCCTAGAGTGAAACACTTAAATGCAGCAGTACTGCCTTACTCTAGTTTCTTTGAATACTTAGCATAGAAGTTCCTGTTGCCAAGGAGAGGAGAAAGGTATGCAGGTATACATAAGGCCTAATTTAGCTAATGGGGGGAGAACACAAGCAAAAGGGGATAATCTGAATTGGCTTCTGGTGCGGAATAGTTATTTCACATTAATCCTTCTGTTGGAGGCTCTCTCACATAATTAGCTGAACTTTAATTCAGTCTCAATTTGCTTCTGAAGCCAGTTAAGTTAAGCTAGAGACAAACCTTTACTAATAACTGTAGCCCAGACATTTGTTTGTTTAGCAAATGCCTGTGTTATGCTGTTGCCAAAGTGTACCATTACTGTCCTGGTATGGAGCTGCCTTGCAGCTGTATCAGTCCAGCAGCCCAAACTGAGAGATGTGGGGGTTGACTGGCAGGGTAAGGTATGCTGAAACCTCAGCCTAAACTCCAAACCATTGAAATAAGACCACTGTCAGTGGCTCACTTGCTCTCCAACAGGTATATTGCAAAGAATTTGCTGCAAAAATTTATACAAATCTTTCAGTTGATGCTATCAGAAAGATGAGTGATGCTTTTTAAATGTCGAGGGAATTTTTCAGAAGTGGAAAATAGTGAGAGATGTAACTTTTGAAGGAAGTTGGAAGCTTTATTGGGGCTTCAGATGTTCTCTCTGGTATTTGGGGGAAAGAAGAACAGTCAATTTTCTGAGGATTTCTTTTTCTGTCTGCTATAGTATCCCAGAAAAAAAAAATCTAGTCTGTGACTAATTTTCTGAGTTTTGATATGCAGACATGAATACTTTATGTATTGAGTTAAGAATCTAAGCAGTAATTAAATAGAGATACAAGCAATCCATTCTGTGCATTCTCTATTGCATCTTGAAGTAGATACCCTTTTATGTAATCTTTAGCTGGAGCTGTAGTGCTTGGGGAGATAATAAGGTGCATCATCCTTAACTAGTTAAATTATTTAAAGCCAGTAACAAAATAAATAAAGCTAACTGCGCAGTTCCACTTCCACATCACTACAGGAGGTAAGAGAAAAATAATCTCCCTAAATATTCTTTAAAAAGCTGTTCATCAAAGACTTGTGAGCAAGTACTAGCAGACCAAGGCTACTTAATCATGTAAAAGATATAGAGATAATTTCTAGATGCATTTCAGAAACATGCACTTTCAGATAGGTAATTTTGATGGTGCTCATTAAAGTATCTGCCTCGAAGGAGTAAAGTTCTCTAGTCTCTTCTAGTATGATGGTCATTCTCAAATATTGAAAATATTCACAGACTTGTCTGGGTTGGAAGGGATCCAAAAGATCTCTGAGTTCCAAGCCCCCTGCAACCAGCAGGGCCACCACCCTTCAGGCCGGTATCTAGACAAGGTTGCCCAGGGCCCCATCTAACCTGGCCTTGAACACCTCCAGGGTTGGGGCATCCCCCACCTCTCTGGGCAGCCTGTTCCAGCACCTCACCACTCTCTCCATGAAGAGCTTCCCCCTGCAATATCTAGTCTAAACCTTCCCTTCTCTGGCTTCAGTCCATTCCCCCTTGTCCTACCACTATGTACTCTTGTAAAAATCCCATTCCCCTCCTGTCCATATGCTCCCTTTAAGTACTAGAAGCTGCAATGTGGTCCCCCCGCAGCCTTCACTTCTCCAGGCTGAACAAGCCCAGCTCCCTCAGCCTGTCCTCACAGGGAAGGTGCTCCAGCTCCGTGACCATCTTTGTGGCCCCCTCTGAACCCTCTCCAACAACTCCACATCTCTCTTGAATTACCCCTCTCACAAGGGCAGAGAGGGACAATGCCCTCCCTGTCCGTGCTGACCACCCCTCTTCTGATGGAGCCCAGGAGACAGTTGACCTTCGGAGCTGCAGGAGCCCAGTGCTGGAAGCATACAGCAGTGGTATGCTGGTAGCATATGGGGTATCTGGCTGCAGTATTGTTAGCAAGCACTGCTACTGTTGACTCAATCTCTATGCTAATGGACAAATGCCATTACCACTACTACAGGGAAACCAACTGGATCCTTTCAATACTCTGCTATTCTGTGATTTTACATATTAGTTGAGATCAAAGACTTGTCATGACTAATGAATATGTGGTACACAAAAGCAGAGCTGAGTTTAAGCTACGATAGAAAGAAAAAACAAGGGGAGGGGGAAGATTAATCAATGTATCTCATTTGGAAAACTCTTAATTGCCATTTTTTTCCCTTTAAATGCTTGCAGTGTTTTCTTTCCTAGTTTCATGGCTCTTTAGCTGGGGTCTCATGAACAAACTGAACCTGTATCAGTGGTCATTGACCATTGACCCTGTGACCAGGAGAAGCACTGACAAGGCTCTAAAGGAGCTCACTCTGCAGAAATGAGTTGAAAAGGAACAAGAATTAGCATCATTTTGTGAAGGAAAGCTATGCTCACAAACTGGTCACAAAGCAAGTGGTTAAGGGCAAGCCCAATGATGCAGATGACCTTAATATTAAAAAGATGCTTTAGATATCCCTCACTAAAGGAGCTTCACGGGTGAAGATACCCACTGACTTTCCATAAGGGTTCATGTGCTTGTGTGGATAAATAGTTGGGTAAAAAGTGTAAAGAACATAGAAATGGATGATCAGTTTTCAAAGCATGAAGAAGTGTTGGTGTCATTAGAGAGAAGCTTTTATTTGAATCAGTGCTGTCTGACATACAATCTTGACAATGGTCATGGTCAGAATAATCTTGTAATCTTGAAAACAGGGTGAATAGGCAGTCCTAAGAATGTCAGGATGTTAATGAAAAAGGCCATCCATAAAGAATTGCATAGAAATATTATGATCTGAAGTGAGTGAAAGAAATGGCAGGTGAAACTCTGTGTAGAAAAATGTAAAGCAATACACATAAGAGAAAGTAGAACCCTGTCTGTACATACATTAAATGGTGGCTTCTGGGATGTCTGTTTTTAATTAGAAATCATATTTTAGCATCCTGATGGATAGTGTGGTGAAAATACTAGCTCAATTCTCAGTACTATCCTAAAAAGGAAATAATATGATAGATGTATTTTTAAAGAAATAGAGCAAATCAAACCCATTCAGAATACTGTGCGTATTCCTGGTTTTCTTTCCTCAGTATCAAATTAATTTCTAGGTATAACTGAAAAAGATGCATAGGAGGATATTTACTAATACTTCTCTGTAATCAAAATATGGAGAAAGATTCTTCAGCTCAGAAATGAGGTAGCTGAGAGGTTTAATGAAGTAAAACAAGTAACAGTTTTTTCACTGTTTTTCTCCTCCGATAGAAGAATTAAGGTATATCAGATTAAATCAGCAGGTGGTCAGTTCATCCTGACAAAAAAGCAGTTGTTCGAGCAACATGCAGAATGTTCTGAATGCTGAAAGCTCATATGAGCTCAGAAATGCAATGGGACAAATCCACTGCTGACCTGTGGGTATGAGGACAATACTTCTGGCTCCAGAGTTCTCTGAACTGCAGTTTGTTGGAGAGTGAAAGGTTATTTGGGGAAAGAACACATTTGTCCTGCCCATGTAATTGTTTTCCTGTGGTGTACTCTAGTATCAGCCCAACCTGTCTGTCTACTAGACATGGTAGGTCATTGGTCTGATCTATCACTATATCTGGATAATATTAAAAAAAGGAAAAATGACAAAATGAAAAAAAAGAATCAAAGCACCCCAACTTCTGCTTTGTTCCTTATCCTCACAAAAAGTCCCTATATACCAAAGAATAAGAAAAAAGTGAAATTTTGGTCTGATTTAAGAAGAGAACAGATTGTACAGCTTCTTATGCCAATTTCTTTTTTGGAGTGTTTCCAAATGGAGAACTATGTGAACAATGGGAAAGGCTGACTCCAATGATTTTTCTCCTTTAAAAAATATACTTCTGAAAGCTTGTAAGCATTCCTGCTTTGCTGGCTATACTGGCAAATGCTATCTTTAATGGAGCATGGATTAGTGTTCCATAAATTTAAGTTTAAAAGTAAAACCTGAGAAGGTAATTTCTCCTATCTAACCCACAAGGGAATGGTGTTTTGTTCAGCATGCCAGAGCAGTCTTTAGTAGGGTTTTTTTTGTGAAAGCCTAGCTAATCAGAAACATAATAAGCTGCATTATTTCCCATTCCCTCTGCTAACCATTTTGTTACATTGTCCATCCTTTTACATTAACATGCTGAGGAAAAAAAAAAAAAAAGAGAAAGTATAATTGTACAAGGGAGATCATTCACACACAATTTCTTCCTCTAAGAAATTATTTCTGCTCTTACTGGTATTCACTCCTTCATGCCCGTTCTCTCCTTTGTGTATAAAACCCCTTGGTATGTGTCAGATTTGAACTTTTCAGGGACTTCAGAGGTACCAGTCAGCTTGAGCATTGACCTTGTGTATCAGCAAAGTGTGTTTGACCCTCTCTGCCTTGTGATGCTGTTGGGACCGAGGAGCAGTTTCTTACTGCATATCACTATTAAGAAGTGCACTTTCTGCAAACATGGGAGAGTGATAGCTCTTCATCCTCAGCAAAGGGCGTCTGAGGCACATCTAGGGAAAGCACTCCTCAGGGAGTCAGAGACATTGGCTGAACAGGAGGTTTGCAGTGGTGGCAGCCTGGTTTGCCATTGAAGTTCACTAGTACCCATCAGGTTCTCTCTGCTGGGCTCATAGGTCTGTGCTCTTGGCATTTCTGTGGGATGCACCTATAGTCTCTGTCACCTCAGGATGCATTTTGTGATTTGCATGGAGGCATCACTGCAAATGAATTCACAACTGAACATTTTTCTCCAGCATTTCTAAGTTTGTGGAGCAAGAGAATAAAACCAAGAAAAACCTGGAACGATTATTACTGGCGTTATTACCATTGCTTTCCAGACCGTGCAAGCATTTGTCCTACTACAGGGACAGCCTGTCCCTGTCTTCACTGAGCTGCTCCGTGGGATGCACCAATTTCCTTAGAATTAATCCCATGTTTAAGGGGGGGTTAAGGTTTCTTATTTCTGTGAACAAGCGGGAATGCTATCCAAGCTACCCAACAATGAATGGGTTAGTAGAAACACTTATTTCAAAAGATTTCACCCTTTAAATTTCTTCTTCTTCTATTTTCACTGTTTCTCTAGCTTCCTTTTGTGTTTTCCTTTACTTGCCTCTGACTCTCTATACTGAGAGGTGGCTTTTAAAATGACTGTATGTACTTAGAAGGCCTTGCTTTTTCACAGAAACTTTAGCTATATTTTACCAAAGAATGAATAAAAAGAGAGGGAATGAGAGAGAGATTATCAACTTTTTTTGCTAAAATTGACGATACCTTAAGTTTGGGGAATTTGTTGCAGAGTAAGTAGGTTGAAATGGATACTTTTCTTTCTGGTTGTTTTTTTCATCGTGTGCACATCATTGATTCCAATGACTGCAAGGGTAATTATTTCTTTGTTTGCCAGGAACATTAAAATTGCTATGGTTTCTAAAGAAAATGTGCTCAGACTTCTTGAAAGTAAGTACACAATAGGCTATTACAGTTGCCTTTTCTGCTGGAATTATTTTAAGTAATAGCGGTACACAGTAATTAACCCTTTGTGCTTGGATGCACATCGTAGTCTCAATCAATGAGCACTTAAAGAATAAAGGGGCAAGGGAAGAGCTGTTTCACGATTCCTTTCTGAAAAGTGTCTAGTTGAACTGCAGGGATCTTCAATAATAGTCATCTTTCAAAAGCACACCGGATTTCTCAGCCTATTATCTCATGTGTTACATCAATAACAGACTTGGTTCTACTCACTTTGAAAAATGTGTGGGTGAAGTTAGAACTGGGAAAAGTGAGATGCCACATCTGCTGCTGGGGGCAATCTTGTTATAAGGGGTAGGTGCTGTGTAGACTTTTCTGACTTGCAGCCTTGCCTGAAACCTGGCCAAATCACAGGCCTCCACCTAACTGTGCTAACATCATCCCCTCTTAATTTGCCACACAGATAGTTTCCCATTCCTTTTCCCCTGAGGAAAGGTGGCCACTTGTGAAAATACCCTTTAGTTATTATTTTCAGCTGGAGAAACAAAAAAGACTGAAATATGTTAATCCAAAGCTGGAAATAATTTTTTTAATTTCCAGGTGAGCGTATTAGGGTGTTTCAGCGGTCCTGAATTGGAAAGCATGCAAAACAGATGCTGAAATACTAATCTTCAGGGCTTTGAGACAGGTAGAGAATTCTGTGCTGCAGAGAAACATCCAACACTGTTTAAAGCCAAGTTAACAGAAGTTGATGGTGAGAGTTCTGTGACTGGTTTCGCAAAGATGTATGCAGTCTTGGCTTCTGGTACCAGTAAATACACAGTTGCATGAAAGGAGACAAAGGCTTTTGGAAAACTCCCCCATCTTTAGTGCAGGAGTATGTTAAGCTAATTTAAAAATTAACATAAATGTTTGCCATTATGTTTTCATTAAAATCCCAAACCCAGGAACTTTTCTATGGGTTTGGGTTTGGTTTGGTTTTTTTTTTGGTTGGTTGGGTTTTTTAAATCATTTTATCATGCAAGAACCTGTAAGCAGATCTCCCTGTGATTGCACCTGATCTGTTCACAACAAAACAGATTTCTTACATGGTTAAGTCTGATGGATGTAAATGTGAAGAAAAACTTTTTTTTGTTATTTTTTGTAAATCACTACTGGTGTTGGTAGTTGCACGTCCTTATTTACACTTCGATTTTCTAGAGCACGTTTTTTACAGAGAAAGAATGAGTAAAGAAGTATAAAGCCTGGTGGCTTGGCTGATGTTTCTTAATGCTCTGTGTACACATGAGTTTAATACATTGACAAGACACATTTTCACGTCTGGCAACTATAGCCTTTAGGACTGTGCTTGCAGTGACTGAATTTCTGTTTTGATGAAATGAGAGCAATAAGCTTAATAAATAAGGGAAAGCAATGGCCAGGAAATTCAGTTGCTTTAAACAACCATTTATCTTTTTAAGCTGAGTAGATTTTCCTCTGCATCTCAGTGCTTCCTTCATAAAGCTCTCCAGTGAAATCTGGCACTGCTTTGAAGAGCAGTGGGGAGAAAGAGGACTGTACATTCACAAGGGTTACATTTATGGGGCCTGTCAAAATTAAACTGTTATATTACTTGATTGAATGTAGGGCAATGGAAAACCTTTTCAAAAGTCTTTTCTACTCTTAAGAGGCAGAAAAGTGGCTAGTTATATATGTCAAGGATTCATGTCTCTTAGAATTTACCTAATGTTGGCAAAATGTTTACTTGGGATCTGAGATTCTTCTTCTTTGGGATTTAAATTGGGGGACTCTTCCTGCTGATGCTGTTTTCTTAAGAACTTGAAATCCTGCTGGATAAACAAATTCCTTCTGCAGCTCAGATGCACCTTGCACTTGACTGGATGAATGGTTGAGATCATGACCTCGACAGGGGATTTTATTGTGAGGTAATGCAATTTGCAGTTGGGGATTCTTTTCCCTCTATTGAGTTATTTACACTATGTAGTTATGGTAAATAACCAAATGTTGATTATCTGTTGGACAGAATCTTTGGTGGTGCTCATTAGGGTGGATTAGGAGAGCTACCATAAGAATGCAGTGAGTCTTAGGGAGCTTAGTGTGGGACCCTTGTATTTGGTGTAGTTTGTGAGAGCTGTGCTTGTGTCATGGAATAGATCAGGCAGAACACTCAGGAATCCTGTTCAGGGCTTTTCCCTCCATAATAAGAAATCCAAAAGATGGGAAGTCTGTGGTGAGACCGGGGGGCACTTGAACCTGGACCCTAAGTACTGCCTGCTCCTATTACGCATATATGCTTCTCTAATTAGGAAACTCCATGAAAGGGCTTGGTTTTATGTGGAAAATTCTGTTTGTACAGAAAAGCTGAAAAAATGTGACACCTTTTCTGTCAGCACTGTGAACATTTAATTTAAGCAATATTAATAACCTCCAGGCAAATCCTGGGAGGCATAGCTTTAGTACATACTAGGGGCTGAGCAGATGGAAAGCAGCTTGGCAAAGAAGGCCCTGGGGATCCTGGTGGACTAAGCTGAACATGAACCAGAGCAACAGAGATGATGGACTGGAGCACCTCTCCTATGAGGAAAGGCTGGGACTGTTCAGCCTGGAGAAGGGGAATCTCCATGGCTCTCATACATGTGTGTGAACACCTGGAGGCAGGCTCTAAGGAAGAGGGAGTCTGGCTGTTTGTGCCTGGGAAGAGGATGAGCAGAGCTATGTAGACGAGAAAAATGCTCAAGCAGCTCCAGGTCCTGCTTATCACTGTAACTGTTCCTGCTCAGGAGATTAGTACTTGGCAAATCACAGCACTGTGCACAGCAGTGGTGGCACATACATCATGGAGATAGAAGTGGAGCAGGTAAGTGCTGAAGTACATATGCAGGTCCTGTAGCTACATACCACATCTATCTCTGCAAAGACTGAAACACCAACAAGCAGGATCTCACTGAGATAACTTATTACAGTAGGAATTTTGAGAAAGGACATAAAAAGAAATCTTCCTGATAAAGCAGACCTTATAGTCCTCTACCTCACCCTTTTATGCTTGCACATAAAGAAGGAAGCATGAGAGAAGGTAGTGGGGAGGCTGTGGTTTATTACATTAACCACATACTCTTACCCACCCTCAGAGATTCTGGTAGGTAGAAGCCTTGTTGGTGCTAATGTGTGATAGCTTTGCAAGTGCTCTGGCACTACATTTGAAACAAAGCCAAAATAAATTTGAAATTAAGAGATGAATGTGAATGTTATAGAAAGCCCCCCAAAGGCTCATGTTTCACTGAAAAAATATTCAAGTAGGATCAGTTTGTTTGCAGTGGGTTTCTACCTGGGATGCAGCAGATCAAAATACAATTAATTGGTGTAACCCACGTAGGGGTAGTACATGTGCCTGATGAGCAATATCTGCATCACTCTTAGCTTTTGCTGTGTAACATAGCATGTATTTTACAAGACAGTCAGGACTCTGCATATGTATTTACCTTAATTTCTACACATGGGTTCATTTGCCTTAAAACCAATTGGGTACAAGAGGAAGCATCTTAAAATACAGAACTTCTCACTCAGTTCTCTCAAAGGTGTGGTTGTTCTTCTTAAAGGCAGGAGGCTACTCTAAACAGCCTGTGTAAATGTTTGTGTGTATTTTCACACCTGTCCACCTTTTTTAATTCAACTCTCATCAGATCTTACCAGCCATCACTGTTAGATGGCAGAAAGATGGCTGTACCAGTGCAGCTGACATTACCATTTCCAGAAGAGCTAGTGCTCTGAGAATTACTCTTGTACAGCAGTAACATAACTGAAACAAGCTCATGAGACTGTAGTATTCTGAACCAGCTCTGTGAGCACTATGTCGTGGGTCATACAGCCTTAGGACAAGGGGAAGGATTAAGCTACTGATTTGTTCTAACTGGGAATGATGCTTCTCAGGGTGAGATGCTGAATAATCTCTGTTATTAGGCTTTGAAGAAGCTCACTGATGGTTGTGGTAGCCTTGATAATCTAAAACTAGAAAGGTGAAGCACCATAAAACATCTCTTATTAACCAACTTGACAGAGTTCTGGTGGTTGTGTTAGCTGTGGCTAAGGCTGTTGTTTGGTTATTTCAGTAGGGTTCTAGAGTATGTTGCATAGTGTTTGATATGGTTTTGGGTCTTGTTGTGGTATTCTGCTTGAGTTCTGTAAGTAGATTAAGGACAGGGATTCTCAGCTTTCCTGACATTTTCCTACAACCCCGTGTAGTGTCCTCACAGTTTTGTGGGAGATGCTGAGTGTCCTTGGGACTGTGGTGGTTTGTGCATATGGAGTAGATGTCGCTTTATGGTCTTTGTTTCATATTTTTACATTATACAATCTTTAAATGACAAATTCAGATGTCATTTTCTTTAAAACTAGCAATGGTGGGCAATGTTGGATACTGAGGGTGCAGAGCTTTTATGTACATGAAGTTGTGTTGGGAAGCCTGTGGGAGGACAGCCTGTGGGAGCAAACCAGCCAGAGAATACTTTGGCTACAAAAATAAAGCATCTGAACTTACCTTGGAACTTTGACAGCACCATATTCAGGCAGAGTTCAGAAGAAACAATGACTTTCAGGACCTTCTGGTTCAAACACAAACACAGTTTGCATTTACTTAGTGACATTGTGGCCTTGGAGTAGTGTTTTTAGTACTCGCTGACTCTGATTTAAAGTGAGGTAAGCGAGGGCTGAGACTACCCTGTCCCTGCACTCTTCAGAGCTGCTGAGGAGGTGCATGGAGGAACTCCCATCCCCCCTCCCCCAAAAAAAGAGTGACTAGCTTTGAATAGATTTTTTTGCTAGCATGGAAAGAGAAAAATCACAACACTTTGCCCAAAATAATGGTAAAAGACCTGTAGCCAAGTCTCAGCCTCTACAGCTGACAGCAGCACTCTGTGAAGGAGCTACCTCAAATACAAATCTCTGTGGTGGAAGCAAATGTTCTGGATAGTGATTTCTTTTTTCCCCTTGTATCTGGTTTTCACAGCTCTATGCTGGTTTCTTCATGCCATGCTATTATTTTGTTCTCTTTCCTTCTATAAGCTTTCATTTGGCATGTGGCACTTTAATTACTTCTGTCATACCTGTCTCTTTGTACTAACTAATCTCTCCCCATTTTTTTGCTGGGTAATGAAGAAGAGGCACCAAACTTCACAGCCCAATGCATTTGGTTATGCAAGAGCAATCATATATAGCCCCATAAACCTTTCTTCCATTTGTGTCTGTCTTGCAAGGTCATATTGCAGAGCAATAGCATTAGTCAAGTTTGGAAATAAAATAAAACTAAAAAATAAAAACTGCAGTGCTTTGATCCCCTGAATCCACACCATTATGCAAGAGCAGCCTTGCAGGCATTGAACAGTGAAAGAACGTAACCAGGAAAACCAGACCAGTCATTAATGGTTGTGTTCCATTTTTGATTCTGCAAACATGGCTCCTGTTAATGTCAGTGGAAACTGTTTGTATATGCAAAAACCAGATTGTGTGCCTAATTAGAAACTGCCAGCTGCAGCAAGCTACCAAAGAAAGCAAGAACATTGACTAGGAAGACACCCAGAAAAGACAGACTAAACTTTGTGATTTAGTTAGTGCTTAATAAACCAACTAGAACCAGATTTCAAAACAAACAAAAAAACACCCAAACAAAAAAATGACAAAAAAAAACATTCACAAAAACTCCAACAAAACAGTCAGACAACCCACTCCCCTATGCCTAAAGTGCATAAAAATTGACCCTGAATTACTTTTGAGCTTTGCAAAAGTTCACTTTCTCTTTCATCATGTGTTTAGCTGTGTGCACAGAGGGAATGGAAGTGGTGAAACAGAGAAGGAAAAGAGACTTTTCCACTTGAGAAAAGGAAATCGTACTTGTGTTTGGGAGCTGGGAAGCAAAGGGCTTTCCTGACAAATGAAATTCAGTAAAGTATCTGAAGGCATTGAAAGGTCAGATAGATGCCCCAATAATGTCATCTTAATGCCGCTGCTCATCAGAGACCTATTTTGTTACCATGATCGACATCTTTTTCAGGGAGAGTCTTTGCATTTAGATACTTTACTTTCTATGCATGGCTTCTTACTCCACAAAGCAACCACTCAACCATCTTAGGGAGAATGGATGTATAGATAGCCAGAAATAAGTGTCTTTACATTAGCTCTGCCCGAGGTGTGCAAGTAACTCTCAGCATCACATGAATAGGTGCATTCGGTTTGTACATGCTGTGGAAACTACTTATAGGGTGGCAGGAAGGCTAACTTTCATTTCCCCTCTCTATGAATTAATCTCTGTGTGAAGATTCAGAAGCTTTTAGGCATATAGAATGTCCTATGCAAAGTGCTCTAATTGTTATCACCTTGAAACCAACAAATGCAGAAAAAAGCAGCCCAAATTTATGTTTTGAGTTGACAAGGTAACTGATTATTTAATCTCCCCAGAGTCTATATGCTATTATAGAGCTTGTGTTGCGCTGTTCTTCTTTCAATTACAGAAATAATTCTCCTTCAAGTGAAGAGTTTGAATTTTTTCCAGAGGTTTTAGATGACTTTTGAATGATCTGGCAGAAATTAATGAACATTTTAAAGCCTCTTTCTAAAACCAAGTGGATCTTTTAGGAGCCTGTGATAATTTTTCTGGTCATGCTATATTGCCTCCTAATTGAAAATAACTCTGGAAATGGAAGAATGTAGCAAAGGAAGATGTAGGTAGCAAAGGAGACATAATTTGTCCTATTTCCCTTGATTCTAGAAGAGTTTTTATACTTTTGTACATGGCTAATCTGTGGAGCTGTGTGGAAAAGGGACATCCAGATAAAACCTCCTGCGGCAGCCTGAGTGTCCGTGAGCCCTTGCCAGGGGTTCCTGCTGTCTGTATTTATGCTGACATGTAAGCTGAAATTTCCACTTACAGTTTGATACGTGTAGTTTGCTGTTCTTTTTGTAGGGACTCGGGACTTTTTTTGGTACCTGCTCTTTGTAGAGGTGTTATTAGAAAGAGTTCATACACTGAAGTCTTGCTCACTATGAAACACAGAGCGTGTAAAGTGCTGGTGTAAGGCAGAGCCTCTGTCTCCTGTTCCAGGGGCAGTCGGGATTGTATCAGGCCAGGTAGGCCTTTTCTCTTGAGATCTGATGATGTGCAGTCCCTTTGGTTACCTCAGGTGAATGGGCTTGTCAGCACTCAGTCCCAGTCTTGGCTTGATGTCACCAAACAGTGGGGGCTTCACTTGTCACTACAGCCTTGTGACTTTGCCACAGCCTTTCTTCCAGAGGTTGCAGGTCCTACAGCCAGGTTGGCCAGAGTGGGGTTTCCCCTTGTACCTTCTCTGATCCATTTCAAAGTCATTGGACTTGGTGACTTCAGGTAACTGTAGATTTCAAGTGAACCAGCCAGAGCTGGTGCTGATGCTTCCCACACAGGAGCACCTCTGGGGCATAGAGTGGGAGGACAGGTGCAGTTAACAATAAGAGGCATTGGCTTAAACCACCACAATGATATTCACCACAGCTCATCTTCCACAGACTTTAACACAATATATGAGCAATTACTGGGAAAATAGTTTCTTTTAAGTAATGGAGAAATCTAACCCTTTCAAACAGAGTGGTGTTGCAGAGAAGTTCTCAGTTTCTCCATGACTGCAGACTTTTTGCAGTTACTTTTTAGGCCCGGAGTTAAAAAATGTCATTACTGCTAACCCAGGTGGCACTTTTGTACCTCCAGAGCTATTGGCAGAAAGGAACAGACTTTATTTTTGTCTTGAACATTTCTGTGCCATGTGAAATTTTACAATTTCACTGAAATGTGGTGGGAAATAACTTTGGGTGGTAATCTCTGATGAATGATATCAAAATACATAGATACATTATTGATATGGAAATTTATTCCATGAAACATTGTTCTATGTGATTTTTTTTTTTGCTGATTATATGAGTGGCATCATACTGAATGCTTAATTTGCCTCTGATAATAGAATTTAAGTTTTATTCTGAGATACCAAGGAATTATATTTATTGAGTGTAAAATTCTGGTTATGATGTTTGCAATAGGAGGCATTTTTCATGACTGATTCTTTATGTGCTCAAGAAAATGCTGGAAACAAAAAGTCTTGCTGTGAGACAAAAGTATCAGTGGCTGTTTGTATGCTTACAAGATAATTATATTTTCTGTTTGTTTTGCCTACATTCAGGGTTAAGGTCTTTTTTTCAGTGTTTGTATTGCGGAGTTACACCAACCCTTTAGACGGTTATGCAAAGGAGAAGAAAAAAAATTAAAAATGTGAGCTCTAACAAGGTGATGCCAGAGGAATGACTTTGTTGTTTCAGTGAGTATCACGGTTAGCGTTTTGCTTTTTCATCTCTGTGATGCTTAGAATAATAATGATACTTGGCTCTTTCATGATGCTTTTGCCCATAGATCTCAGAGAGGGTTATAAGGAAGAGGTCAGTTTTGTTACCCTGTTTCAAGATGGAGAAGCAAAGACATGAATTGAGTTGCTGAAGGTTATGCAATGTGAGAGCTGGCAGAGAACTTCCTGTCAGTGTCATTTTTCATTAGAAGAGGCTGATTCACTGAAAATGAAACCTTTCATGGAAATTCATTAGTGTCCAGGATGTTATGCAGCTCCAGAAGCAAAAGAAAATGATAGATGCTGTGGCACAAGAGTAGCCTGGTGGCAAGGGTACCTGGTGCAGATAGGGAAGATCTAGGTTTCACCATTAGCACAGAAGTGAAAAGGAATTTGAAGCTGTCTCCCTCAAGGGAATATCCCTTGTCTGTAAACACAGAACATTGCTAAACATACCCAACTGTCAGGCGTGCTGTGGCCTTTCTCAGATGGCTCCATGAACAGTGGGACTAGTCAAGCCTAGTCTCCTAAGAACACTTCCCATGGTCAGTCCTTGGATTTTCTGAGTTTTTCTGAGCGTTAAGAAGTGGATTTTCTAGCTTGCATATCTTCAGTTTGTAGGGAAGAAAAAAATTGTTGGGGCCTAAGACTTCACAGCTAAGGAGACTTTTCTACATGTCTGCCTTTTTCGTGAAACTTTTGGAAACTGCTTATATTTCAAACTTGCTAATGGGTTAAAAATACACTTTGAGGAAAGGAACAAAGGAGCAAAAGTATAGATAGACACAAAGATACTGTAAGGTCATGTATGATATAGTTCGTCAAGAACCCCAGGCAGAGTCATGAGAGGATTTTGGCTTTAAAATGAGCATGTAGGAAACTTTTGAAACAACCAACCAAATGTCCCATTTTTCAGTCTGACATCATCTCCAGTTGATAATTTTAGACATGGGATCATGTTTGCATGGGGAGAGGGGGATGGCTTTTCACCAAAGAAAAGCTGAAAGTAGAAATGCAGACCAAATTCCTCTGGCTGTGTATTTCATATAGCAAATTCATTCAGACCTGAAAGCACAAAAGAGCAGAACAACAGTGAAGTTTCTCTTACAGTCCATGTATATAAGCATGAAGACAAGAAAATCTAGTTTGCTCAAAGGAGGTTGGAGCATACGCTGAGCTTTGGGGTAGACAGCTGGAGGCAGCTTGACTCAGCAGAGAACAAGAAGATAAATAAAAAATAGCAACTTATTTTCAATAATTCAGGTTGAAACTCTGAAGAGCAGCTTTATTTTTGAGCAAGTTCTTTGAAGATGTGTTGGCAGTTTCACATAAGAAGGAGCTGGGAGAGTGTTCAAGGAATCAGTCAAAGAGGCAGCCTTTGTACACCTTTTTTATCCTGAGTCCAAGTCAGAAAAACAAAAGAGAAAGAACTTCAGCAGGGAGAGACAGGAGCCAGAATCCTGACTGTGTTGTGAGCTGCAGCGTGACTGTGGTGGGTAAGGCAGTTTTTCTCCTCCCATTTTGCCATTAGAAAACAACTACAGGACAAAACATGATCTGAATATGTGGCCCAAAGTTGTGCTTTGTATGGCAGTGTCCACAGGGCTGATGTGAAGTTTGGTTTAGAGAACTGTGGTTGTTTTCAAAGGCTTAGTTTCATTAGAAGAAAAAGAGGAACCTCTGATCTTACAGCATTTGGTAGGTATTGTATTTGGACCCTAGCATTTGTTAGGGGTGGCAGAGAGAAAGATGGGAGAAAAGAAAAATGTTAGTAGACAGGAAGGGAGAGGGAGCAAAAAGACATTGGGTCTTGGTGCCCACAAGGACTCTGCCATACATGTTGCCATCTTCTCATGGTCCAGCTGATAAGAATTGCTGAGTGTGGTCTGCCATAAGTATAATGTTTCTGCTGTCCTCTCAGTATTTTAACATGTCCCCATTATAGGAGAGTGCTTCTAACCTCTTTGGATTTAAGGGATCCTTGCTATTACCTTAGTCAGTAATAAACTCACCAAGATTCACAGCCAGTACAACAGCCTCCCTGACTGGGACTGTGAGCCTCATTATACCTTACTTCCCATACTGAAAGTCCACCTCTTCTTAATCTTTGTCTTATATTTATAAATCAATTCCTGTCATGGGAGAGTGTTATACAAATTTTGAAAAAAAAAAAAATTGTGCAGCTGCATTAATCAAAGGAATACTGTGCTGAAGGAAATGTCAGGCCTAATAGCTTGTCGGTGATCAGTGGCAGAAAAGCAGCTTTCAGCTCGTTTGCATGGCTTCTTCGACACTAATTAACAGACTTGGTACCTTTTAAAATATGAGAAAAGAGGGTGGAGGGGAAAGCCCCTGAGATGTGTATTGCTGTGGTAGGACTGTTACATGTGAGGAGCTACTCCAAGCACCCCTGTCTTTAAGGTGGTCGCCTTGTGCCTCTCTAGCAGCACACGTGATTCCTAGTAATTCAAACTCCTAAGCTAGTTGCCAGACAGCTGTCACTTTTCCTTCAAAGAGGAGTTCTCAGTTGCCTGGACAGGTAGGGAAAGCAGCAAGGGTCATGAACTTGGTATGCCTACCTGTAAGATCAAGCCCCCATAGCAGCACCTGAGTAGTAGACTCTAATGAGCCATAAATCAGGTCCATGCTCTGGACCTGATTTATGGCTCATTAGAATCTACTACCCAAGTCTGATTCTAAGTTTATGTGGGTGTATATATATACACACACACACATACTGTGTATATATATATATGTGTATGTTATATATATATATATGATTTCTGAACTAATGACAAAGTTGTCCTTTGTCTCAGGCTGCTGTTGGCACTACCCCTGTTCACCACTGTCACTGGGTTACAGGCAGTGATGTTGGCTGCCCAGCTACACTGGCCTTGGATGCAGAGCAGGTGTGTGTTTTGCAAGGATATGGCTGCTGTTACTATGCTGGCAAGTGGACACTATAGACCTGACCTCTGCTCTGTCCAATCAGCAGCTGAAGAACAATCTTTGATTCTGTCAGTTCTCACCAAATCTTACTGCCTGGCTGAACGATCTGTCCAGTGCATTAAAAATGCTGACTATAATCATCTCACATAAATCAGACTAGAAACTTTTCTCTAACACTGGGTATTTTCTGCACCAGCTAGTACCACAAAACTCCTATGAGAGAAACTGCAACGTACCACCCCTCTATCAACCCTCCAGTGCTTCCTTCTCAAAGCAACTGAAAGACAGAATTATGCATGGGTTTCTGAGCTCTCTGAGGTGAAAAAATCATGAGCTCTTTGGGTTTAGTGAGTTATTAGGGAAGCTAGTGCACTGAGCACCTCATCCATCATGAGGATCTTCCCTCATCCATTATTTAAATATGCTGTCCATACACTGTGCCCCCAGTTCTTCATCCAGCAATTCTATCACAGAAAAGCAAAAGAGATGCTCGGTGTTTATTTTGGCTGTGCTGAGAACAAAGACGATGCTTGTACCAAAGCACAGCCAAACAGGATAATGGGCAACGAAACAACAGTTTCTTAGCAGAGTTAATGTGTGAGGAAAAGTCAGGGGTGTCAGTGTGTGAACTTTAAGGTGACCTAGAATCAGAATTAAGAATATACTTTTAAGATAATTGCAAAATATTCTTACCACTGATTTTGTTGTCATTCAGGGGTCTTTTGTAATCCATGCTTCACTTTAGAGAAACTGGCGTTTTCAGCATGTAAGCAAATGGGTTCTGGGATGGAAGTGAGGCATTTTTCTTCCTTTTTCACAGAGATATGTACACATGTGCTTCACTCAAACTGGTATTTCAAAGATTAGGCAAGTGAAAAATTCCCAATTATATTCTTCCTTTGCCTCACTTAGGACATTTATAGAAATATTCTTTTAGAATAAGGAGGCACATTTTGCTTCATAATTACTGCTTACTTTTTAGATGTAGTAGGTTCCAGTAGGATTAGTTATGAGTGTATTTAACAGCTGTTGCTGGATGAGGATGTTCTCAAGTCTGAAACCGAGTGTGAGCTGTTGTTAAGGACAGAATGGCTATTGTATTTTCCCATTAAGATCCTGCATTTATTCTTCAACACGACAATCCAAAAATTAACCATGAGTTACAAAATGTTTCTACCTTAAGTTCCCTGGTCTTGTGATACACTTCAGAGTGGTAGTACTCAGAAGTTAAATTACATACTTTGTGGTTTCTGTGAAGCTAATTGCCGGTTAAAATTCCACAGGGAAATTAAGAAAATTGTGGGTTTTTTTCTAGTTCCTAATAAAGGGCAGCCCATGCTGATACGTATTGACCCCTATCTAACCATTTCTAGAGGTGGTACAGTTTAAAGAGTATGGAAATTCATCCCTCCCTCCCTCCCATCCCGTTAAGTAGCCTTTACCTGCCAAACATGCATGAAGCGTAGTGAGACTATGCCGATAATTTTCCGTTGCCTGTGCTCATGAGCACTCTGTACTGCTCATACAAAATGCTTCACTTCCAGGGCTGACAATTTGGCAGCTCTAGCTAGCTATTTCAAATGGGCTTTTTACGCAAATACATTGGTTTTGATTGAATACAGGGATAAAGAAAATCAGGAAAAGCTTCAAAACCCAAAATGTTCTATTTCAGCCTTAAGAAGATACTCAAAGTGCCTCATTTCAGGGACATAATTTAAGAAGTTAGCCTTTCTACTCTTCCTGACTACTCAGTGGGGCACAGATGAAGAGCTTTATCAGCTGAGGGCCTGGTTACAGGTCCTGCTCTGAACTACCCTCCAGGAGAACTTCTTTCTTTCCTTTATCTGCATGGAAATCAATCTCTTCACAGAAGCTGCCTTTTGGCATCCTAAAACTGAGGCAGCAGGAATACCTTCCAAGGGCGGTGCGTAATGTTAGGCAGATAGGCCTGTTTGCGTGGGAGTGAAGAGAAAATGAGTGTCCAGGTTTTCTTCTGACTTGTACCTGGGCTTAAGCAGGTGCCATGTGAAATCGGTGCTGTTATCATAGTTGGTTTTGGCAGTCATCTCTGAAATCGAACAGATTGTTAGTTAAATTAACTAAACAAAATTTGGAGGGTGTGAATTTTGTTCTAGTTATTAAAATGAAAAGAACAAAGCTGACATACCTTATTTTGCTCCACATGGTGCATTTGATGTGACCTTTTGTTTCAGACATCATCAACAAACTCAAGGCAGTAGATTTCTTTTGTTGGAAATGATTATTCCACCTATGCAGTACGTGGAAATACAGAATGTGTCCTCTCTTGAGTAGGCTGGGTTAAAGGGCAGCAGTCTCAAAATAAGCCCCAGCCCCCTGAGTTCATTCATCTAATTTCATTTCAGATTGAAAACGGGCTGGGGATCTATTTGGATGTGGAAGAATATGTGCATGGGAAGAAACATGCATCTGGTTGGGAGAATATAAGTGAGTGTTGTATGGGAAAAGATGGAATAAGCATTGTTGCATTCATTTTTTAAAACTAATGTATTTTTCTCAGCTTAATGGCTACTACAGTTATGATTTCCACCCAGGCAATGGCTATCTCTAAATGGTGAAGAGAAGCTTGTCTCCTGCTGCTAGAAGCAGCATGGGACAAAAGCAGGTAAGTGCTGTCACGGAAGAGGTAACTCCTGAGACTTTGATGTATAGATAGAAAATGGCAGTAATTTACAGATGTTTTGTTCTGGACAATGGCAGCTACTATTGTCCAGCAAGTGCTGAGATGCTAGAGACTGCTGGCAGTGTTTGGGAGTGCAGTCCAATCAGTGCTGCACTTTCAACTTTGCAGTTTCACCAGAGTTCTCTTAGTGCCAGTTTAGTCCCACTGTTGGGACTCAGTGGTAGAAAAGCAAGTTAGATAACTCTGGTTTTGCTGCTGTCTCAGTAGGAATTGAACTTGTGACTCAGTGCCATGTTCCTCCTGCTCTGTTTCTCCAGAGGAAGATTCTGTGCTGATTCATGGTAATCTTTTGTGAGTCTGCTGGGAATGCAGATTAGCCTTTAGCTCTGGAGAGGAATGTAAGGTTTTCCTAAGTACAGGGAGCCTATTGCATTGGCCAAGACAGAAGCCAACTGTTAGGAGTCATTTGAATCCCAATAAAGTAGAACCAATTGTCCTCACATTATAGAATCACACAGTAATTTAGGTTGGAGAAGATCTTTATGATCACAGAGTCCAGCTGTTAACCCAGCGCTGCCAAGTCTCTAAAAGTCTCAAGCACTGAACTAAGTCTCTAAGCACCACATCTACATGGCTTTTAAATACCTCCAAGGATGGTGGCCACACCACTTCCCCGGGCAGCCTGTTCCAGTGCTTGACAACCTTTCAGATGAAGATTTTTTTCCTAATACCCAATCTAAACTTCCTCTGGCACAACTTGAGGCCATTTCCTCTTTTCCTGTCATGTTTTACTTTGAAAAAGAGACTGACACCCACCTGGCTGCAACTTTCAGGTAGTTAGTGATATGGTCTCCCCTTAGTCTCCTTTTCTCCAGGCTAAACCTCAGTTCCCTCAACTCCATCAACATCCCAGGTAGGATTTGTTGAGTAGCTGCCCATGCTAACATATATCTCCTATTAACAGGTATAGTTTCAGGAAAAAGGCAGTCTCTGGCTTGTTGCTGTATAAAATTAAGCTGCAGATAAGTCACTTTCTTGCAGAGGAGCTCTGAAGTTATCTGTGTGTTGTGAATTATGCCTGATTGTTCTGGTGACAAAACTAAACTTACTGTTTTTTATGTCAGGCTTGCAGGTTTAGCCCAGCTGTGGTTGTTGAGCTGGAGCCTATTCTGCTTGCAGGTAGCTCCCATAATCGTTAACTGTCGGCTGTCTTCACTGAGAATCATTAACTGTTTCCCTTTGTTGCTGTTGCTGATGTACAAGCCTGAAAGACCTGGTTGGAGTCTCTGAAAACTGTTTGAGTTCTCAGGGCTGACAATTAGGAAAACCATCTTTTCTCCACTTCTGAATTAAAGAAGGCTGATTTGTAAGGCAAAGAAAGTAAACACATTACTGCTGTTTCACAAGGTCATCTTAAAGAGTCTAATCATCATTTAGTTTGGAATGGTGCCTTTAGAGGGCGGAAGGCAGCACTTCATAGCTCAGTAAAGGGCGATACCCTTTTATCAGTGGTTTTGACTTGAAAAATTAAATGAATTAAGTTTGTGAAGGCTTTTGTGAAGTCAAGAAATGAAATAAAAGTAAACAGTAAAAATTCTCCATACCAAAAATCCATACTCCTTTCCCTTTCAGGGTAAGGAAAAATGTCTTAAAAGTAGCATTTAAAGTAGCTGTTGTGCTGCTGAATGGAATTATAGAAGATTTGTGAAAGTTTCTGTTTTGTTCCAGAGGGCTGAACTATTGGACAAGGATAAATCAATGACAAGAAATTTCTGTATACAACTTGCATAAATGTATCCAGCACTTAGGGAGTTTATCTGCAATTCTAATGGGTTGCATTACTGATTAATTATTTCACCTTAAAGCTTGGCCTCTGCCAAGACTTCAGTGGTGACTTTGACACTCTGACTGCCAAGGAGACCAGTGGAAGTAGGAAATGAAATTCAGATATAGTCTGTTATAGAAAACACCACAAAGCAGGAGAGGAACAAGGTTCACATGCACACTAGAGTGTTCCTGTTTTCTAGAGATCTCCTACTGGTTAGACATATGTAGGAATATGTTTAGGTCTCATGAAGTGGTGTGTCCCCTTCAGATAAAGCAGAGGATAATCAGTTAGTTTTTATAATTGTAAAAGGCTTGAGAATTAAGAGTTGTAAAGAAGGTGCAAGAAGTTTGCTGGTACAATTCACCTTTGTCCTGCATACTGTGTGGTATTCTAATTTTTTAGGCTAAAGCACATCATTTTTATTGTTCAAAGTGTACTAAGAATTTGATTTTTCTTCAGCTCAAAGTGCCAGTTCCGAGTGCACTCCTGCAGCCTTACTCGAGGCATTAGAAACATGGCTCCCTTTTAAGACATAGAGACTCTTTCCAATTTCCCTTATTTCCTATTTCTGCCAGTAAAGAAAATAAACTCGGCTTTTTAGTCCTCATCCCCAAGTTCTCAGCAGATGTTTGAGGCAGAGAGTGATTTGCTAGCATCCTATTCCTCATACTGGAAAACTGTTTTAATGAAGATTTCTTGAAGTCTCAGTCCAAGAGAAGCAGCAGAAACCTAGTTGCTCTAAGTTGTTTTTTTTTTTCTGTGACAGTAGACATATGCCTAGAGATAGTTGTTTAGATAATCTCCAGGTAGGGTCAGCCACCTGAAATATTTATCTTATTGAGCCTGAACCATCCATCATAACAAGTGACCCACAGTTCACAGCGAGCACTGACTGATGTATTAGGAAAGACTCTTCTCAAACACCATGTGTGTACACAGACTGGAGAACTTCCTGTTATCAGCTGTATGGCAATAAATCTGTGTGTTGCCATTAAATTAATAAATCTCTGTTGGAGTGCTGTTGCATGTGCACATGATTTTGTGTCCTCAGACAAGGTTTTTTGTCCTTTGGTATGTCATTAAGCTCATGCTCTTGTCAGTCTCTTCTGGCAGTGCAAAGATTTCAAAAGACTCTTAATCTCCAACTTATTACCAAACAGGGAAGTGCAAATCAGCATTACTGTATGTGTGAAAATCTATATGAAGAACTGGGACAGTGGAGGAAACTCGTACTTGTGAAGTTGGGATTCTTAGGGGAAGGATGGCAATTGGTTTACAGTGTAGCATTGCAAGAAAATGTGGTTTTCAGTAAATATGAGGACTGCTACTGTGTTGTATATCCATCTGTTCCATCTTGTACCACCAGTGCCCTATTCCTCTCTGCTTGTCATTTGGGCATACCCTGAACCCATTCTGACATTTTGCTTATGACTAGGGATCACTGAGTTGTATTTGAAAAGCAGGTGGGAGTTTACAGATTCACAGAATTGTAGGGGTTGGAAGGGACCCCCAGAGATCATCGAGTCCCCCCCCCTGCCAAAGCAGGTTCCCCAGAGCAGGTCACACAGGTCGGTGTCCAGATGGGTCTTGAATATCTCCAGAGAAGGAGACTCCACAACCCCCCTGGGCAGCCTGTTCCAGTGCTCTGTCACCCTCACCATGAAGTTCCTTCTCACATTGGTGCAGAACCTCCTGTGGTCCAACTTGTGGCCATTGCCCCTC
>VXBZ01009849.1:258353-359424 GCA_013399135.1 Heliornis fulica | reverse complement strand
CACTTGCTTTTATTGAACCTCACCTGGTTCCTCAGTGCCCAGCTCTCCAGCCTGGCCAGGTCTCGCTGAGTGGCAGCGCAGCATTCCTGGAAGAGATCAAAGTTTGCTCTCCTAAAGTCCAGGGTAGCAATCCTACCTTTTGCTTTACCTCTTCCACTCAAGAGTTGTAGATCTTCTGAGCAAATGGTTTTGACTCGAGAAGTAATACCTCTTTACTGGAGATAGAAGATTTCCCTTGGTTTGTTTTCAGTTGTGTTTTTCTTGGTTTTGTCTCAATTTCATTACCTTTCTGTTTCATTTGGTTAAGTACAGCCAGTTAGCAAATAACATTAAAACCTTCTAAAATATACATTGGGTTTGAATATATTTACTTTCCTTGCCAAATTTGTTTCACAGTCAAACAGAAGGACCATCTGTATAAAAGAAATGGTGAGAGTTTTGGATCATATTTTTGAACAAATTTTGATGGATTTTGAAAATCAGTCAAGTCCTTTTTGGTCTTTGAAGATGTTTTCTACCGTGGTAATATTTCTGAAGTTTGGGGGTTTTTTGGTGGTTTGGGGTTTTTTGTTGTTTTTTTTTTATCTATGGGTTTTTAAAGTGTCCTAGACCTTGAATGCCTTTCCTTATGTAAAGTAAATCGAAGCACTGATCCTGAAGGAACAATCTATATAGATTAATGGATTTCATGAGTACCTACATTAGTGTTCAATTATAGATTAGCATTAGCTGATGGACACATTGAAGTGTTATGTTGTGATTTTGGCAGTTTTGTGCAGTTCTGTATTTTTCCCCATCAGTAGTAATGGCAATAACAGTCATTTAAAGAAAGTAAGTGCATTTTCTTGCTAGAGAGTACATAAACATTTCTGTAGGTAATGAGCTCCACCAACTTATATCTTATATCTCCAATAAAATAAATATTAATTTAGCAACCTGTCACCTATATGAGTGCAGTCTTTGATGATGTTATAATTTATTAATTTCCTGGCTCAGAGTTTGACTCACTTAAAGTATCATTGATGAACTTTTTGCTAGAACTTCTGCCTTTTGCCCTTCATCCTGTGTGCTCTGGGCTCCTCTCTTGCATGATACCAGCAGAGACATTCCCTTGGTACAGATGCAAAGGTTTTTCATGAATGCTCTCAATCTCCAAGGTTTTATTTTGTCCTTTCTATTGCAGTAATTTTATTTTCACTGTAGGATAATGGTGTGGGCTTCCAAGTGCACTGGTAAGTGCAGCTGGTGCTGCAAGATGCTTTGTTTACCCCAAGGGACAAGCATGGTCCAGCTAAATTGTACAGAGCAGAGTGTCTGGTCCCATAGACACACTGGGAAATCCCAGCAACATAAAAGCCCATTTTCTCTGATGTCTAACTTAAGGAAAAAAAAAAGCTTTTAAATGATTGGTCTTTTAATTAGCCCTAATTTTATTGTTGTTATGTTGTTCAAGAGAACTGTTTTTCATTCAAGAAACATCTCTGTAATACTGTTCTTTGTATGACTGTGCAGTAGTGCATGTTGCTGAAGGGCTATACAATTTCTACATTCTATACATGAATAACAAATAATTGTACTGTTGTTCCCTGTGCTCATAGAGGTTTAAATGGTTAAAATTATCAATTGAGTAATTTTAAAATGCATATTTAAAAATTACTCTGTGAGTGAACCTGTGTTTGCTCTGCCAGCTGTAGAAAACCCTACCTTTTGTTCATTGTTTTGGAAGGACAGTAGGGGTCATATTGTAAAGCTGATGTAACACCCAGTGACTTTGCCTGGAGCTGCAGATGCTCAGCACTTTGGAGTAACCAGCCCTGTGTCTCCTGATAATTATGCCCTTGAGGCTTTCTTGTCTCAATTTTTCCATAACTAGTACAATCCGAACTATATTACCCCATTAGGAGACTCATTCTTTCCTCAAGAAGCAGCGTGCACCTCTCAGCTCACCATGAAGAAAGCAGTGACAGTGTTCTCCCTCTATTGTTTCAGTGTTTAGAGAGATAATTCAGGCTGCAAATAGGGAAGATGGAGTTTGCTGAGATAAAATAAGTACATTAATTCTTGAATGGGGCCCTGCTTTATGCCTTTGTTCCTCCATTATTCATTGTATGTATGTGATGCTCTCTGTAGGGGGTGGGGAGAGCCTGCTGCAGAGTACAATTGAGAGCATCACCTCGAGTCCCTATGTGGAATAAATGTGCCGTTTCTTTTCGCCAGCTCAGGGACACAGCCCTGCTGCTGAGCAGTGTGTGCATCTCCACAACACATAGTAAGCTGGTTGGTGTGTTCAGGGTGGAGGGGAGAGATAACAGGAAAGAGGAACTGCTGTGATTTAAGAGGTGCTTCTACGTTACAGTGAGTAATGAATTATCAGCTGTGTAATGCCAGGTTTGAGCTGATGGGAACTCTCATCACAAGTAGATATAAACGCAGCTGTGTTGTCAAAACTTTGAGCTGTTGCACAGGCTGTTGAATAAGGAGGAATGTGTGAACACAGAGCATTTATTCTTGCCTCCTTTCCCACCTCCAAGGCCAAGTTTTTTCGGTTCCCTCAAAGCCAGGCAGCTTGAGGCATTCAGCACTATTTCCATCTGCATTATTCCAAGTTAAATTTGCAAAGAGAAGTGATACTTGGGAAGTCAGAATTCAGCCATTTGAAAAATTGGAATGGCAAAAGTGTTATTTTTGGCTGCAGAAGCTCTCTAATGTGATGTGCTGCACAGAGCAAATGGTGTTCAGGTTTTCACAGTCCATCTGTGAAAACAGGTCTTTTACAGTTGTGTGCATAGCCAGTGATGGATGCCATTCAAAGTATTTCCCTTAGAATGGTTTAGGTTGGAAGGGGCCTTAAAGATCATCTAGTTCCCTTCCAGCTTGGAAGCACTCCTCAGGTGACTCTTATTATCTTTTTTTCTTAAATATCAATCTCTGTTTTTGGAGCTGAAGATTTAGGCATGTTTTTCTGTGCCACCCACAAAATGGCACATGCTCAGAGACATTCAATATTCTGAATGGAAACTGTCATTTGGGGGGGAAATAGCTCAGCCTTCAAGGTCAAAATTTCCCCTTCCTTTTTTTTTTTTATTATCCCTTTTCCACCTTCCTTATGTATTTTAGCTAAACAGTAGTGTGGATTGATGGACAGTAAGAAAAGGGCAACAGTAACAGTGTTGAGTGTCTTTGAAAAAAAGTTATTGCTGTGAACCCATGGTAGATGGCGCATACCCCTGAGCAAAGTGATGACGGTTGGTAGTTGTTTACTCTGCCTAGTATTCTTCAGTGCAAGGGAGAACAGATTTCAGCTGAGGTCTCCTGTGTTCCTGTCTGTCACCATGACAGTGATGCCACCCAGCTCACGATAAACTAACTCTTCCTGATGAGACCTCTGCAGCGAGTGTCCCTTCATTATAGGCTTGCCTAGGCTGGCAGCTTTCTGAAATTCTTCCCCTGTTCAGCTACCCCCCGTGCAGTATCACCGATGTGAATGTGAAAGTCACTGTGAAAGTGCTTCCAGTTCATGTCACTCTCACAGTCTGTGCTAATGTAGCTTTAGCTGGAGCAACTGCATAATTGTAGCTGAAGAGGGAAATCACTGTGCTGGTTTAAAGAGGGAGAGTCCTTGGTGGTAGTAGCTTTTTGGTGATGAAATATATTACAACTATGCAATTGCTGCCACACAGCCTGCTGTGGCAGGAAGGGACCGGTGAGTGGTTTGAAAGTACGTACTGGAAGTTTAAGTACTTTGGATTTATTCCATGGTAAACTAAACTCAAAACTCCTCCTTCTGTCTTTTACATCTAGCAGCAGATGTGCAGTTTTTGCCTTACTCTTCAGCAGGCATCTCAGTGGCAGGTCAACAGACATTGCCAAGTAACAGCAATGTTCAATGAACTCCTATATTGTCTGTGTTTCTTCCTTATCTTTTATGCAAAATAGTTAGGTGATTCTGTTCTTTGTACTTAGAATGTTTCTGTAAAGCATATGGTGCTCAGATGACCAGGTAAAATTTCCCCTTCCACTGTTGACTGAGACAACCCTACTGAAAACTGTCTGCCTGCACTGGCCATCCGATCCCTGTCTCTGTGTGAAGGGGTGAAAACTTAATGCAGAGACAGAGCCTGAGTCGAAGAACTTCTGAAACAGGATTGGAATTTTTCACTTTGCAAATTGTTCACAAAAATCTTTAAATACCTTTTTCAAAACCCTCTGAAGCATGAATGGCATTTAAGTTTGTGCTGTAAAAAAACAGACTTTCAGTTGCAGATTATAGCCAAGATTACACAGTTTATTTGTTTAGTCAACAAGGACCAGGTTTTTCAAAGATTTCTCCTCTCCCACAAGCAGAACTTAGACATAAAAGAACCCAAATACTGTTTTTCCTTCTTGATGAGGTGCTGGAGTCACAAACAGGCCATTACCTTGAGAATTGGGCACCTGGTGTTGATTAACACCTGAAAATCTGTTTGCACACTCCTAAGGAGTGGACTTGAATTATTTATTTATTTAAATTTTTCTCACAGATTGGTGTCCCAACACTATAGACGGCTACCCTGGATTCTGCCTGTTGGCCAAGTCTGCTGCCTAGAGTTCATTTTGCAAACCAGAGCTGCATGTGTCTGCAACATACTTCCATGACTTTCCAGGTGAGTGCACCTTTGAGTTTGAGAACAGTTGTGAGTCATCAAACGGGATTTTAGATATAAAATCCAGAGTGCATGAGTTGGTTTTGTAATTTGTTGTTGTTTTGGGTTTTTTTTTGTGTTTTTTTTTTCCAATAAACTTCATCTCCTCAAGTTTGCCTCTACACAGTGTCTGTCTAAAGCATGTGTGCCACTGAAAGGTTCAAGCAAAGGCTAATGAGAGCCTCATAAAAACTTGCTCATCAGCTCCCAAACAGAAAATTTCACCTTTGGAGTCCAGGATCAAAAGTGCCATAGAAATCATTTCTCTGATGTCTCTATTGAAAAGACAGCATCATTAATACATTTTTCTAAGTGCTATTTCTCTCTAGTGTGCATTACCATTAAAATTTGCAGCACTAAAATCTATATTACTTTCCTTTAGACATGAGGTTTCATTCAGCACCTTCCCTGCTTGCTTGAACTACAAATGATTGGCTCTGCATGAAGCACTTTGTAACGCTCCTCATGGAGGAAGTAATATAAAAATAAATGTTACCATCAAGTGTATTTTGCATACTGTAGCTGTGTGTAATTACTGAGCCTGGGATTCACTGTTCTGCTGACCCTGACTTCACCAACGTGCTTTGGGCAGGTTTTGTGACAGTTTAAACAAATGTAGTTTTAAAGGATTATGGAGATTGAGGTTGTTATTTCCGTTATGTGAGATAGAAGAATGAGCAACTAGTATATACTATATCCAATGTTATTAAAATATGTCCTTTTTTGAAGGGCAATCACTTAAGGGTCTGTCCTTACAAGGTTATTAACATCATTTTCAGATTATGCTCTATGGATCCCTGGAGGTCTATTAGCTGCTTCTAAGAGATCTGAGACAGGTAATTAAGAAAGGCAAGGATATTACTAGTCTGCTGACACTGGGGGATCCAAAGGGAAGTACTTAAGGGTCTGCAAATCAGCAGAGAGGAGGAAAAAAAACCTGAAACTCACTTGAACAACAATTTCTAGGGAGTATATAGGCAGACCCTGTATTTCAGAGGTCATTCTAATAGGAATTGTTTAATCTACCTCAGCACACTTCAAATTATGTAATCCCAGATGCTTCCTAGTTTGGAAGCATTTTAAGGGTAAATGCTGTAAAAAGCTCATATTAACTTGAATATTCTTCGCAGAAAATAACACTAGATAACTGAAAGACAACGCTTACAACTTATATAGGCTTCTCTGAATAATCAAGACTGCTTTTTTAGTAATGTCCCTTGTAACTTATACAAAACAGGTTTCTCAAAAAGATGCTTGGTGTGTCTGTGGTGAGGGTGCATAGCAGCATTATATGCTCATTTGAGATAAATCTACTTAGCTTTAGCAGAGTATTTTTGTGAAGTATGCAGATATGCAGTAGCAGGATTTAACCTCAAGGACTTAAACAGCAACTGAAAATTTATTTCTGGTTGTGTCTTGAGAAGGTATGGAAAGAACAGGTCTTACAGAAGCATCGGTTACTTCTGTGCACTGGAGTAGGAAATGGGAGTGTCATAACACTGCTGACCTTGGTTATGATCCATGGTGTTGCCTGGCCAAAAGCAGTTTTCACTGTGTATGTACATCAGTGTGATGCCTTGTTATTTCTGTGGTTGATGTGTAAGTGGCTGCACTCATTGTGTAACATGTGCATTCATTGCCCATGTACAGAGGTGAAAACAGCATTGCTGTGGTTGCTACCCTGTTCAGCACAGTCATGTGAGTGAATGGCAGAACTGGCCTGGACTTCTACAGATCAGCATCTTTCTGGGCTCCTTGGGAAAATCCTAGATGAAAGTACAGTTCACACAGGAACCATCTGTACCCAGATTTAGAAAAGAAACCCGTTCCCCTGGTTTAAATTCTCTTTGTTCAAGTGAGGATGAGGAGTTTGTGTAGCCCCAGCATGCTTCAGTGTTGTAGCTGAACACTTCTTAGCTTTGTCCTCTTTGTGTTTGCTGTTCTGCATAGGGCAAATTTACCAAGGAGCTCAGATGAGGCTGAAAGTAGCACCTCTGACTTGAAAAATGCCTTGGAATAAATTATTCATTGTGAAAGAATGATATATACTCTACTTAAGAGCCAGAAAAGCAAAACAATAAGGGATGTTCTTAAATTATCTCCTGAGAACCAGGGATTCCTTGAGGAAAATGAGGTTTCTGGAGGCTTATACAGAGAATCCATTTTCACAACCTGCCTCTCCAGTAACTGGGTTCAGAGTTGAAGTATCAAACTGTGAATGCCTAAAGTCAAAGTGTGAATGTCCATCCACGGGCAGTTTTCAGGGTGTTGAGTGGCACAGGCACAGCGTGGCAGCACTGAGGTCGCAGACGGGACTTGCGCTGGGGCAGAGAGGAACTGGACACACAGGTGTCGCTGCATACAGGTCTGGACAGGAGCTAGTTTTGCCTACTGTGGGCCTTCTAGCCAGCAGTTAAAAGGGTTGTTGTTTACATTCTTTAGTTTTTAATCTTTTTGGTTGATTATCTTCTCTTGTTCACTCACATAAACTCAACAGTTTTTTAATGCATAAGAAAAATAAAAGGGCTATAACATCTTATTCTTTTTTCTCTGTTGGTAGTACAGCATATATGTAGTTGCATTCAAACTTGTTTTCATGCCAAATATGTGTTTGTATTTCTATTTAGAAATCACAGGATCAAAGAAATTAGTGTTTCAAGGAACACGAGCACTTGTGTACATCTGGTGAAATTCATAGTGCTTTTATGTGGGTAATAAAATTAGATGTTTTGTAGGAGCATCTTTAGGCTCTGCAGCCTGATTTCATAGGATTCTCAGCATGTCCCTGCAAATAAACAGTTAATTTTTAGAAAGAAAGCAAAATCTATTGATACTGAAAACCATAAATGAAGATGCTGAAAATAAGGTCTTTATTTTAGGTTGATTAGAAGCCTGCCTCACCAAAAGCTGGCAATTGCCAAATGTCATGGGAATGAGGGACTTAGACTAGTCACTGAAATATGTACTGCAAGTTCCTTAGTGATGAAGTCTCAGATAAATTGGAAACACCTCAGTCTTACATCTTGAGAAAGCCAAACAAATTTGTTATGGAAATGAATGGAAATGAATTCAGGGTGTAGACTTAAGCCCCACCTCTAGGGACACGGTAATTGTGCCTTTTAGAAAACGGTCTCCCGCTCTTTGCATTTTAACTGTCTGTAATTACTTTTGTGGTTTGTTGGTTGTTGAGGAGCTTGACAAGCTGGGAATTGGCAGATTCAGTGTTGCCTTTATTTACAGTGCTTTTGCCAAGTCATTAAGTCAGCAATAAGAGGCTTTGTTCTGACAAAACTAATCCCTCAGCATGGCCAGACACCACATTTTCCTTTTAACTTTGTGCTACCATTTAAAACTGTTTTGGCCCAGATTTGGGTTTCGGGATTGTCAGAACACCACCAAACCCAGTACAGATAAGCCAGGCTTTGTGTCCTCCACCCGTCATGTTTTGGTTTTCCCTCACAATGATCTGTGCAAAGCTGATTAAGGGTAGGGCATTCTGTAGGCCTGGCTGCCTTCTGCTGCTCCAGCCAGGGTTTTCTTGTGCTGCCAAAGGGACAGGGGATAGGAAGCCACTCCTGTGGGAGGCATGGGGAATGCCAGGTAGCCCCAGGGGGGGCTTGCTGCTCACTAGGTCTGGTTCGCTTGGCTCTGACAGTGCTGTCTGGCTCTGTCAGCAGCTGTCTTGAAGGAGGATGAGGGGCTGGTGTATAATGCAGCTGGGCTGCAAATATCAAGGGTTGACAGGTAACTGTTGTGGGGCAGAGTCTAGAGATGTGCTTTGTAAAGAGCGCAGGGAAACTTTTGACACAAAATATGGTACAAATGCTAATCATATTTATCCTTTCTTAAAAAATCCGAGCATGTTTTTACCATTATTCTGCAGGTCTCTATGTCCTTGTAGAATTAGGCCCTGACCTCATCAGAGTAACTTTTGAATTGGAAACGAGCAGATAGGTGACATCTTTGCACTGAAATTTCCTCAATTCTGTTAACACTGCATGTATTAAAGTCTGACATTAATGGCGACTCTGGCACCGGCAGAGCCTTAAAGTGCTTTATAGATTTTGCAAAATGACTTGTAAATTCTGGGATAAAATCTGCACTGGCTGCTGCAACTCTGCCTCTTGTCCTTTCTGCAAAGGGTCATAGAATCATTTAGGTTGGGAAAGGCCCTTAAGATGGAGTCCACAATGAGTTAGGGAGAGGAGGATCTTGCTGAAGAATTTCCCTGCCTTCAGGAAGAAGTTCTCTTTGGTACTTACTGAGAGGCCCCTGTAAACAGTCACTATCTGTGCACAGTCACCATTAACAGGACAACTCTGCTTTGTGGTTGCTGCAGTGGTGAGGAGATGGAGATGCTTGCTTCTCTCCATGTACTAACAAAATACTTCTCAGTGTTTTGGTACTCAGCTGAAACTCAAAGGAGTGTTGTAGACAAAATCGAAGATGTTTAAGAAGTTGAGAGAGGAAGATCTGTGCACAACAGATCATTTGAAAGTAAATGTCTTCCACCTTCTACAATAGCCAAAGAGAGGAAACTTGTATCCTCATATACATCTTGGTTATTTCTCTTAATGTTTAGGTTTTCTCTTGGATCTTCTTTCAGCCTTCTTCATTCTGAAGTGTTAGCAGCCTTCTAGTGCTTTTTTTCCCCCCCTTTTTTCTTCCTTTGTTTTGGCCTAGGAGGACCCCTCAGAGATTTAGATGTATTTTCTTTGGGCATATCAGGAGGCCCTGTTCAGTCAAACTGTTTTCCTGCACAATGACTGAGAATTGCTTAGAATCTCTGACATATCTTGGTATTGCTGAAGGCAGATGGTTCTTCCTGAAGGAAGCAGAGCACAAATGCATAGCAAAAGGCACAACTTTAGGAGACAAATTGATTTTAAAGCATTAAGTTTAAGTTACTACAGACTACAAATTCTTCAAACTTTACTATTTCGGAGAGAAAAATAGAAAATTGATAAATGTAATTTCAGGCTTAACTCTTCCAAAGTGAGTTGAATTCTGCATGAAATAGGTTTGACTCAGATTGTCATGACTGCTGTTGATCTTCAGTTATTTGTTCACTCGAGAAATACGGGCCAGGTTTAGAGTTGGTGCACTGGAATGCTAGGAGAGAGAGTGTGAAGTTCCAATAGCACGTTTTCATGGGGAAAGTGATTTGCTTTTTGAAAAAGAGAGGACAAAGGTAAATTATCATCTCCTTAAATAGAGCATTGACTGATCTGCAAGCTGCCTTTTAACAAAGAAACATTGCTTTGATATCTAAGATACCAATAGAAAAACTGTCATATTTTCAAATCTTATTTCTGCTTATACTCACTGAGATTTTTCTTTATCAATTTTATAGGCAACAGACTGCAAAGCACTGGAGATAGAGGAGAAGATTCCTGATGGAAAATACTCAGTAAACCTGATGATGTTTTCTAAGGAATAGAGGTTAGTTACTGGCTTCAAGTCACTACAGATCTGAGAACAACTCCAAAGTAAAAAATCAACTTTGTAAAGCAAAAGGGTTGTTTGGAGGAATGCTTTTCTTTTTGCTTATGTGATGCAGGATTTAGACATTGTATAGCACTATGAAGAATATAACAGTAATTAGAAAATGAGAATTTCAGAGTTGGTAGTGATGGTAAAGGGCAGGATTTAAAGCAACTGTTCCAATTTCCTCCTTGCTGCAAGATTTGCTGCTTTTATTTCTGTGAATTATTTCACGCAATCAGGAAAAAAAACACAATTGTATGAAGTAATAATGAAAAACAATCTTAATTTGAGCAACAAAAAAAACCAACCTTCTGATTTGCCTTTTACACACATTACTTCTGCGAGATTCTTGTAAATTAATCTCTTTAATTGTGACATTACATTGTTAGTATTGTCAGGCCTCAATTTCCCAACATTTTTCTGTTGGAAAAAAAGGGACTACTGTAAAATGAAAGGTTTTTTGGTCTTACACCTATGAAGCATAGTACAAAAGAGAAACTAAGGTGAGAGAGCTACCCACAATATTAGCAGAAAAAAAGGAAAGGTTAGACTTTCCTGAGGTAATAAATGGGAATAAATGGATAAGTTGCTTGCAAGTGATCTGGCCCAATGTAGTTCAGACTAGTGGATAGGACAGGGCTAGAAACAAGATACTGTCTCAAAACCAGTATGTGAGAACAGAAACCAAGTTATGAACTAAAAGCATTTAGCAGAATTCAGCCATCAGTTTGCTGTAGAGTAATCACAGAAACCCACCATCATACAGTGCAGCCATACCTGGTGACACTAGGGTCCAGCTGAAGGGACCGTTTGTCCAGCACAAGCTAGCAGGACTTGGGTGGGCCAAACTGGGAGCCAAACTGGTCAATAATGATGCATTGAATTCTCATGGGACACAACTGGTGGTATGTGAATGAGACAATGTACTAAATATGATGGGATCTAGAAATTTCTGTAAGGTGTATGGTGTGTTTAATAGTGTGGTGCTCAGTAAAAATGACCAGCTTAATGCTGCTGACCTGACTGTTGCTACCTTTCACCTCTTCCAGGGGCAGAACGAGAGCAGCTGATGCAGGTTGAGAGACATGGCTTCCAACAAACCCCCAAATGGAGCAACATGCAGAAGAAATGGAAGTCCAAGGGGGTAAGTGGAGGATAATGATGAATTAGCTCATTCCTTGTAAATGAAATATGTCTCCTGGCACGTCAGGTGTCCAGAAAGAAAGTTGGTATATGTGTCTTCAGAGAGAAGCGGGTACGTGCTCCTGGAGCATGTCATGGTTTGGTTTTGCACACATCAGACACTAGGTTGGTTGTTGCTAAAGAGTGGTAATTTTGATAGCACTCTGAATGAATTGGTTAAGCAGCTAATTTATCTGATTGACCTGTGAACAATTAGTAAGCCTTGATTGCTTTTACTTGAAAATTAACTGAATGGTGAAACCATTGACAGGATTTGAAATTCACCTTTGGTGAGTAGATGTTTTGGGTTTTTTTATAAATGTGCCATTGTATTATTATAGAAATCCAATGCTCCCTGTACTGATTTTAAATCAACAGAAAGATTTCTGTAGCAGTTACCATTAGCCTGACAAACATTTTGGAAAACAAGTGTTTAAGAGCAAATTTAATTTGATTGGTATTTAAATAACCCCCAGTTTCATCTGTGACTCAGGAATCTTACCCTGTAGGGTCGATTACTTATGCGAACATTTGATCTACATTTTCTCAGTTGAAATAAAGCTTTGTGCATGCAGCTATGAAGCATTATTAGGTTGTAATCACACACAGAGTGGTCTTCATTATAAAGCACTGTTAATTACAAATGCTTTGCAATTTTCAGGCCATCTATTCTGACTGTAATTATGATGTCACTTGCACACCTGCGTCTCAGGGTATTTTCCTCTATAACTAGCCCTCATTCTTTTGACTCAGCAAGGAGCTTCTCTTGATGGTGGAAATGGCTTGTTTGTTGTCTCCATGCGTATAGAATAAGACAGAAGGGAGTGAAGACTTGGGAAACAGCCAGCAATTGAAGCAGGCAGTATGCCCTGAGTGACTGTGTCGGCCTACACAACAGAGGGAGCATGTCTTGAATGTAATATGATTAAAAAATAAGCTTAAAGCAGGCCTGTTTTCTGGTGTGCTTTTTGCTCAGTGCCATACATATTAATTAGAGCCTTAGCACAGCTTCTCAGCAAACACCATTTTCCCTCAAAGAGAGAGAAACAAGGAGAGGGAGAATTCTGATGCTGGGAGTAAGGTACTATGAATAAGAATCAGCAACAATGGATTTAGTTTAAGCTGGACTGGAAATTGTTGCAGCTTTATGTTTTTATGAAGGAAACCCGTGTGTCAGCTTCTAGTAGTGACAGAGACGCTGAGAATTGGCATGTGAGGATAATGTGATAATACAGAGACACTGGGGAGTATGTGTACACAAAAATGCATCTCAGTCAGCCAGAAGGCCATGCTGTGATTTCAGTTAAAAGCTATGACAGAAAATCAATAGCTCTGAGAAGGGCCCACAGTCAGGCCACAGTATTATCTGCACTTTCTTCATTCTGCTTCTCCATTCCCTCCCCTCATAAAGACACAGCTGCGTGATCTCATGTTTGAGTTGTGTTAACTCCCAGCCTTGGAGCAGCTACCAGCTGGGCAGTTTGAGAAATACAAACTATCGCCACACCAGACGGGAGGGATGGAGCACAGGGACAAATCACACAGGGTGTTGGCTTCGTCAGCAGGCTCTAATTACCTGGTGGGCAGACTGTGCAAACTCCAGCCTCCTGCACAGTGCTTCCATCACAACTGTGTTCTGGTCTTCACAGAAACTTCTCAACGCTCCTTGGTGCAGCCTTCACTCAGCTGTGTGTTTTCTGATGTGGGGATCAACAGTAAGTCCCACTTCCAGGCTTCCACATAGGGCAGGTTGTTCTGGTAGGATGGACCAGCCATGCAGTCCTAGATTACGGAGTTTATGTTAGGTGTCGACTTTGCAGCGCATCAAATACTGAAAGTGAAGCTTTCCAGGTTGTCTTTTTTTCTAATTTTTTTTTACTAAAAATCTAAAATAGGAATTGTGAATGAAAAGTAGAGCAAAGGAGGGACTGCTTAGTGTTAGCTGATGCATACTTTGTAATCATGTTCCTTTTCAACTTGTGATGCTACCTCTGTATTTTATACATAGACATCCCGTAGATTTCAGAGGTGGTTACATATGCATGATATACATTATACTATTTCCTGACATTTGAATGATTAATCATTCCCTAATATGCTTTTCAGCTTACAGACTCTGAGAGCGAGGGGTGTGACGCTGCGTTACATTACACAAAGCACTTTCATTGCACGCTGGATAGCAAAATGGGGGAAAAGAGGGGACTGCAGACAGGCGAACCACTCCTTCCTCCTTAGTCCATGCTGCATGTCCCTATGCAGGTTTGGGTACATATATGTATATGGCTTTCATTCTGTGGAAAAAGTTAGATCCATCAGGAAGAATACAGTTTTAGGTCAGACATACTCTTCAAAAAACCAACCCCCCAAAATTCTGCTAATAGCATTCAAATATCTTTTTTTCTAAGTTAAATATATCACAGAATCACAGCATGGTAGGAGTTGGAAGGGACCTTGAAAGATCATCATGGAAGAGAGGTGGTGATGTAAGGAAAGGCTGCAGGAGAGTGGTGAATTTGTTATCTGATTGGTGAACCGGGTATTGGGACTCTTTCTTTTTTTCTGTTTTTAATTGAAGAGTAGATGATATCTTAACTTCCAGATGATTTTAAAGCCAGGATCTCTCTAGGGCTCTCTGGTTGTTGAATATAACCATGTGCTTGGGGTGTATAAGTATTTTGGAATTAGGAAACCTTTTTCCCACTTTGGCAGAGAGGAAATGTCAGCAACTCGGTGGTGTTAAATAACAATCAACTTGGTTTCTTTTGCTAACAGATAGCTGTAGGAAATGTATGGATTTCTAGCAGAGAATGACTGAGACAGTAGCTGGGAGAAAGCGTGTTCTTTTTGCTGATGTTTCTGATTGTTTCTCGCCTTACCCAAGTCTTTCTCTATGGAAAACTATGAGAAACGGCCATAAACTTGTCTCATTAAAGAGAGATGAGTCTAGTTTGATATTTTTTTCTTTTTTTTTCCCTGTGAAGTCATCTTTTTGGTCAGGGCTCGATATTTCAATGCACCAGTGAATAGAAGATTATTCAAAAGTTATTCAGTGAAAAACTCAGAGGAAAGAGAGGGCATTCGTTCTCTGGCATCTCAGAAAGTCTTCTGTAAACAAATACAATTTAATGACTGCTTTTCTAGGCTGCAAGCACTTAAGTTCAGGCAGGTATTGGTTAGCTAGAAAACATGCCTGTAAGGGAAACTCTGTTAGGGCTTTGTCCTTAGTGGCAGCTGAGCTGCATCAAATACATCAAGTACATAAAAGTAAGAACATACTATCTATCTAATCATTAAACTTTCAGGGGCTCTGGGGCTAGCCGGTATCTTAATTGCCCTCCAGTCATACTTACACCAGTCACAAGTAATTGGAGAATTTTTTGAAATACAGAGGACCCTTGACCACAGCAAAGACACTTGATTGTCTTTCCAGTGACTGTAGGGTAGGGTTGAGCCTGGGTGGCTCTACATTAGTGATCCCCACCACGTTCAGGTTTGCTCGTGCTGTACCTGAACTACTATTCCAGTCTTCCAAGTGCACTGAAGTGCCACTGCATCCTAGGTGGAAGATTGGTGCCTGATAGATCAAATGATCATTTCCTTCCTCAGCCTCTAAGCATTGCAACTCGCTGCTCTTGAGTTCTAGTCACATGAGGGAAATGAAAACTTGGGGATTGTTTTAGTGGGGGAGAAGTGCCGTGTGAAAAGTTTTCTTCAGACCTCCCATCATCACAGGGTGAATCACAGCTCAGGTCAATTCTAGCCATAGCAGCCATGAGACTTTCCTTTGGGAACTGACGATTAAGTGCATTGAGAAGCAGCATGCAAATCTTTGCCTCAGTTGGCATGAAAGCCTGAGGGCATTGTTCCATGGTGTGCTAGGCAGGATTTTGAGGTCAGGAGGTACTGTGATGGGCTCCGTGAAGGTCTCTTGGGTTTGTTTCCTTTGCACATACTCATTCCTGAAAATATTTGAAAAGTGTTTCTTCATCTTAGAGAAGCACCATGTTTGAAACTGGAAATGGTTTATCTTGGTTTTCATGTTTTCCTCCAAGTATCTGTAATCTGGTCTGTGCTTGTTTATTCATGTTAAGGGCTGAAAGTGAGGGACCAATTGCACTTCTTGCAATCAGTCACTTCTTCCATAAACTGTCCTAAAACTTAATCTTTTAGTTCTCCTATTTCTTCTCTTTCTGGATTCCTAAACATTCAGCAATTCTTATCATTGTCCCTGGTACCTTGATTCTTCAGTATTAAAGTATCCTGCTGTTGTTGTATGAGGTATGTGTGTACTTGGGTCATGTTACTCTGTTGTTCACAGAATCACAGAACATCAGGAGTTGGAAGGGACCTTGAAAGATCAACTAGTCCAACCCCCCTGCCTGATCACCTAGATAAATCACACAGGAATGTGTCCAGAGTGGTCTTGAATGTCTCCAGAGAAGGAGACTCCACGACCTCTCTGGGCAGCCCGTTCCAGTTCATTTAAATAATACATTCTTGTACATTTCGAGGCAAATAATTTCAAAGCAAGGAATGTCACACAGAAACCTGAGATTGGTGCTTTAAAAAAAACCCAAAACATTAAGAGTCAGTGGCAGTTCTGAGATACTTTTTTTACTTTTTTTCTAAATAGAAAGTGTATCAAAGTGGATTATGCCCTTGGGGAAAAATTATTTTTGGAATTTAGTTTTTGCCAGCTCACCAGAAAGCTGTCAGATGGATGTAATCTATTTTGAAAGAAGAGATCTTGAGAGACAGAAATCCAGGGCATCAGTGAACACTTCTTAGAAGAGCGCTAAACAGCACTGGTAGGAGTTGTACTAACTGGCTTGACAAGGCCCCAGCTAATGCAGCAGAGAAAATTTACTTTCATTAGGTGGGCACAGCACTTCATTAACACTTAAAAGGAAAGCAAGTCCCTTCATAAACAGTAGGTTGGAACAGAAAGGCTGTCATTTCTGTAGTTGCAGAAACCACGAAGCCATCTGTGTGTGAGGGGGTAATGTACACACTGGCTGAATACCAGGGCTGTCTAAGCTGCCAGCAACAGTTCCACTGGCAGGAGGATCTGCTGAAATTCACTGTAGTTGGTGCTTTTAAACTTGTATTACAAACGTGGAGGCAGAGCTGCAACACTGCCATCCTTGCTGATTGCTGACATTTAAAAATGGAAGTCAAGAGGTGCATGGGCATTTCCAGCACCTTCTTTTGAAATACCACTGCTTTTGATTCAACATCAAGTGCAAGGCAAGCACAGCTAGATGGGTCTGCCCCGCCGTTGCCCTGTATCAGTTAAGTAGCACTTGGAAGGAGTTGTGTATGTTATAATAAGTTTATTATAGACATGGAGGTTTCTTAGGAGGTGAAATCTTCAGGCCACTTATGCCATGCTCATCACTTGCTTAAGTTAACTGAGCTGCAGTTTTCTAGAGCTCTACAGTCTGTGCTGATTTGACACTCTGCCTCTTGGAGGAGACATAGACTTCTTGTCAAAGGTGGTGGTATATATTCAGCAGAACCCACCTTCGGGATGATTCACAGTTTCTTTCTGTGCAAAACAGTCTCTTCAGGGATGTCATCATTTTGTGCTGTAACTGTCATGCTTTGGATGAAATAAGGTTTGGGAAATAGAAATAAAAATGACGGGCTGTCCCGTGTGTTGTCAGCTGGAGGAAGCAGGAGATCCCAACCGGAAAAGTACAGCCAACTACAAACGGGGCTTTCCTGGGTGCCAGTTTGCCTGCAAATTTGTGATCATTCATACAGTCACTACCTGGTCTCACATGTACAGGTGTGCTCTTCACGTGGAGGACTTTCAGCCTTAGCAAAATGATTGAGGAGAAGTCCCTTAACTGCATACACCCTGAAATGTTCAACTTGACACAGAATTTGCATCACGATGGTGACAAATGCTGCTTAGAAATCTACAGTGTGAAGGCAAATCTAACTGTGTGCAATGCACCAAAGGTTATTTCAGTGTCTGACTGCAGGAAATACCAGCTGCTTTTTCACAGACAAGAGTTGACTTACTAAAAGCATAGAAATCCAGGGGTCTAAGGCAAATATCTCCCAGTTCAGTGATGTGGGTTTTAATCCACGCTTTGCAGAAGTTGTTATTTTTAATTGCAATATAATCTGCTTATAATGAGCATTACTTTAAGTCAGTGGGTCAAAAAGTAATAAACAGAGTAGTTTATATTAGAAAAATCCTGTTGAGTTTAAAAGACCTGTTAGGATCATGCTGCTTTCAAAGAAATTGAGTTTTTCAAACATTATTTGGAATACTAGCTGACCTAACTGTGTCTTTGTCATTTCTGTGATTTCTTTCTTTTTTATTCTGAAATATTTAATATTGATTCATTATATTGTACCATAAAATAAAAAATGAGATGGTAGATTTTGAATATATGGCGTGGTTTTGGTTATGAAGAGCAGGAATAAGCAGAAGTACTTTAGGAAGTTTATGTGGTTATTTGACTCAAGGAATTTTTATTCTCAGGCAATTTTGAGACCTGGAAGTTGATGGCAAATTTTAAAATCCTCAAATTTCTGACAAATTAAACCTCTGTTTTTCACACTGGTTTAATTACAAGCTTTTGCTACAGCATGTAAATACTGGGAGGACTTCCTGCTTTAGCACATAGGGAGTATCAGTGTTGGTCAAATTGTTCCCCATAAACCTTGTTTTTAGCTCTGCGTGTGGCAGCTGAGGGCAGATTTACCAGCATCAGCCAAGACCATGGTGGGCTCCAGTCCCATTTGGTTGTAGTTTACAGTAGGCTCCAGGGAATGAAATGGAGGAAATTATACCAAACCACAGCCCATCTTCTTTGACCTCATCATCACTGCAGCTCCATCCGGTCTGAAGCATGTACTTTTTTGTACAGTGGTTGCTACTTTTGGCTAAAACTTGAAGATCCCCTGAAGTAGTATGAAGACAAATGGCAATACAAATGGCCAGTCATGATTCAACGAAGCAAAAATTTCAAACAGTTCTAACAGTTCTATTTTAGTTGACTTTTGAGAACTGTCATGGGGCTTATAGGTATATATTTTTAAAATAAAGTTTATTTTTACAGCAGCATATTCACGTCCTAATCAAGAATAAGGGCTGTAAACCTTAGAGGGCTGAAATTTTCTCTCTGTCCTTCCTAGTTCCATCAGATGTCTATTCTTCTTTGCCTCTTTTTTAATACAATTATTTCAACTGGTACCATCTTTAGTTGTGTTCTGTTGCCTATGTGTTCTTGTCCCTGTTTCCTTCCACTTCTCCCTAAATAGCAATGATCATCTTATTTGTTTATATATTTAAAAATTCAGAACTTAGCCTGAGGCTTTTAGATTAAAATAATGTGTTTCCAGTAGGAACTTCCTAAAGAAATTTTAGTTCCCATCCATGCTGCCATACAGCAATGCACAAATACCTGGAATGGCTCACTGATAATCTTAAGGATTGTATTTTGCACTGTTTGTATGTGTGATGGATAGTGACCTTTTGGCTTGTTTGCTCTGTAATTGCCCTGTGTGTTACATCCCTTTGTAGGAGAGAAAATACTTGTCTGTTTTCCTTGTTCACCTGCTGCTGTTCAGCTCATTGGGACTTCTGAAAGGAGATCATTCTGCCTTCAAGAATAGCTTTTGGTGTCTAGTCGAAGAAGCTGGTGGAATCCAGGGTAGATCAGGGAGACTCATCCAGCAGCCTGCCAGATACTGAGGTCATGGTGCACAAAGCAAAGAGTAAAACCAGTCTTGGAACAAATGGAAAAAGGATGAGTTGTCCTTGGGAACTCGTGATGAACTGTTAATCACCACCCAGCTAAAGATTGGGCTGGATCAAGCCTTACTGCAAGGACATAATGGATAGGGAAGAGATTTGTTTCCACACCCCTTTTATTTCTTAGCGTGACTCATTCTGTGTTCTGCCTCATAAAATGCCTTTAATTATTCCTAACTCCTCTGGAGCTTTATAAGCTCTTTTGGAGTCTCAGGGAGTGCTGGCTGTTAAGGAGATGTGTAGGTAGATCTGCTTAAGACCTCTTAACTGTTCCATCCACTGTGGTGCGTTTTGATGGCTGGATTGCAGTAGTGTCTTCTGACCTGAAAGAAGGGCACAAACATAGTTAAAAGCATCCACCCTCTCCTGTGTGCTGAGGGGCTTGCATGGTAAGAGACAAGGTCAGCCCTGAGAGGACATCCCATCTATGAATCCCATGGACTTGTCACACTGTTCCCTTAGGCTAACACAGCTTTTTTGGTTTTTTTTTTTTCTCCTAACCAAAACAAGAAGTGTTCTTCCAAACAGCTGTGCCACAAAAGCGATGTCTTCCTGAAGGGAGGTGGTGGCAAGCAACTGAGTGCTGAAAAATCCTCTCTTGAGGTAGCTGAAGCAGGAAGAGGATTGTTGCTAGAAAGCCTAATGCCCCGGAAAGCACATACATCCAGGGTAGAAGCCACCTGGGTATTTACAAAACATCTGCAAATAAAGCAATGGTATAAAACAAAAGCACTTCTGGATCACAGAGTTGACATATATTTTAACTGTTCCTTTGTGGAAGATGTGAATGTGAATCAGTTGCATGAAGAACTGGTTCAGAAGAAGAGACAGTCTGCCATGATTTTGCAAGTTGATTTTGAAGCAAAACACCGTGCTTTTGCTCCGTGACTAACTCTGTTGTTGTCAGGCCCTGCACTTCCATGCTCATTCGACTCAAACTTGAATAAAATATTAAAATGAGTGCTTAATAAGTCATTCAAGTGTTGACTTAGCAGAATCTTTTAACTTGCCCATTTTAAGAAACTGCCAGACTGATGTTCCTGGGTTTGACACCTGGATGACAAGTAATTCCAGAAGATAGATGGGTGAGTCCAGGGCCCTTGGAGCACTTCAGCTTCTTCTGGTGTGCTATAAATATAGAAATTCCCAGTACTAAATAGCTCTAATGTGATATGCTGCAGAAGTGTGTTCATCCCAACACACACAACTCACGATCACTGATGTCAGGAGATCTGCATGAATGTAGCTGCAGGGCAAGCTTTGGACATAGGCAAAGCCTGGAGTTGCCCAGGGCAGTGGACTGGGGCATGGAAGGAAGGTAGCTGTGAGAGCTACGTGCAGCCATGAGACACTCATCCCTGCCTGCTGCTGCTCTGGAGAGCTTAGCATGCATGGACTGGCTCATATGTACACTATGGGGTCCTCCTTCCCTTGGATGCAGCAGGCAATGCCAGAGTCAACTTTTTTCCCCCTCAAGCAGTGGGAGAGGGAGTCCACTTTAACTTGGGGGCAGGATTCCTTGTCTGGAAGGGACATGGGAGGAAAAAGGGGATCAAGGAGAAGCTGGGCTGTCAGAAATCCAAAAGATTCCTTAGTCCTGCTTGCACCTATAGATTTTTAAAAAGCTTTATCCTTCTGTGAGAGTTCACAGAGTTCAGTCTGTTCAGAGTATAGAAGGGACAATAAGGTGGTGTCTTTCATCAAGTATGTGTGCCTTATGGAGGGAAACCTGCTGAAAAGTAAAGAGATTTTATATTTATCAGAGACAGATCTTGTCCCACAGAATGAGGGTGTGATGGTAGCGTGTGTTGGGACTCCTGGACTAGAGTTAACCTAGCCAGGGCAAGTTCTGGTGGGATTAAAGACACGTTGGCATGAGTTGTGAGGACACACGCTAGCAACCACAACACAAACCTTCCAGATACCAGTCACTAGTGTAAATTGGAGTACAAGTAATGCTTGTGCCTTCTTTTTTTATTGTATAGATGTATCAGGCAGTGTACCAGAAAGTCTGCCTCCAGCTTCTATCAATTTGTTGAGAAAAAATTACTGCCAGACCTTACAAACCTTGCTCGGATGTGTTGTGAGATAAAACAAAATCTGCTATCTGGAAGTTGAACGCCAAAGAAAACTGAACATAAGGGGCACATTTTAATTAACTGCTACAGTAATTTATTGAGAAGAGTGATTTGTTGATCACTGCTTGCAGTCTTTAAATAAGAATTTGTTTTCTAAGAGAGGTGCTTTTAATTCAGCTGCACTTGATTGCTTTTGGTATGGAAATTGCTAGGGAGCATTCCACGTACCCTCAAGCAGATCTGGTTAGGTGATTTCGAGTTCTTCCTGCCCTTATAAATCTGGTGATGTCTCTGAGTGTCCTGTACACCTTTATATTTCCTGCTTTTGCTTGCAATAAGAATCATTAAGGCCTCCTGCTCTAGTGTTTCTGGCTGAAATGAAAAGCTAAAGGATGGGTAATGAGCTATTTCAATTTAAGGCTCTGTTCACTTTCTGTTGCAGAGGCAGATAAGACATCTCCTGGTTGAACTATCGTGTTGAGCTGCTCAGTTAAAACCACAACTTTTTGATCTTTCTGCATCAGGAACGAGAGCTGTTAGGACCAGTTTTTACATCTCTGACCTCTTTGGTTCCCCAACACTGAACCTGCATTTCCAAAACCTCTTTCTAGTGCAACAGGGTTGGTAGAAATGGATGTGTTTGTCTAGGAAAAAGGATGCTGCTAACTGGTGGATTATGTCCTCTCAACTTACCCAGAGCAGTCTCTGGCACTCTCATCATTAGAACAATGGAGATGATTTCACTAGTATTTTTTTCTTGTGCTGTCTTCTGCAGGATGATGGCAGTTGTAGGTTAAGTGGCTAATATAGATGGCACATTAACAGGTTATTGATCAGGGATTGCTGCTGCTTAGGCTGCTTGTTTTATATGCACTGCTTCAATCGTGTTATCACTCTAAGCTTTCTTATCGATTAGCTTAGAAGCAGTAACTTCCCAGCAGATTATAGAAGCCAGTATTTTTTCTGACATTTCAAAAAAAAGTTATTTATGGAAAGCACCTCTTAGATATTATCTAGAATAAAATATAGGCATTATATACTGTAAACATATCTTTTGATCAGCTTGTAATAAATAATAAAAGTGTATGTTTATCATGTCCCTTTATTCTTACTTGCATGAGTTTACCTAAAAGCTTATGAAAGTCTGTCTCCATAGGTGCTAAACAAACTTGACTTGTTTGAGGTGAACTATTTTTGCTGAGTCAGGAGAAAAAAACCTGTCTTCTTCAGATTATTCTTATGAGAAACAGCAATTCAAATCATTTTTATATTGTTCTGTGAAAAAGATCTGGATTTGAGAAAAGCCTGCTGTATATTAGTTAAACTGTGCAAGCTGGAGGTGCTGCTACATATGGATTTTGCTAATAGGTAGGTTTGATTTTTTGGGTCGCATGGATTGCATTTCCATGGATTCTGTTTTGAATTTTTGGGTTGAGTGAGCCTGCAGAGGTTTTCAAATCTGTGACTGGAAGCTTTTCCAAACAGTTTTCTTCTCAGCTGGAGAAAATCATGCAACATTATTACAGAGTCTTACTGGCAAGGCATTTTGGTCAGCACAGCGTGATCTTCTACTCCTGAAGATCATTTTTCACCAGAAGGGAGCATACTAGTCATTTGAATCTTTCTAGCTCTTTTTGAAATTCCAAGGCAGCTGATATTCAAGCTCAGGGATGCACAGCTCGCATGAATTTGGTTAGCTATTAGTGACTTCCATTTTTAGCCTGCTCCCACCTGCCTCTATCAGTGTCTCCAGGTTATCTGTGTACATGATTAGAGGGCATGTTCAAGCTGTTTGGCTGCCTGTGTGCCTGGCATGAGCAGGTGGCCTGCAAAGCGCTTTGGCCACCCAGACGTGTGCAGTAGGTGAAGGCTAATGTGCAGGGGACCGTGACCTGAAGTGGTGAACACATCTAGCAAAGCGAGAACAGATGATGATGGGAAAGTAGTTTAGCAGCCATTGCCTTGTATGACCAATGGATGATGCTGCATCTCCATTGCATGACAAGAGCCCAAGATACAGGGAAGTGTCATGTCCATTGCAGCTTTGCACAGCTGAAATAGTGAATAGTGAGTGTATCTGGCATAAGGAGGCAGGAGAGAGCTGCTACCTGCATCAGATGCTGCTGTGTGTGTCACACACAGCTGTGTTATGGAGTGGGTACGCACCACACTGAAGGCTGCACTGGTACCGGCAGCGGCTGTGCTTTAGCCAGTGTCTGTCTGCCGTTGCTGCCCTTGTTCAGCTGTGACTTAGTGCTCTGTCCCTACTCAGCCCACAGATTGGTACTGGAGCACCGCCCTTGTGTCCCATCGTGTGTCCTTTTGCACTGCATCTCGGAACCGAGGTGTGAGGGAAGTTGGAGAGGGTTTCTGAGACAGGGCGGGAAGCGGACATCTTTTAATTTGCCCGTGCAGCACAGCTGTTTTGTGTCACTGCAAAATGGAGGTGCGGCTGAACGGGTTGGCGTTGTGCTTCCTACATGGACAGCTTTTACCTGAAGGCTTGGAAATTCACTCTGCCACACATCTCTTACTGCTCAGTCTCTCTCATCTCCCCTAGTGCTTATTAACTACTTTGTTGTGCATTGCCAGACAAATTGGTTTCAGAGTACTCTGATCTTAGCCATGTGAGGGAACTGGGTTTAGGTGTTTATGAATCAAAAATATCTCAATAGCTTTTCTTATAATAGTCACCATTTAGAAGAGGCTAGAATTAGAAGTTGTCATCTAAAAAAAAATCTGCCTTTTCCCCAAATAATGTGGAATAATTGTGTAGAGTAGAAACCAGTTGTAGTTAGAGTTTCACTAGCAAAAAAGACCATACTTATATTCTAATAGTTCCTGGTGTAAACTTCCATTTATTTTTGTAAAAAAAAGGTTTGACAACTAAGCAAGACGTCCTGTGCTGATAACATGGATGGCAGCTCATAGTTAACCATCTCAGCCTGACTTTGCAAATTAGTTTGTCTATACTACCTAAGTTACAAGTCTGTTAATGAGCCAAGATAGCTTCAGATACAGCAACATACAAGTTTTACATATATTTACATGCTGTATATATTTTATAGCTATAGATGTGACTCTCTTTGTTTAGCTGACAATTGTTTATGTAACAAATGCTAAATGTGCTCTCAGGTTAATGAGTGTTATGGGTGTGTGTATGTATAAGGTTAGTAGCCAACTAGAAGATAGTAGTGTAGCCTGTCAGTATTCTTCGGGCTCTGCTGGAGAGAGAGGATCTGTGGTTTGTTGTGTGGCACAGGAATGTCAGTGTTGTGCTTTGCTGCTGCCCCGTTCCAGTATTGTGTTGTATTTGTGGCAGTGGTCTAGAGATGTCACTGGGTGGGCAGAGGCAGGGGCTGGAGCAAATGCCAGCACCTGGAAAGCAGCAGGGGCTGTTAGGGTGAAATCCGTGGGGTAAAAATGTAGTCAAAAGGGAGTTTGGATTATGCCAGCACGTACACGGGGCTTAGATCATGTATCAATTCCATGATGCACAAGTGCTGTGTTTCTCCAGTACACACTTTCTGACATCTGTCCTGAAGTAGGTGGGCTACGTTCTGTGTTCCATCATCCCAGTATTGTCACCAGAAGCGTGGTCTATACTTCTGTGTAATCACTGCAAGGTGAAAGTCTGTGTTTATGGCTTATGCTTCCTGAAGTGAATGTGTTTGTGTGCTTTGCCTAAGTTTGCACACTGTGAAAGACAAGTGTATGCAAAAGGAATCGTGAACTTAAGAAAGTGTATTTTTATATCTTGACTTTCCAGTGACTTGCATGTTAATTACAAGCCTCTTGTAAATGCAATGGTGATCTTTCTAGCTGTTGACCTGTGAACGTATGGTGTCTGAGAAGAAAACTGCTAATTTGGACTGTCAAGAGTTGTAAAGGCTGTGCAGGCCACATCCTGCCTTCATCTATTTGTAAGCAAGATGCTTGCAGAAAATGCATTTGCTAAAATTGTAACTGAGACCACGTTGGGCCTTGCAGTGAGAGTCACTTAATGCTGCTGCCTCTTACAGTGGGACACGATCTCGTCATTCCCGTGTGGGCTCTGCAAGCAATGAAAAGGACTCTTAGCGCAGCTTTTAAAGGTACAAAGTAATTAGTTTTGCCATGGGAATAAAAGATTGGAGAGGTTTTGACTGAAAAAGGAGGATTTCTGGGGTTTGGGGCTTTTTTAGGTAAGCTAGGTTTTAAGCAGAAGTGTTTCCCATGTTTATTACTGCAGATTGTTGCTATCTTTTTGGACTTTAACACTGTAAATTGTACTGGCTGTCTAGATGAAAAGATAATGTGGAACAGAGAACATTAGTGCTCTTGGTTGTCCTAAAGGGCATTTCTGTCTCTGTTGCACACTGAGACTTAGTAGTGCACAAGCAGGCTGCCTCTGAATACAAGAGGGAAGAGCTGGTATAATGGAATATGATGCTCTCACATCACAAAGTCACTGAGACTAGATTTTCCCTGCAATCCCATCCTCACTGTAAAGAAGGGTGTCTCTACTACCACTGCCCTTATCTTGAGGTGCCTGCAGAGAAGAAACTTTATCTAAAACTTCACATGTTCACAGAGCTGGACTTGCAGTAAACCCAAACTATTGAAATGCAGAGGCAAAGGTGTGAAACAAACCAGACCTCTGCAGCAACCCATACAGACTCATCCTAAGTGAAATCTGAGGTGTTTAAAGCCCTCTGAGGTTCTCTAATGTACTCCACCCTGCCTCATTAGAAATCTAGGAGGAAAGGGAGCCAGAGCACAGTCCTGGAGCTCCTCTGTGTACAAGTCATTTTCCCAGTCTTTTTAGCAAGTTCTTTGAGCTGTTGTCTTGGTCTGCTTCTTGTTAATCAGACCTTGAGAAGTTGATGTTCTCCCCTATGCTGTGTAGGTCATTGCACCTGGCTGACATGGGGCATGGTGGTCTAGGTGGGGGCAGCATTATTCTGTCTTAATGGAAAGTAGGGAAGGTGCTTTTTTCCCTTTCATTTTGTCTGAGCAGTGTATCTGCCCAGAGACATCAGTAACTTCTCCTAGCAGTGGTGAAGGAGGAATGGAATGGAATGGAATGGAATGGAATGGAATGGAATGGAATGGAATGGAATGGAATGGAATGGAATGGAATGGAAGCCAGGCCTCATGTCCAGGGTACAGGGATTTGTAGGCGTGTGGTGGCGAGCGGACTTGTTGCTGTGCTTTTGAACAGTGACTCTCACTGCCTTCACACCTAGTTCATGGGATCCATGTTCCCCCTGCTTGAGAAAGATGAGAGCTATCTGGAGCTGGGGTTTAATTACAAAACAGCTCTTAAGACAATAAATCTAACACCAGTCAAGAATAAATAATATCTTTGGGCTGCTTGCTCAAAGATTGTGTGCTACTTCAGGCATGTTTGTAGCTGTTAATAATAATAATCATCATTATATCACAGCTGTTGGTGGTTACAGCAGTACCCACAACCTGGAACCCTTCCTCCTCCTGACAAGGCGTTGAATCTAATTAGAGGAGCTTTTGTTTTGTTTATATTTACCTATTGTGAAGGGAGGCTGAGGAATGAAAACTGATGTGAATCCTTGTTATCTGGGAATGGCAAACAGGAGGTCTTCTCTGGAAGTTCTAGTGGCTTTGACCTCGGAGAGCAGCCTTGTAAAAGAGGTAGAGACTGTCTTATGTCAAAATCCAGTTGTGGCTTCACACTGGTTGCTACAAGCAGCTGCAATATAAAGTTCCCCAAATTTGCCTTTTGGCAATTTCAGACTTTGTATTTAGTGTAAAACAGGAGCATGGAGGAGGGCTGGAACATTGGTGTTTGTTCATACAGAGGTTTTTGCTGGTTTTCTACCACTGAGTATACTTGAGGCTTAAACTGAGCAAAATCTGTATGCAGACCCACACAGTAACACTGAGAAAACTCTTCAGGCCATTCTGTTAATACAGTTCTCATCAACCATCTCCACTTTTCTTGATGATGTTCAAACAGCCTATTCACATGTGGGGCCTTCAGCTGGGAGAACAACAACAATAAAGTACGTTAAAAATGTTTGTTCATTGTTAGATAGGAAAAAGGTGGAAAGGATTAGAGAGGTTGAAGTATTATGGGTTGGCAGAAACTCAGCAGGAACCTCTGGAAGGAAGAGAGGAGGATATGGATTGAAGAAACTGGAGCCCTGAGGGCAATCCTCTAAAAATACCTTAGAACAGCACTGTCAGTGATACTATTCTCAAGACACGCAAGTCCCGCACTCTTAATTGAAAAGTGCCAGGGGTAAGGTGCTCACCTTGAAACTCATTATCTACTTAAAATAATTTCTTTCATTTGCTACTGCTGAGGACTTGTTTTAAACTAAGTAAGAGTTTGAGCCTGAAATATTATTTTCTTGTTGTTCTGAGAGAGAGTTCTCTTGAGGTGAAGTCCAGCTAATAAGGGCTGGTTTATTTAGGATATGTTTATGATTTCCCAATTATTTAGTGCCTCTGAGTTTGAAAGTATTCCTCTTCTCATTCCTAATAACCTAATATGGGAGGTTTAATCATAGCTCTATTTGAACTATGTGTTTATATATCTGTCTATATTTATCATTACATGTATCTTTGGGCACTGCTGTGGTTTAGGGGGTTGCTTTACAGACCTTGTCCTGAAGTGGTTGTGGTCTAAGTAAATGAAGCAGAAAGAAGAGAGAACTATCATTTCTCAGAATGTATTGAAAACTGAAGCATAAAAATTCAGTATTTTTACTTATGGAAAGTCTTGTATGGAATTTTACACGTGCCCAAGGTTTATTGAACACAATTATTGATTGCTGCATTTTCCCTTGATTTTTATGAGAGGAGAATTTCTGCTAGATTAGAAATGTGATATCCTGTCCTTAAAATTCAGTTCCCTAAAGCCTGGGGAAGGTAATGATTATTCCTGAGTAATTCATATCAATCTGATGCAGAGGAGGGGAGAAAGAGACACTGAAGACTGGGAGGGGCAGTAGGGTGTTACAGCTTTAATGGATACTTTACTTATCTCCAGGGCTCACATTTAATTCAGAGTTCAGCTCCGCAGTTTGTAAAATCAATGTCTCTGTTGCCAATTCACCTTCAGACCCTTAGGCATATCTTCTTTAATCCTGTGATTCAGGAACGAGGCAGCCACGTGTGTCTGGAGACATCACCATATCACAAACAGAGTATTGCTATATTCTGGGATCTATGTGCAGAGCTATCTTAATCGTGCAAAACAAGAGCTGAGCGAGCAATGAGCCAAGTGACCCTTCTCCAGCCCTGCAGCTTCCCTACACTGCTAAGAGTAGAAGCAGCTATCTGACAGGTTGCTCTTGAGAGTGGCAGAGGATAACTGATAAATGCCCCATGCTTCCTGAGCTGTGCCTAGCAGCAGGAGTTAGTCTTTGCCTTTTCTTGCCTTCCCTCCAGACTTTACCAGACCGCAGGGAGGTAACCACCCCAGCCAAAGTGGTGGGTGGTGAGGCAGGCTGCTCTCTGCTTGTCAGGGGGACCAGAACATGTCAGCATCTGGTCATGGGCTCAGCAAGGATAAGGGCTCAGTGAGGGCTGAGCGTCTCTGGTGGTTGGTCTTGTTGGGTTTTTTTACATCCCTATTGCTTACTCAGGGAAATTAACAGCAGCATTCCAAAGTTGAAGCAAATGGAGTGGCTTGCTGTTCCCTCTACTATTCCCATGTTTCTTTTCAGTATTTAAGCTGTAAATTCACAGTATGATTTGTTGGTGTAGTTTTGGGGTTTTTTTTTTGTCCTGCTTTTATTGTTCTTGATGGCATTGCATTGGGGTGGCAGTGTCTGCCTATGCAAAGCAAATAAAATCCTGACTCATTCTGGGAGGAAGGGGAAAGATGGCTGCTTGATTTCACCAGTGGGAGCTCTGCTCCAGGCTTCATCAATCCTTAGTCCTGTCAGGCTGAGACAGAAGGGACCATGCAGCTCTTTTAGGCACACCAAAGTCATGCAATCCATCATCCAAACACCAGATGTTGGGCTGCTGAAAAGGGTTGATTATTGGTCCAGAACTTACTAAATTTGATGGCTGTGTTTGTTTCATCTCAGCCATCCCTGGGTCATGGTCCTCACTGTATCAGCACTTCTAGGAGCAAAGCCTGTCTCTGACACTGAGTTACAGGTCGCAGTCCAATACATTCTGGGAAGTCTAAGGTTCATTTCTCCCCATCTCACTGCACTTCTTCATTGTCCTTGTGACTTGCTCATGGCAGGATGAAGTTATTCGTTAAGGCCGCTTTCACGAGCAGCTTCGAACTCGACTCACTGAAACTTACCATTCAAGCCTGTGTTCTGTGGCTGCTTTATACTTCAAAATCAGTCCTCAGTGTGTCCTTTCAAATCTGTTTTTAAGCAGAAATTTCTAATATCCTTGAAAACTGGCAGACAGCCTGGAAGGAGCTGATTTTGTGGGATGTAGAGCTGCATCAGGAAAGCAATGAAGAAAGTTTCAGCCACTTTGTGTATTTCTTCTTGCAACAAGTATCCTTGCAGTTTGGCTCTTCTATATTCAAGTTATGTGTTTCTTCATCTTATATTCTTGTCAAAATATTTTGTGTAGTTTGTGTAGTTTTTCTGAAAAACAGAACTATCTAATTTACTTTTAATATTTAAATAGGCTTCTACATGTTTGCTTCCAAGGGCTTGAAGGTAAAGAATTCTTGGCAGCACTTTCTAAAGCATTGCCTGTTCAGCAAAATATGGTGTAGCAAGGACTGTCTTTGGTGCTTTCTGGGTGACACAGAGAGGCAGGGTTTGTACAGTCCCCTGGCAGGGCAGCAGGATGGGCCCAGGACAGGAGCTGCCTTGTCTCAACTGGGAGCACGCAGAGAGGGAGGCTGCACGTGTCTGCACTGGTCTGCATTCACACACCCTCCGACTTCCCAAGTTGTGCCCTGTGTGTTCGTGGCAGAGTGCTGTTCTTCAGGCTGCTGTGCCATCCTCCAGCACCTGTGTGTCCGTGGCAGGGTGCTGTTCTTCAGGCTGCTGTGCCATCCTCCAGCAGTGGCGTGTGACACACTGCTCTTCGGATCACTCAGGGGTGCCCATGCTAGAATACCAGAACACTTCGAGAGCTCTTTCGGATTAGGCATCGCTTTGGGGGGATATAAAAAGTGGCCTGACTTAAATCTGCCCTCTCCAACTAGTTTGTCTCTTAAAAACAAACAACTGAGAGAAGAAAAAGTTCAACTTAGTTTTAGGAGGATAGAGAAAGCAAGAGCAGTGCTGTGTCCTGTCTTGTTGATACTTTAAACCATTCAGTCACTATACAGTGAAAATAAATACAACGAATCTTCAAATTATGTTTCAAATTAGAGTCATGGTTTTCCTCTTTTGATAAAGAGAAAGGTTAAAAGGTTTGACCAGAGGTATTTATAGGGAATCTCACATGTCTTTAATGGAGTAATTGCAATGTGACTGACATAATTTTCAAATTACACAGCTTACCTCGGGGCAGGCAGTGCGAGAAAGGAGCAGCAGGGACGGGCATGGTGAAACTTATCAATACTTGTCTTCTGTGTTGAAGAACAAATGTTCATTTAGTCCTGCACATTTTTAACTGCTCATCCCAGGTTCTGAGGGCTGGTGGGCTGGGGTGCATCTTATTTGCAGCCTCATGATAAGTAGCTGTTTCCTTGGTGAATTCATTTCTGAAAGTGAGATAATCCGATTTGAATGGAGCTGCACACCCACTCATTCTGCCAAGTGAGGAAAAAAGAGGGGGGAAGAAAGGTTGGGGTTTTTTATTCCTTCTTCCTTTGCGCTCTGTCATGATTCAAGGACAGATAAAAGTCTTGGCCTTGTTTCTCTCCTGCTTGTTTGTCCCTTGATGGCTTTGTAAGCTCGGTTATTTCTGCTGGAAATTACAAATTCACTTAATTCTCCTTGGCGTGAGTCTTGAATCTGTAAAACTGGAGCTGTGCCAGCACACAGGATTTTGATTCTGATTCAGCAAGGAATGTAAGCAAGTGTTTGCTTTAAAGCATATTTTAAGCCCACCTGTGTTCAGCTGAGCTCTCAAGCTATTTGTATTGAGGACTTGCAGTGCCCAAGAGTGCCCACAAAACTCCTCATAATATTGAGGATGTATGGGCACCTGTGGGCTACACACCTCCAGGAGTCCATCTCATATTTATCAGATGCCACAGTTGTTCAGCAGTTTCACAGTATATTTTTGAAGTTTTTTTACCTTCCATTTGAAGAAGAAATGCTTTTTGCATTTCACTGTGACTTTCCTCCTAATCCCCTTCTTTATTTTTACATTTCCTGAGATTGTTGCACTGTGCAACTTGGCCGAATCTCTCTGGGCGCAGATGTCTCTGATGAACTGACTGAACAGTGTGGTGTGCAAACCACATTACTCCTTCATTAGCTTCCCTCAGGCCCTGATCCATCAGTGACTAACCAACAGCGACTGAGGTGTCCTGTTTTCTCCTCTGCATTCCCACACAGTGCTGTGTAGAGTGTAAACCGAGGTTTGAGGGAGTCTAAGCCTTGGGTGGCGTGAGCTTGGAAATACCCAGTGAAGTGAGGAACAAGCTTGGATGTGCTGCTAAAGAAGGGGCTGGACACAGTGGGGCTTTCGAGAAGGCAGGCAGAAGAAATTCCTTGTATTATGCTATATATTTAATATATTCCTATATATCATTGTATATTCTATATATTTAATATATTCCTTATATTATTCTATGTTTTTATTGTTGGAGGGAGAGCATGTACCTAGTGGCTCGGGAGGGTGTTTGGCTTCCCAGCCAGGCTGCTCGGGAGAGCACAGGAGGCAGGAGCGGCAGCTGGCTGGGCTCAGCTGCGTTACACTGAGAACAGAAGGAGCACTGAGGAAACAGTGATGCCTGGTCTGGGCAGTGTGCATCTTCGTAAGGAAAAGTGTTTGAAAAAGTTCATATCTAGCACCTGGTTTGCTTTGTGATGACTTGCTGAAGAGGGAAGGTAACTGTTGTGAGACCCATCTGAGAGGCTCTGCCAAGTGGACCTGCAGAAATTTACTCCAGAGACCTGTTTTATGGGGGGATAGTCTAGGTCATTGGGGTGCACTGTGCTAATGGGTGCTGTTCTTTGTGATGGTAGCCGTGACAGAGCCTTGGTGGCTGTCATTCCTGAAACACCTTTATCCCTCTGATTTTAATGCTACAGACTCTATTCTGTCATAGACATTTTCTATTACTTTTTTTTTTTAGTTTAATAAAAGTAACATTTCACCCTTGGTGCAGTTGTGTACTGTGTGTTTACCTTTAGATAACAGCTTCCTTGAGGCAGTACTCACCCAAGCCTCCCCAGAACGTGTCTCCAGTATTAAAAAAGTAGTTACCTCAGTAGTACAAACCCACATCAGGAGCAGCGAGTGTCTCTACAATGGAAAAGTATCATTCATCCTGCCTGCTTAGGTAAGGAACTGCCTGTCTTCATAGCTTTCCTATATTAAAAATATGCTTGTATTTTGTATCTGTAAAGTTTTTATGGGCTGTAAGTGATGAATCCTCAGTCTGGGGACTCTTTGGTGCTGTGGGTGGGCCAGAAGCATGGTACTAGAATAGGTCTCCCCAACTGTAACTTCTATCACACAAAGGCTTCACATGGATGCTTTTGTATATTGGGTAGCAGTGGTAGCCCAGAGGTTAAATGTCTGCCTTTCAGCCTCTGCACAGCAGTTACCTGGGATCAGGATTTCTCAGTGGGTCTCTAGGTACTCAACAACTCAAAAGAGAGTTCCCTTGCTATGATTTCTTGCTTTTTCTGTAATCTTTCCAAGGCAGCAAGTGACCCCTTCTCACTGGGATAGTGCAAACGATCGTAGTGTTTCCTGTAGTGAGCCACAAATCTTTTTTTTTCTGTTCTCAGATGGTTACTGGGGGGGAGCAGCCGTGGGCAATAGGAGAATCCAAATACCATCTGATGAGCAAAAAGTGATAACTCACTGCTAATAGATTTATGACAAGATCTTTGTAACTCTCCATGTTCTGGTGGCCTACATGCCCCTTTGATTTGGCTGAACCCCTCATCCCAGCAAGATTTTTTTATCTATTTCTTGATGTTCCTTCTGGAAATGCCAGAGCTCCTTTTTGCATAGTAGAAAGCATTTGGGCGTTGATGTGTGTGTAGAAGGAACATGGCAAAAGGGCACTGAGTAAAACGTCTGCCTGTAGCCAGCAGTTGGGGCGACTGTTGCATGAGGGGTGGTCTGGCAGCACTGAATTTATTATGCTGCTATGTAAATACTAGCAGATTTAGTGCTTAGTAGTTCAGAGTTATGCTTCTTACAAGACATTTCTCAGTGGGTGGTATTAAAACAGTAGGCTGAGTCCAGCCAGCATACATGTGTGTTTTCATGTTCAGCCTCGTCACCTCCTCTCAGAGCATTATTAAGCTTGTAATGGTGATGTCTATAACACCAGAAGGAGATTCAGAAAGGGATGTTGCTTCCTTGCCAGGCATGTCTAGAAGTCAGGACAGAGAGCAGAGCTAGGCTGGAATTAAGCTTGCAGACTTAAGTTTGAGCCTGAGAAAGATTTGTGAGGCTCTAGGTGGAGTGGTTCCTAAGGCAGTAGAAAGTGTCCCAGGGAGGTCCATCACTGGGATGTGCAGCCTTACTGTAGTGGTGTGAGCTCATATTTGACGTAAGGCCTGCCTGGGAGTGCAGTCTGGCGATACGTGTTGCCTGGAAGTACTTTCTCCTTTAAAGGGAGAGGAAGTAATGGGCATGATGGTAAATCATGCCATGACTCTCCTGATTTGAGGCAGCACTAGATCACTTATCTGGAATCATTGTCAAGTATCAAAAATAGTATATGACAAGCAATAGATTGCAGAATTAACAACATGTGCTGAAAAAAATCTAGAGATTGATTCTTACAGCTTTTCTTTATGCTACTTTTGCAGCTTGAGGAAACACTAAAACACCTTTCTGAGAAATAAAGATAATTTAAGGAACAAAATTTTGCATTAACTGGTCCTTTAGCATAACAGCAACATTAAAGAGCGGTCACAACCGTCAGTCTTAAGAATTTAGCAGCTCGCAGGCTGAAAGCTCTGTTAATCCAGAGAATAGGAGAAAACAGATCAGGTTTAATATAGCAAACTGCTGCCAGGCAAGTAAATTGATCTCAGAAAGGAAGGAACAACGGAATTTGGAAGTGCAATAAAAAAATAAGATGTGATCATAAAACACAACATAAAAACATATGTTTAGTGCATTTTTATTTTTTATTTTCCATTTACTGTTGTGATTATACCATGGCTAACAGCAGCCATTACACAAATCAGTGGCAGACAGACTGAAATACTGTTTCAATTACCCTGCTCACAGCAGCTCACCCCAACCCAGCTATAAATAACTAGCAGATCCTCCATTTCTCCATGGATTAAGATTAAAGATATGCAGATAATTTAAACCCTCAAAATACACTCCTCCACTGCAGAATGTATTTTGGAGCCAATTGCTTGAGTCCTCCAGAACAGAGCATACTACTGGGAGGCTGCCATCAAATGAAGCATTAGGCTAATAGTATTTTATAGGACGCTAATGTCAGACTAACCCGAAGTGTTTCATCTCACTATATATATGTTGCTTTTTTTAGATAATTAAGAAATGTGTTTTCCCCTTCCCCTCTTCAGCTCCTGAAGAATTTAGCTGGTCTGTGCCTGTATGTGATGTGTGGTCCCTGCAGAAGGGAGCTATTTTCCACCAGCTAGGCTGGAGGGAAGCTTGTTCCTCAAAATTCTCGTACCTTTATTCTGTTTCAGTTAAGATGATAACTCATACAAACACAAACATAGCTTCTCCAATCTCACTGTTTGTCTCCCTCTGTATCTGGAGAGTTGGTGCTGTACCCCTAGGACATCCAAATGACACAAGAAGCCAAATTACATATGGAACAGAATCCCCCAGAAGTTTCCTTACTGTCTGAGTATCACCAGGCTTAAAATAAACTGGAATCTGAGATGTAGAATCGGAGAAGAGAAAGAAAACACCAGACCTTAGGAGGAGCTGGGCCAGGTGCAATAACAAGTTCATTAAGCTGTGTACTGTGAATGCCTTGCTTAGGGAAGGTGCTGGCTAATTGACTTAGAGAATGTCATTGTCTCTGAGCTACCTGCAGAAAACTGGGGAATTCGGTGAGGAATATCCCCGTGTCTGCTTTGAGAAGACCAAGTTGTTTCCAGGTTCCTGTCCTTAGCTCTAAAGTTAAGTTGGGGTTTATGTTGATGATGTCTTTCTAGAAGCAGGCCCTTAAAGCAACTCTCTCGCTAGACAGGTGAGAGAGGAAAACCATTCTTTTTCCTGCTCTTTAGATTGTACTGAATACATCCATGTTAAAAGCTCATGCCAAAGGATGGGTGAGATGGGATTTTACGGCCCCTAGTTTAGCAGAACCACAGTCTGCATGTTGTATGGGCTAGCAGGGTGCCCTGTCCATCGGTCTGCTGAGATTTTGATTTTCAGCAAACAACAAAATATTGGTTGGACCAAGTAAGTACGAGTGAGAAGCAATGTGGTAGCTAACTCCTTTCTTTATCTGCAAAGTCTTAGATTTCAGGCTTATTTATCTCATAATAAATGTCCTTGGATTTAGCTTCTTTTTCTCCTCTCCCAGATGGAAGTTACAGTCAGCACGCTATGTGGTAATTAATTTGCTTTTCTCTTTGGTTTCTGTGATTCAGGGAGTATTTTGCAACTTTAGCAGGGAGGTTGGAAAATACATTTTGTTTTAAACATTAGGGAATTTAACAGGGATCTTGTTTCTAGTCCGTGCAGAAAGGGAAGAACATAGAATCTGAATCTGATGTGTTTTAGATACCTCATAGCACAGTGACTGAGAAAATGTAAGAAAAGGACGTTGGAAGGGAGCCATGCTGGGGTGTAAGGATCAGTACACTACTGAGTTTGTGAGCTCTGCAGTACATGCGACCTGAGCAGCTTGCTTCTTAGGAGTCTGGGGGTACACCGAGTGGCAGACATACAGGACACTTGAACTTAGATGGAAATCCAGCTCCTAGGTCAGATGAATTAACTGTGATCCTTTGTATTTTATTGTATCTTATTTTGCTCATTCCCCTCTCTCTCTGTACTACTTGGATATAATTTGTCACTGGCATTTCTGAACTTCTAAATGCTTTATATGCCCTAAAGGAGTTTGAGATATCTGCACCATTTATTGGTGTGCTGATTAATTAACCCCACTTTTTAATGAAGGCAATTTGCTTGAACTTGTTAGCACACATATGCTGTGTATGTGGATACCTTTATTCTTTCCCCTTTTGCAGTGAAGTTGTGCTGATTTATACTGTGTGAGGATGTGACCAGATAAGTGTGTGTGTGTACACAGGGTGGAAACACAGCTAGTAAACGAGGAAGAGGAGCCTCATAGGAATGGTTTGGACTCAGATTACTTGCAGCAAATAAAGGAACCTCCTCAAATGTAGTGCTGCCTCATGGGTGTCTGAAATGGTCACCCAGGTGTAGTCTGCTAGAAGACATCTGTGACATTTTATTCTTTGCTGGCCAGCATGCTTGCCAGAGCACTGGGGGAGGTACTAGGAGAAGCAGAAACCTGTTCTGTTTTGGTGGCAATGTCATGTTTTTGCAGTATGACTTCTTCCCCTGTTTTGAGTTGCAGTGTTGAGACCTCACCTGGCATACTTCACCACGTTTAGCAGGAAAATGAAAGTACAGTGTTGAGTAAATAGATCAGGAGTGAGAGGAGGTACATGCCACCATGAAAAGGGAGCGTGCCAATCAAGAAAAGAACCAGCAGCCTTGGGTAGTCTTCAGAGATTTGGGGACCTGGCACTGCTGGAGTTCCTGAAGACAACAGTTATGGATAATTTCACAATTACATAGGTGTGTTGTGTGTCCTCTGTGCTGAAAAAATGCCCCCAAGCTTGATGTTTGTTTGTTTAGAAGAGACACAGATTTTTTTGATTATCAGCTGTGAAAGTGTCATGCACAGATCATTAATCCAAGGTTCCAATCCATTGCCCTGTGATGAGGTAATTTGCTGTAAAGCATAACCTTAACTCCTGTACTTAAGATGTGAGTAGTAACAGCCTCCTGATGAGGTCAGAAAGATCTTATCTGGGCTGCAGCTGGCTTTATACTTTAAAAACACTGCTGTAAAACAGCTACTTTACTTTTGCTCCAAATGCAACTTTAAAATGAAAGGGACTTGTCCCAAAAATAACAATGAGGGTTGTTTGGTTGGGTTTGGTTTGTTTGTTTTTTTTATCATAAATGTATTCCTGGAGCTTTTCTTGTGGGATGAGCCAGCAGAGTCCAATCTAAAAGCACACCGATTACCTGAAATTCCCATGGACATAGCAGCAAGTACTAAAAAGTCTGAGCCCTTATGCAAACTCAGCCCCCTTGTTGGCAGACTGAGGATGAACCCTGTTTCCTTGGAGAGAAAAGGCCAGAGCTGCCTGCCCCAGGTCCCTCTCCATGAGGGAAGCATGGCTTTCCCTGGCTCAAGTCAGTCCTGGCAGCTCTCGGGCAAGGCGCTGTCAGAGACGCGCCTGTATTGCTCTGCCTTTTGTGTGCATTAGGTCTAGGTGGGAAGGGCTCACAGGAGCCAGGGGCAAGGCAGGGAAGCAGTAGTCGGTGTTTGCTGAGTGTTCCCTAAAGAGCTTAAGGTTTCAGATGCTTTCAGAAGAGCCTTGGTATCACTTCTGGGTGAGTCTAGGAAGGGAATTAATTTCTGCGGTGGGAAGGCTTAGGTGCTAGAGGGCTCTTTCAAAGGAGCTGGTTGAATTGTCTTCAACAAAGGCAGGCAAGCTAAATTCCCTCTCTTCCAGCTCCCACGTTGCATTAATCTCTTGTGACAGTGCAGTTAACTGAGGGAATTCTCTTTAGTCACTGAAAATAGCAGCAAAGACAGTTACCATGGTGGAAAGTGCAGAGACTTAAGAAGCCTAAGGGAGACTGACAGAGCTTTACAAAGCATATTTGTTTTCCTAAATTTTGTGGGGTTGAGGAGAGGTTGAGTTATGAAGCCTCTTGGTTTCTTTTCCAGCCATGTTTTTAGATTGCATGAAGGAGACACAATTGAAGAAGTTTACCATTACGAAAATGAAGATATGCCATGTACAAAGAGTCTGGCTTCCTTTTAAAGCAGCAGCAAACCAAAAAGGTCACATACAAAGCTCTTCTTCTTTGTCTGTGTTGCTGGGCTTCTTAGCAGCTGCTTTCTAAGTGCTCTCTTCCACTCCAGATGTCTACTAATACCCTTACAAATTGCTCTGTACCAGATGTGGACAAGCCATTTGAAAACATGTCGTCTTTCTGACATGTCTCTTTCCATCATTTCCTCAGATCAGCTCACAGTTTTACATCTTTCAATTCTGAAGAATAAAATCAAGTGTGGTCTGCACCCATCTGAGTGGACTTTTGAAAGTCAAAAAGTGGACAGAGAAGCCACGGTCTGTGCCTGTGTCTGCTTGGGTGAACAGAGCCTGCTGTCACTGGCAATTCTTACCTGAATGCAAATTTCAAAACCCAGTTCCTCCAAATAGTCTCTATTTGAGCTTATTATTCACTGCTCATTTGCCTGATTCCTGCCAACTCTCACATTCTCTAGCGTGTTCAGCTGGAGAAAACATGAAATGGGTGTCACTGCCGTTGAAGTGAATTCACTGAAGTATTCAAGTGACTGTTTCTCTTAGTTTTTGTGGCATCCCCTCAGTTCTGTTTGTTGTCAGTTCTAAGCCATTGTTCCCCAGAGGGATAAACCAGGGATCAAAACATGGCAATTAAGGAAGACTAGGAATAAGCTCCTATCATAGGTCAAAAGTGAAGCACTCATTGCTCTTCTGGGGATTGAAAAAAAGTCCTGACTTCCCTCTTTTAATATTTATTCTGCACTTATACCATGAAAGTGCTGTCTTTACTTCTCTAGCCACCTTTTTGCCCATCTTTTGCTAAGAAGTATGATGCTGTCATTCAGTTTGCATTTTTCCTCCTTCAAAGTGAACCAAGAAGGGACATTTCAGAGTGGGTTCTTAGAATGAGTGCCACTGCCTGGTCACAATATCCAGATGTTTTTCTTCAGTTGTACCTGTTAGGATCTGAGCAGTGACTGGGTGCTTGTAAAATGAACCTCAGTGTAATTAGTACCATTATGTTGTTGCTTATTTTTCCTATACACTTAGTTTTGAACTGAAACCCCTGTGCTCTTCTTGTGTTTTTCTTACAAGAAACTTGTTGCTCTCCTCCCTTCCTTGTGCACTCTGTGTTTTTATTTTATGGTGGAGTTGTTTGACAGGTTCCCTTGAGCTCTAATGAATTACGGAGTGGTTCCAAGGTCGCTCCTCTTCGGTGTTGTTAGACCTTGGGAGAGCAAGGCCATCTGGCTTAGCTGCTTTTTCAGCCTGTCTCTCAGCTGACACTTTTTAATTCAAAGAACAGACTGTTCTGCAATTGCCTGACCTCTCTCTCTTTCACCTTTGACAGCTGAAGTACTGTTTGTTGGTTCTGCTGTGGTACCTTGTGGTCAGTGGAAGCTCTTTAACCAGTATAGAGATTGAGAGCTTTATTTAGATCTGATCTGAAAAAATTTTCTCTGAAGAAGTTCTCCTAGATCAAAAGACAGGTTAGCAACAGTGGAGTTTGATGCTGATGATCCCCTGTGGCAGTTGGTGTGGGGTTGAAGTTGGATCAGGTGATAGGGCTGAAGTCCAATTCTTGTGAGAACATGTTTGCTGCTGGTTAAGGTCAGCCAAATCAACAAAACCTGTCAGCTGGAGTGGCAAGTGGTTTCTTTTACGAATAGACTTTCCCATTTGGAACAAGTGCTGGTTGTTCCAAAGTTGTGGTACAGCATGATGATTCATGTGTCTTCATTCCCTGCAACTGCTGGAATGAGTTGAAGGAAATTCAACCAGACATCAAGCTGTCAGAAGACAACTGCAAGCAGGTCTGGTTTTATTTCTGCTTCTGCTGTGCACATGTCATCATTCACAGCACATAGAGAAGACAGAGATCCCTAAACTTCCCTTAACTGAAGAAGGGGTTAATTCCTTTCCAGAAGCACAGACATGCCATGAATAATTCCAGAAAATGAGATCCAAGTTTGCCTAGATTCCTGATGTTTACCTGAACCAAAACCATGTGTGCTTTTGCCAGGAGATCTGCAATTGGATACCTGAAAAGAATGTGAGGAGCAAGTGCCTGTAATCATGCTTTTAACCGTGGACAGGGCATTCTGTGTCATGGCACAGTTACAAGTGGTGCTTCTCTGGGAATGCCTCCATCAGACGGCGTCAGGCTGAACAAGAAGCAGCGCACTGAATCCTCCTCCAAGGGCTGCAGCCATCTGCAGCGGAATCACTGGGCTAAAGCCGTGGGCTGTTTCTGAAACCGCTTCAGTAAGTTGCAGCAGTTTCACTGCCACAAAATCCCTTCCCAGAAGGTTTCTCTGAATCTCAGGTGGCTGTGGTGCTGCTCCAAAGCAATGAGCATAGTGAAGAGCCTCAGCAGGAACAACTGCTGCCTGGCAGAAGAGGCTGTGGCGGGAGACATGCAGTGATCATGATGTCATGTGTTTTGTGACCTGGAAGCATGTGCAGTCATGGCTGTAGCTTATGTGAGCAGTGGGGGGGTGGGTGGCTAAAGGGCTCCTTTTCTGTCATGTTCACAGGTACCTGATTCTTGAAACATCTTAAAGCTTTCTGCTTTAATTCAATGTTCATTTAATCAGACATGTTTGAGTTGGGTGCTCATAAGCAGATCTGCATTTAGATCTTTGCTTGCCTTGGCCTTCCTGCTGCCCTGAATTCCTTTGTGAACACTGGCTGCTCTTCCAAAGCATGTACCCTTTAGGCTTCTCACAGCATTAGGGTCCATTCCTTTGTGAGAAGGGGTTGAGGGATTTATTGTGTCCCACCAGGAAGCTTGGACTTCAGGACTTTCTCATTTGCAAGCCAAAATCAAGATGCTGCCATTGCACCTAGAGGCTGTTGTAAGCCCTTCATCCCGACGACAATGCCTCTACAAGGGCAAAGCAGGCGTCTGGATGAGACTGCTATGTGTTCAGGCCAGCAATAGGGTCTTTGTGCTAATAGCAAGTTCAACTCCTCTGAGTCAGAAGTGTTAGGCTCTGTTGTTCCAGGCACCTTGTGCCAATACCTTCCAGCCAGAAGTCACACAGGAGAGTGATGTCTAACACCAGCTGGAAAAGCAGCAATGAAGAGCTGCCTTCTGCCTCGTGTTCAGTACAATACCTGAGCAGCTGTGCTTTTGGGAGAGGGAAGAGAATCAATAACCCGATGAGGACTGTCAAGTAATGCTGTTGTCTGCAGTGCCTTTAATGGGCTTGGTCAATAAACTGCAGTTATTTTACAAATATGTATTGTGCTTACTTCTAAATCCATCTCCCTGCTTCTTATATTAATGTTTAAAAATGAGAAATAGCCGAAGTGCTTGCACTGGATGAAATCTGTATTTAAAATCAATTGGTGTATAACAAAGAACCTTCCTTTGCTTATTCAAAGAGCCACACATATAAAAAGTGCCATGTCTTCACTGGTACTTTTCCCCCTTTTTTTAATGCAAAGTTCATAATAAATCATAATTCACATTTTTATAGACTTTTAAAAATATACATTTATTTATGTCTTATTTTCTTTGGAGGCTGGAATTTGTCCAAGTCTCACAATAGAATTTACTTTAAAAATGTAAAAGAAGTATTCCCCAGGCACTTCTACTATGTGAATTTCTCTGTCCAAATAATTTTTATTTGTGCTGTGCTGCAAACTTTAATATATACCCCTTCATTTTAGATTAATAACATTACAATATAAAGATTCATTTTAATATACTTCACATTTAGTTGCCCAAGAGGAATTTGCTTTTCCCTTTAAATATTAAGAAGCAGCAGTGGGCAGGTGGGAGAAAGGGACACTCTTAGATTATTTAAAATATAAACTAAGCTCAGCAGGCGAGTATCTACCATCTACTCCCCACAGCAAATCAACATGGTAGCTTTCAAAGACTTAAAGGTGTGCTACTTACTCAAACCGAGGGTATCTGGAGAGGTTCGCGAGAATGATCTCAGCCTGACATGGTGATCTTCAGTCCTCTCAGTGGATCGGCAAGAGGAAAGAAAAGCAACAGAGTCAAGGCAAAGAGAAAATTGGATCATTTTCAAAGGTGCAGAACGGTGCTAGGGGATGTTCCAAAGTACTGGGGTGTCCAGCTCCTTTCAGAGTTGGAATATTTCTCCTGTTATAATTACCTTTAGTCGAGTGATGGACACACACCCCTACCTAGCCTTACTGAAGGGAAATGTTCTGTTAATTGCTATTAAAAACTCCTGCTGAAATAGAATCCTCTTCTGCAAAACTCCATTTCCTAGAGCTTATCCCAGTGGAAGCAAGCCTTTCCTCAACTACTCTTGACATTCTTATCTTTGAAGAACTGTTAAAATCTGATCTCATGTGCCCAGGTGGGTTCAGCAGATGAAGACAGGAGAGGGGAGGAAATAAAGAAGACAATTGTTGCAGCACACAACAGCACTGAAGTCCTAGCAGAAAAGGAGAGGTGTTGGCCCCATCTGGCATTTGGCCTCTCCCAGCCAGCTCCTTTCTGTAGGAATTGGCAGGGGTGCAGACAGCCTTCCACGGGGTTTTGGCATTTAGGGTCGATCTGACACAGAAGCGCTGACTCTGCATATGCTGGCAACAGTGCAGGGGGCTGAAAAAGGCACAGTGTGCTCCTAAGCTGTAAACTCCTAAGAGTTTACATTAGATAAGGACAGCTGTATAAATCTTGTCACTTAGAACAAAATGGCTCCCACCACATGGACCCTGTTGCAGCAAAATTCTCTAGGCTGATGCTTATCTTCATTGATTCATGTGCTTAAACCACTGTGTGCTTATCTTTCTGCTTTAATAGCTTAGTACCGTAATTACAAATTAAAAGTATTCTTTTTAGGTAATCTTTGTGTTTCCCTCACTGGTCAGACTGCTGCAGGAACAGAATCTCTAAAGATTTGCTGAGATAAATAGGAACAGTTTCTGTGTAATTTACATCTCTTGCATATTTTTACATTGTATGGAAAAGTAACTTGATATCATTACACAAAGTATTATTCTGTTTTCAAATCAGCCTTGAAAATGCTATGTGGAATATTTTTAACAGGGACCTTTTGCCTCCTTTGCTGGGAAGAAAATAGCTGCCTACTTACCATCCTAAGTGCCTGGTACAGCTTTGAGGAATTATGATAGTGTTCAGAGTGCGTGCCCGTCTCTCACATGCTCGCTCGCCTGCTTTTCCTTATGGGGTTTCTTTCCCAGCATCTGCCAATAGCAATGTCAGTTCTGCAGGTCTTTCATATTACAGTAGCCATCCTCTTAATCAAGCTGTGACTTCAGTGGCAGGAGTGGTGGGAGCACCTAGAGACGTGGCTGGTGGTGCTGAAAGGGGAAGGATTTCTGGGAGCGTGTTTCTGGAATTAAGAAGGGTAACACGTACGGATAGGTGCTTGCAGGTCTGCTCTGGAGTACGCTACTGTGTGGAGTGATTGGATGGAAGCTGGAAACAGCATCTGAGTGCATCTTGTCATAGTTAAGGGTGGAAAATGGGCTGTCCAGAGACAGGAGGGTAAAAAGGGCCTCAGGCCAAATCCTCTCCATTTCCAGAATGCATTATCTGTTTATGAGTTGATAGCATATAGCCTCCGTTCTTTTAAGACAAAAGTGTAGTAATTCAAAGGCCTTCCTGTTTTTGCTTATAGCCTGCTATTGAGGGGAAGTAAGAGGATCTCTTCTAAACACAAGGAATATTTAACTACTGTTTAATTGTGTCTTTGTGTGATTGTTCCAAGGTGTTTTAAATATAGCTGTGCAGGTCCCGGTGGTGTACCAGGACTGTGCTCCATGGGCAGGGAGGGCTGTATATTGCTGTTCTCCGTGGTCGGCAGGAGCTTTGTTAGAGATGAAGCTTTCTTGGAACAAACTAAAGTTATTGAATTTTTGCTGCAGATTCTAAAACAATTGGTAAGATTTTATAGTTGCTTCAGGGTGTTGAAAAGGTTCAATAGCTGCAGTTGCAGACGTGTAAGCTTTTGAAAGGTTGCATCTAGATTCATAGAAGAGCTGTGCAATGGGGGAGCCCAGCGCCCAGTGACTGCATTCCCTAGAGCTCAGGCTGTGCTTTAGTAGGTCCCTTCCAACTCAGGATATTCTATGATTCTACGCCCTAGGAATTTTCAGGGCTCACTCCTTCTTGTACACCTAGTGACTTTAGAAGACAATGGGATAATACATTACCTTTGCAAAAGCTAGACAGACGGGCAGTGATGCTTTCACAGAGCTATGTCTGTGTATTGACAGGTTATGCTTCTGGAAAAAGCTTGAAGATGGTAAAAAGGGACGCGTGGGAATAGCCTGGACCTTTTCCAGCAGCGTTTTGGCAATGACAATCCAGTTTGGCTACTTTTAAAACTAGAGGAAACTTTTTCAAGGTTTTCTGGGTGAGACTTGCAGATGGCCTCAGTGTTCACTGGGTACAAATAAAAGACTGAAGAGGGACTTAGGACTCCCTGATTTGAGACTGACTTTGTTCTGGCCTTGGCATAGGCTGGAACAGCTTGAATGCTCTCTGTTAGGTATGGGCCACTGGAGGCTGGCTGTGACATGCTGTGACCATGTCTGAACATGTTCTATGCACAATCTCATTCAGAAAGGAAGTATTTTTCTTTTCACATGGGCAGGAATAATGCTATCCCTTCTTTACCTAGGCATGTTTTGCATACATGTCTACATACATGCATTTTTACATTCTGTGTATTTGAGGTGCCCTTTCTGTGCAACACACAGGTCAGCTGTATCAGTTACTCTCTCTGGACCCTTTTTATTCTCCTCAATAACTTAGCTGGCAATATGGTGCCTGCTTCACAGACGATCCCGAGGCACAAAAAAAGAGCCAATGTAAATGCAGTGGCTTCCCCATCACAACAGAAATATGAAAATAAATACAAAAAATCAATGTTGCCAAGCGAACAGAATCAATTGGGGAAGCAAAGTTATCACCAGACTGCTTGAAGAGCATTACCAGAGGTATGAAGTTGTTTATACTCCACAGAACAGCCACAATAAGGTGCGTTAAAAACTCACTAATGAGTCTGGCCAGCCTGTAAGGTAGAGGCAGTGCATTGAATTCAGATTGGCATGGGTTTCAGCAGATTTTAGGAGCCCTGGGAGGATTTTCAAAGGAAAGATAATGTTTTGGCTGTGTGTGCTATTTGCAGCTCAGGAATAGTCAGAACAACCGAGTATAGCTCGACGCAGCGCCTGCGCCTTGCAGGGGTGCAGGCAGAAACTGGTAAGCACAACAGTCTCAGTGGCTGTAGTCCTGTGTTCCTTTTCATGCCGTGCAAAGTGTACTGAGTTTGTAAGAGCTGACCTAAAAATTCCAGTCTCAATTGACTGGAATAAGGAAGCAGCCACCCCTCTGGCTTGTGAGCAGTGACCTGCAAGGAGGGAAGAGGGCTGGGCGACCAGGAGGAGCACTCAGATGCAAGCAGTGCGGTGCCGCTTTCATGGATTTCTGATGGGAATTCTTTGCTATAATTGCAAGGTTTTCATCATAGCAAAATAGGCCATATGCTCCCTCCTTGCCTGCCTGCCTAAGTCAAAAATGACAGCCTTAGCAGAGAGAAAGGAGGAGGCATAATATCCTAGAAAACAGGGCAGGTTTCATTCAGAGGAAAGAAGGTGACTAAAATTAAGTAAATGCTTCCCGCCTTACCAGTTTTCTCCTTTTAAGTAAAAATTTATGAACTGCTGACAATTGCTATGCAAAGCCAGAATCAATAGCTCATATTAAGGCTGAAATTTGCAGGACTGGCAGCTTGATTAATTTTTAAGTAATGTATTTGAACTGCTTGTGCTGATCCAAGGTTGAAATTTGTAGATTGTGTGCAGCATATGGTGAGTACCTTTGAATTGCTTCTAATGTTTTGTATCTGTCTAAGCAAACTAATAGGACACAATTTGTTACTACAAGCACTTTTTTTTTTTATTATTATTTCCATCTGCTCATTGAGATGACGAGGATAGAATCAGAACAAAACCACAACTGGTAGGTGCTGCAGCAATCTCACAAAACTGCTGTGTAGCATAATGACATTTAAGTCCATGAAAGCACTAAACCGTGCAGGGCTGAAGGATGTGTAATGGCAGTAGCAGCTTCTGCACACACTTAAAACTCAACGTGGGCTTAAATACTTTTTTTGAGAATTTTTATATGCCTGGGCAATGGTCAGTTCAAGGGAAAAAAATATACACTCCTAGAGAAAGATGTCCTTGGGAAGGTCTCTCTGTAGGACTCAGATACATTCATAGCTTAAAAATTAAACTTCAGCATTATGTTTTTATACTACTTCCTAGATAGCATAATATTCCTTCTTTTGTACCCAAATAGACCCTTGTATATGTTGCAACAGCAGCATGAAATGAAATGAAAGGAGCACGTAGCATAGCTGTGTATCACATGTATCATGCCCTGCTTCCAAGTTTAAACCTAATGATATGAGCATCTGGTTCCAAGGTATGAACACATGGATAAGTTGTGCTTGAGAACTGTAGCTCTGTAAGCAGTGTTATCTATCTTTTAGTGTTATCTAAAAGTTTTCATTTGGTTTTGAATCACCTATAGTAACAGCCAGTTCTGACCACAAGGCACCTGTACTGTAGTTTTATATATAACAAAATAAGAGAGAAAGCAGAAACTGCTCTGATTGTCAGACTGAGAATTAGTCTGAGAGGTGTTAGGCCAAATCAGACCTGGAAATGCAGGTAGCTCCTGTTCCCCAAAACCACGGACAGTGTGCTACAACTGGAGATCAAATATGTTGGGGTTATCTTGGAGTAACCAAAGGAGCAAACTCCAAATCACAACTTTGGTCATTGAAGTTTATGATTAACCAATCGGTGCCTGTCTATGCTGAGAAGGCATCACTCTGGCTGGCCACAGAAACTTTGTTTTGTGGCATAGAAATTGCATTTATCTGAAGGCTTTAAACAAATAAAACTGTGTAGGCTGCTGATCGCATAAAAGAGAGGCTGCTTGTCATCTTGTGCTGCACGGTATATTGAACTTCCACTGTCTTGTGAGGTTTATTTTGGTTGTGTTCTGCACAATGGCAGCATGTAGGAGGACAAAAATCCCACGATAGGACTGTGTTTGCATTTCTACCACGGTGATAGTTGACCCAGAATCCCTGATGAAACGGTCCCTGCGGAGCGAGCGGGGGAGCTGGGATGTTAGCCTGCCTTACCAGGGAGCACTGCCTGTCATTCCCGCTCATCCCCGGACCTGCTTATTGCAGTCCTCCTGCGTGGGGGTACTGAGGCTGTTCTCTGGTTCTGTCCAGGCCCACGTGCCTGCTCCGAGTTGACAAGTGTTTTGCCACTTTGCAGCAGCTACTGCTATATATGGGACTTGAGTGGGGCTTACCTGTCCTCCCCGTGTTAGTAGGGAGCGGGGGATCTTGCGGGGAAACTCTCAGCTTTGGATTTGTGTCAGGAACTGAACCTCTGCCAAAGTCTTTGATGGCTCTACTCCAACTGCGTGCTCCCAAGTGTCCCTGAAATTTCATGGCACTTGTGAAAGGGAAATGCTGGCTTTGCTTTAGGCACAATGAGTGCTCAAAAGTTTTGAAAATAAGTTTTCTCTGCCTTTGACTCTTCACCGTTATATTCCTCTCTGCGGAAAGCTCTGCCTTTCTTAACAAATCCTGAGCTGTAAATTGATACACTTTGCTTGTTCAAAATTTGCTCTGTAGGGATCAGAATATATTAGCTCTGAAAGTTGTCGGAAATGTTTTCCATTATTACGGGAGCTTGTCAAATTCACAGTCCATGTGGAATGCAGATGCAGCAGAAACATCCACTGTCGTGTTGATGGCAATGCATTCCAATTATCCTGGTGCTGGGCAGGGGAGGGGACTCTTGGTCCCCAGGAAGCAGGGTGGCATGACACCACATGTTGCAAGAACGGGTTTCTTTCCTGATTTCAGATGTAAGCATGGGGTTAAGTGTGAGAAGAAATCTCAGGCTGAGGGAGTCTGGGAGCGAATGGTAAAAGGAGACTGATGGAATTACAGTAGCATACAGAGACAGAATTAGAAGACTGAATTTCAATTTCAGTTGCATCTTTTCAGCCACTCAGGAGTCAATCAGCCATTTTTCATAAACTAGGTCTCTGTATGGATTGATTTGTTATTGTTGCAAAGCCTTTTGCACTGGGCTCAAAACCTTTTAACAGTCTGTCTTCCATGGTGCTTGGAACAGAGCATCTCCCCGTCCCAAAAGCCGCTCTTGTGGCAGAGAATTGTCAGGGATGATAACTCTCTGCTGGCCTTTTCATCACGAAAAGGCAGGACCATTGGGCTCTCCACTGCAATTACATGCCCCACTTAGGAGTGGATATGTTTGTAAGAAAGAGTCAAGCTCCTAGAAAGAATTTTTGGAAGACTGTGAAGTAATTTTCAGGCTTTTTTTAAATTCATCAGATTTTGTAAAGCATTCACTGTATCTTTTGCCTCTCAGTCATTACAACTCATTCGTTCTTCCCCATTTGTATTTTCTTTTTTTCAAAAAGACAATGCAATTTACAATCTGTATGGGGGACTTTCAGGACTGCATTGCACTTGCCTGTCAGTCATGGATCATATCTCACTGAAATACTTAATTTGGGTGCCAAAAGCCAGAGATTTCTGAAATCACTACTCCATTCTGACGGTCAAGTACCCCGGATTTGCAGTAATTGAGGAGACAATCAGATACTTTTATGATAGTATTTGAAATTTTTGATTAATTTAAAATGATAGGGATGAATAAGTTTGGCTGGGAAATGTCTGTGCTGACAGGCCCGCAGAGGAAAAATGTCACGAGTCCGTGTAACTAGAGGATAACTTCTTCAAGCCCAGATTTGTCAACAGTAAAACAGAAGGCAGAAACAATGTGAAAATGTCATTTCCCAGTGGAACCAGTACCTAATTGACACTTGTAGTCTGTGATGCCTGTTTCTCATTTAACAGCTTTCACAGTAGAGGTACTTAAACTTTACTCCACGTTTTCTTGTTTAGTCTCAATTTCTTACTTTGACACACAGCAGAATCCTAAGGGGAAATGAAACTACAACCTAACTGCTTGTAAGCTGATGAAACCTTTCTGGGAGAATCAATCCAGAAGCGAACTTGATATGATAGACTGCATCTCGCTCCATGCAAGGTTTACAAAGCATTGTCTTACACTGGTATATTTATTTATTTGTTTTCCCATCGATAAAAAGTCCTCTAAGTAGAGCATTCAGTTCATTTCCAGACAGTAATTTTTCAAATCTGTCCAAGCTGATCCTTGCATGATTTCAAAATACATTACTTTTTTGCTCTCCCCGTTGCTTCACCGTTTTTAAAGTTGCAGATGTTAGATGAGCTGTTTTCTTTCAGCTTACAGTCAGCTGAGGCTGTCCCTTTGGGTTGAGGGACTTATCTGAGGCAAAAGACTCAGCAGACTGAATGGCCAGTGTTGAGAGGGTTTGTGGGGAAGGCTAAGGACCCCAGGGCATCCTCCCGGTCCTGCTGGGAGGCGGCGCTGGCCAGCGGGAGTCCCTGAGCCACATGTCTAAGGATAAGGGCAGTGTCTCTTAAAAAAGTGAGGTAAAAGATTGGGACACAGCTGTCAGCCTATAAAACAGAGACAGTAAATTACACTTTCACTATATTTTCTGAGAGTGCTTTAAACACTCGGGTACTGAAGATGAGGATACTGATGCTTTATGGAAGAAAGGAAGGAGAGGTTTTACTTGACTTCAACGAAGGCGGTTAAGGGAAGTGGTTTTGAGAGGAGAGATCACGGACAAGTCTCCTCAAAGGCTTTGATTTCTGGAAAGGGTGAGATTTCAGGTTTCTCCTCAGGATTCCCTGCTAGCTCAGAGAGATGCCTCCCTGCTCAGCTGGCTGCCTTTGGGCAGCCCCCAGCTTATTAGTTGGCTTCTGTGCTTCAATTCTGAGATAATGACATTCAGGGGAAGAGCCTGGAGCCAACTATCTGCCGACAATTGCAGGCAGACACCTGTCCTGACAGGAAACTAACTCAGCTTAGACCTAGGATAACATTGCTTAGATCAGAGATGATTTCTTCTTGAATGGGACTCTCAGTTGTGATTTATTTGTAGGCTGTGTAGGATTTTTCTGGAATACCGTACATTTAGTTCTGCATGCATGTGTCATGTAACATGTGCATCCTAGTAGGTAGGTAGCTGACACAGGGCTCCCCTTACTGCTTGCTTGGTGAGAAGGGTTGCTCAGTACTGGGACAGCCGAAGGTGTTTGCAAATCTGGACCTTTAATTTCTAAGTCCAGATTCAGGAAACAAGTGCATGATTTAATATATCAATCAAGTCCTCAGAGACCCATTCTTGATGATGAATATAATTATTTTCCTTTCTTCTATTGTCTCTTTTATCTCCATGGGCTGGAATTGCTCGGTGCAGAGATGGCCAGTGGTGCAGCATCCTGCACCTGGGGTGAACTGCAGAGATAATAGATCTATTTGATCTTGATAGCAGGTAAATTCAACCTTTCTACTGCAAGAACATCAGGCTTCTGGTAATCTGTAGGAGTTGTAGGCCCAGCGCCTTTGGTCCTTTGACCATCATAGCTCTGGCTCCAGATCACAGAAGAAGCACAGTTATTTATCTTATTGGAGTGTCCCAAATTTGCTTGCATTTCTCAGGGAACAATTGGTCACCTTAGAAGATCTCCCATGCTAAGGGGAGATGGCCTGACAGAAGTGTTCTGCATGGGGACCGCTGGATGAGTGAAGAGGCAGACAGCAGAGCTGCTGGGTCTCACATAATGCCCAAAGTGATTTGGGGCCCTTGACAGTGATTGAGTGAGAGGTGTAGGGTACTGCTTTGCCCTGTTTTATGTAGCCCCAACAACAACGAAATCAAACCCAGTGTCTTTCATATGTACCCATCAGCTGGTAGCTCCTGTATTGATTTCTTCAAGTGTGAGTGAGTATGGTCTCAGTCAAAACCCAGGTTGATTGTTTCATGTGGCTGGAAGTAGTGGTGGCTCCTGGTTGCAGGATTTGATGTGCTGGGTACTCACAGCTGATCTCTGTCTGTACCCAGCAGTACATCCCCCAGCAGGACAGGAAAGTGGTGGGTTTATTTTTTTCTTTTTTAAAGCCACATATGCTATTGCTGCATGGAAAGCAGAAAGCAGAGGTGATGTTGTTGCCAAGCATGGGGAACTATTCAGAAGTATTGAGAAAAGTAAAGATGAAGGATTGTGGCACTTTGAACTCCATTGTTAGGGGGAAAAAAAAAGTGTATCCTTTTTTTTTGTTTTATGAGAGCTTCCACAATGTCATCTACCTTGCTGAGCAAACCTGTTCCTGAAGTATATGCCCGACTTTACCTTCCTTACCCAGGCACTCTGGAGTTTCAAATGATTGATACTTATGATCACTGTTTCTCTTCTTTCCTCCTTTTTTCCTTCACCACACAACTTTCTCCCCTTGGTCAAATGTGCTATACAGGGTTATCTAGTTTTTATACTGCCATTCAATACTCTCCTGGCTCATATGTTGATTTGTTTGTTGTTGTGCTGTTCATGTGCTTCATGTGGGCTGTTTTGCTGTGCCTTTCAACACCTGTTTTTTAAAAATAACCATGACAGTAAAGTCAAGGCTAGTTTTTTTCCTGATTTTGTTGATTCAAAGAGTGAGGATTCACTTGGTCACTAATGCAAAATTACTTGCAGGTCTTTTCATGTAACTACGCACTTCTTAAGTCAACATGTCATAGAAGACTTTAAAGAGGCTTTTTCCTAACAATAAACAGATACAGGTAGTGCCGTTAGCTTGTTTAGATGAAAACCAGATCAAACTAGGAAAAAAGTCCCCAAACTCATCTTCCACACTGAAATAATTTGGTGTGTGATAGCTTTGTTTTTTCTTTTTATCAAAATATCTTTAATCTTTCATTCCTTTCACCGAAAGACATCTTTACTTCTTTGAAGGCCCTTGATCACCACGTTCAAACTGGATGGCAGTGACAGCTCGGGTGCAGAGTAGGCTCATTGTACCCATGTGTGCTATTCTTTGAGGCTCACCTAATTTAAGGAGCCAGTGAGCAGAAGAGTTTTGGGCTGCCTCCTCCACCACATTTTCCTGTAAGGTGCCAGAGCTTGTGTTGTGTATGTTCTTGGAAGCTAGAAGGCAGCAATGGACAAGCTACATGTAGGGTGAGAGGGGTTTGGCCCGGTCTAAATCCATTCAGCTACCAAAAGGAGAAGTCTCACATTTTTCTGTTGCTTTCTAGCTGATGTTTCAAATTCTGCCAGCTGTCAGAGCCTGCCCTCACACATCTGGCTGAAAGATAATCTGTTTCTTTGAAGTAGCTTAATCCAGGGTTTATATTACATTATCTGACCTAAATTTTCATGTTGATTTGGATGTTCCCTTTTAAGGACTGAACTAAAGTGCTGAAGCGACATGTGCAGCTGAGGCAGACTTGGGTTTCAGTAAGGCCTCAACCCTAGAAAAGTTGGAGCGCATGCACAACCGCCCTGGACTTTGGTAAGACTCACAAGGTTTGGACAGGAGGGCATAACGTGCCTAAAATTTCACTCAGTTTGACAGAGCTTTTAGCTCAGCTGCCTCATATGCTGTAAATTTTCAGAAATACCTGCCTTCCCCTCTGCTTTGGTAGGAGAAGAAAAGATCTGCACCCCCACCTTGTACACAGGGACATCCCCAATTCTTCTAAAATTGTAGCTGCACTTGGGAAGACACCCTGTACTGAAGGGAGTCCCAGCAGCAGCCACACCTTTCTGAAAGTTTATTTTCTGTATTGGAAAGGAGCATATGAGTAATTCACTTGCTTTTATCAGCTCTTTTTTGTTTTGTTTTGTTTCCCATGTAAAGTTCTAGCCCGTTTTGATCTTTACATCTTAGTTACCGGCTTAGTTATTTCTCCTCACAGCTCCCTTTTTTCTCATTTCCTTTTTCTTCCCCCTTCAGATAGGGACTCTTGATTTTGCATGAAATCTGGTCTGTAGGTGGCCACAATTGAAGCTGTTAAGAATTTATTTTAAAAACAAGAAGATCCTTCCCGCTGTGAAGACAATCTGCTAAAATAATATGCACAACTGAACATGACCTAGTCCCCTTTTAGACAGACAAAGTTTGTAGAAGGAAGAGAAACCGGCCTCTTATCCTGAAACAAGGGAATTTTCCAAGGTTAGCTTCTCTCTGTAGTGTGAAATGTCTCAACTTTCTTTGAAACAGTCAGTTTCAGGAGGAACTCCTTTAAACTTTATTTTGACAACCATTGAGAAAAAGGGCTTGAGGCTAAATGTGAGTCTTGTATCTTGTGTATTTTAGAGCTAAAAGCTCAGAGGGTTCTCTTGAGGAAACTTATCCATGTGTGAGTAACATGTAAGCAATTAAAAATGAAATGATTGGCTTACATTTCATTTGCCTGAGACTGCAGCAAGGGAGCACAGCCTTCTTGCAAGCAAATGTGATGTCTTAAATTGCCACATAGCTCTTAGAAATATTTCCCTGTATTCGCCAGTCGTTCTGCAGTCTTAAAAAAAAGATATAGGATGGCTGTGGCAGAAGTTATTGGAAAAAGTAAAGGAATAATATTGAAATTTGAAACACTCCTCCTCCTAGTCTTCACTACACATATAACTGGAAACATGACTTTGTTTTGTTGAAGGCAATAAATAGTGTGTTTCCAAATTGGAGAAATATTTAATACGTTTTTTTTTCTTACTTATTATTCCAGAATAAGGCATAAGGGTGTTCTTACATGAAATCACTGTTTCCGTTCCCAGTGTTTTGTTTTTTTTACCAGTAGCTGAAGATGCATGCTTGGGGATGAGGAGACTGGCTGAAGCCTCACAGTGTGTGTCAGCACTCAGAGCAGGAGCACCTGCCTGCACAGCAAGCCCTCAAGCCAGGCTCCTTGCCCTGGCCACGCTCCTCACAGTGAGGCCCTAAGGGCTCTTCTGGAGCCATGTCCTGCTATGTGTGTCATAACAAGGTGAAAAGACACTTCTGAGTTTAGAGCCTCTTTGTGCCCAGCATTTATTAAAGACCTTGCACTCAGAGACAGAAACATACCATGTTTGTAACAACAAGTACTATTTAAGAACAAAGCAACTACTGAAATTTCCTGGACAGATTTCATCATTGTGTTTCGTGATGTATGGTGACTTACAGCTGAGGCAGCATCTCCCAGGCCAAAGGTGATCAGTCTGCTGCTCTGGCTTTCTCCTTGAAAGTCTGACTGTTGATGGATTTATCATGTTATCTGCCTGTTTATTTGTGGGTTTTTTTGTGTGTTTTTTTTTTTTTTTTCTGGACTGTTGTGGTAGGAAAATATTTTTCTCCTAAAAGATAATAATTTGACTTGACCAAGAAGTGGCTTGTTTAACTGTTGAAATGACAGATCAGCCAAGCAACTCCCTACCCCAGATACGCTCTGAAGGGTGATTTCCATCCTCTGTTTTTGCAGATCTCCTGAGTTAAATACTGCTGGAGAAATGGAGCCAAGAATGTTTGCATTGTGTATATAAACCAGCGATTTGCCAAGTTCTAATTTACTAATTACAAAATGCTATTTAACTGTGTCTAAACTACAATTTTAAATTAGTATGCATGGTAAAATAAGCTAATTGAAAACAGGCAAATTAAAGTTTATATGAAGCCATATCTATTGATAAAAAGCTGTTCTTTCAGTCATACCATCCCTTGTGGCTTGTCCAAATGCAGGGTCGTTTCTTGAAGAGGGTCACCACCGTGCTGCTAGTTGCCGTGCTCAGACTCATGCTTGGATCAGAGTGGTTTGAACCTCAGTGTTAATAGGAAATATACCAACACCATTGTGTAATAGTCTTATATCTAGGCTATATAAACAAACCTTTGCCTTTAAAGCATGCTCAGAAGCACTCCCAGACATTTTCATATCTTGAATGCTTTGAGAACATTAATAATGTGCTTATGTTTTGGTTACTCATATTTATTATTAAATGAAGCGTTTAAGTATCAAGATGTCATGATGCTTTGTATCACTGGGGAGAAACTTTGAGTATCAAAGAATGTATTAATCTTTATTATTGTGCCCAGATGTGGTTACAGAGACACTGGATACACCTCAGAATTTAGATTTTGTTTTACCATTTCAGAATATTTCTCTTTTATTCCAAGTTTTTGGTAATAACTGTAAGCATGCTATTCTGATTTGTATATTAACTTTGCAAAGTATAAGTCTGTTACAAGGCTACTACAAGGGTAAAATGATCGTTTAAAGAGTCATTTTGGTCAAATGTCAAAGTCACAACCTAAAACTATCTTATAAAAATAGTAAACAAAGTAAGACAGTTCAGGTCAGTATGAAATCTCAGTTAACATTCAAAGAAATTTTGTTAAGCAGGATTTGGCAAAATATGTGTGTTTTCAGAAACATCAAAGTCCTGTAATCATCAGGTTCAGGGGAAATTACAGCCCCTCAGTATATGTAAAAGCAATTCTTCTCCTCGAGAGCTGATGCTGCTAGCAAAGTAACTGATGGAGGTGCTGGGCCAACAAAAAAGCAAGTGTCTCAGCCAAACCCACTAAAATATGTGCCTGTCTTCTTCAGGAAACAGAGACAACTCAGTAGAGTAACCACCTTCCCTGCTTGCTCTCAGAGTTCACAGTTTGTGTTATTCAGCCTTGAGAGAGAACAAAGAACAGAAGGAAACATGGAGCAGCACTGATAAATCTGATAAATTTTATACTGATAAGGTTCGTGTTCATCTCATTGCACCATCCATAGCACTTCTTCAGGATGAGGAGAGGCTTCCTTGCATCTGGAAGGTTTTGTTGATCACACTCACCTTTTCCCCCTCTTGGACAGGATACTGGCTGGGCTCTGCTGTAGAGGACCCAGAGAGATGACCCAGATGAAGATTAATGTTTTGTTGCCATGTCGCAGGGTTAGTTTTCAGCTAGCATGTGAAGCTGCAAGCACCGGGATCTAGTAGATGGGACAGAACTTCCCCTTCATCACAGGTTTGGGTTTAAACCATCACCTGTCTTTATTGGCAGAACATGTCATCAAACTTATTGCAGCTTTGTACAAATTACTCATCTTCCATGGTTCAGCATAAAGGGAGGAAGCTTTGCTCTTTTGTCATGTTTCTTGAAAGGAGAAGGTTAAGACCATGTGCTTAAAAATTCTCCCTGCTTTTAAATGGTAAGGCCAAATGCATTTGTCACAGCTTTGTCTGGGTCCCTGCAGCAGAAGAGCCAAAAGCAAGAATTTCTAAAGCAGTCTTTATTGAGTGACAGACCCATTTCCTCTTTGCAGGACCTTAGTTCTAAACCTGCAAAATTGAAAAGCTTTGTGAAGCTGATTCACGGGGAAACTGTGCTTGCCAGATGGGTTTGGTTGTTTGGTTTTTTTTTTTTTGAAAACTCAATCTTTTCATCTTAGGGAAAGTAGGAAAGCTTCATCATTTTCACACCAAAAATAGTGCTTTATTCCTATCCACAGAAACGGCATTTTAGTGTTGGAGAAAGTATGAAGCAAGGCTGAAGACTTTTGGTTAATGTTGGAAGTTACTTATGACTGTTGGACCCCTGTATTTGTTCATCATTGCTTGGAATATGTGGTTCCCATCTGGTCTGGTTGAGAAATTCTGTTTCTCTCAGAGGCTTGGTACTTCTGTGCTAAATTGCAATTATTTTTTTTTTTTTTCATGTAGGCTTCACATGGCTTCCTTCAATTATTTCTACTTCCATAGTGGTCTGAAAATCCAGAAGGACTGATACAGGAGAATAAATGAGAGGTCTCCCACACTGGATCCCCAAGTTGTATTGATTCTTGTATTACTTCAAGCAAAATGTAATTGTACTAAGAACTTTTGAGAAGCCTGGGTGTTATTTCCATCTACTATTGTGCATCCCTGGAGATAAGTCAGAGTAGCTCTGTGATTTGCCTTCTGCAAAAGTGAACTACCATGAAGAGAGATGCATATAATGAATTTGAATGAAATAGTGGCAGGGCCTTTGCCCCTGAGACTTTAACAGAGAAACAAGTGAAAAACATGTTCTCAGGACCTACTGATATTACAAAGCAAAAATTAAAAGCATCAAAGTCCTCTTTGGGGACCCTGACAAGAAACTTATGGTGTTTCACCATAGAAGAAATTTATGGAGCTTCAGAGTGATGACAGAATAAATAAAATAAACTTATTCCATCTTTTTCCCATCTATCTCTTTGAAACTTTGGCTTGATTTTTGTGGCTTGTCCTCTAGCTACACTCTTTTGTTTTCTTCTTTCTTGTTTTGCTTGTTTAGCTGGTACTGACTGTGGCCCTGATTAAAAGAGCAGGTGCTCTTCTGCCTCTTGCAGGACCCCACCAAGGTCCTGTGATCCAGTCTGACCCGCAGCAGCAGCCCAGCTTAGAACTGGCATTGAATGAAGTGTGGTGTCCTGACAGCACCTTAGGAAATGCCCAGAGTCGTGAGGCCTGTTGCAAACGGTGTCAGGGTTAGAAAAGTACCCGCTGCCCACAAAATCCCACAAAATATGTCTTTCACCTTTCCAACTTCTCTGGTGATATCAGGATTTCTATAGGTGCAACAAAGGCACTTATTATATTTATCTCACATACAATTTAGATAAGTGATTTGTTTCATCAATGTCAGCAAATGGTAGTATGAGTAGGAGCTTCACCTTTAAGACTTCATCGGGGTTTGGTGCTGCCAGCTCTTCATTTGCAGAAGTATGTCTGATTCAGGCTGCTGTTGAACACATTTCTAAACATTTTGTCTCTCCTGGGTCTTGTGGTCCTTAGAAGGATCACAACCTGGGAAGTTAAATTGCAGTTGTTTTCCAGTCACAGCCTTTGCCTGTCAACAAGATTAATCTTCGTGCAAGTGAATTTAGATGTCCTCAGAAGGTGGGGAAGTCTTTGGCACAACCTTGCACAGACTGGCAAAGCTTGTTTGAGAGAACTTATATGGAGAATGGTCTAATCTGTTCAGTGTTTGATTGCAAAACCTGTCAGCTCTGTGATTCTTCTGAGCATACCTAAAACCAGCAGTGACCTGTTGATCTCTTGGCAACAGACCATTTTAGATGATGGGGAAGAAGGTAAGAAAGGCTTGTGGACTTCAACCTGGACTGCTGCAACTTACTCATCTGAAGCTTTGCCACACTGTACAGATTTCTGCTTTGAGCAGTCAGTGGTGTATACACATTCCACAGCTATTCTCCAGCAGGTTGGGAATACCTGTAACACTCCTATCTGTCTTGTAGCCATGTCTGCTTTCACTCTGATTAATCAAGTGCTTTCAATTAAAAGATCAGTCTTGGTCTCTTCTTGAGATGCCTCCAAGTAGTCATCTGGAGCTGCAAAAAGCCACGATCCTACTCATTAAATGACACCATTCATTTTCTCTGTAATTGCTGCTAAAGTGACGATGGTCATTTGCACAGTCAGGGTTCTGGGTAGAGCATATCCATTTTCTTATTTTCATCTAGGCGCTAGAAAGAAAAATGGCAACTTACTGAATGCTTTTAACCCCTACAGGAACTGCATTCTGCATTTGCAAAGAGTTTCTTCCCAGGTATTACTCAGTAAGCACACTGTAATGGCTTCTTCACAAGAGAGGTATAGCTTTTGTCAGTAGCTCTCAGCACCATATCAGTCATCAGCTGGCATGCACTGTCATAATGAAAAAAGACAGGTATTTAGCAAGAAAATATCACGAAGTACAGATAGAAGGATGCTAAAAGGGCAAATCAACAGCCTTGATATCTGTAGATACATGACATTGCAGTATCGATATGATTCTTTAGATCATTCCCCCTCATTTACCTACTTACTAAGGACAATGAGATGAGGACTTATTATTAAATCAAAAGAAGTAGAAAGAAATGTTCTCAGATCTTCCTGCCCATAAGCAGAAACATACATTGTTCCCCTCAATTCAGGCTTAGTTGTGTCCTTCTGGTGGCGGGTAGGAGCCCAGGTGCCTGTGTCTGTCTCTCCGTTAACTCAGGGGGTGTTAGGTCTTTGGTGGATGGATGAGGATTTGAGGTTCTCTGCACACATGTGATTTCTTGGTATGAAAACCTGAATTATCATGTTTCAACAAGTTGCTGCAAGAGTCCGTGGCACACCTGCTAGCGTGAGCAACAGGCCTCAGAGGGGTGGGAGGCAGGGGTAAGAGCTGGAGCGAGTCACAGCCCTGGACTCCCTAGTCACTTTGTTGCCTGAGGAAGGGTCCTGGGGAGGTGTCCATCCTGGATAGCTGCTTTATGGAGAAATGCACTTGAGATCATGTCCAAGTGTAATACATCCCACCCCCACATGAGCTCATGCTGTATTTCTGAGGTGGGTCCATAACCATGGGCCCTTACCACTGAGAAGCTGGTGGAAGAATACAAACTTTTCTTAGCTGTAGTACTGCCCTGGGGACTTTTAGGGCAGCCTTTGTCTGGTAACTGGGAAATGGTAGAAATTGAGGAGGGGGTGTGTTTTTGAAGAAATTTTTAATTTTGACTGGTTTATTTACATTGTTGATGGCATAGAAATCATAGTTATGAAATTTTCTAAACTAAACATTTGTGGGTTTCAGATCTGTGGTTTCACTTTATTTTCAGACACCAGCTGTTTACAGTTAAAAAACAAAGACAAGTATGTAAAAAATGGGAAACACACCAACATAAGAAGTCTGAAGTACCTTGATTGATCCAGAAACATATTGTCTTGACTTCGTATATTGAGTCCAAACCATTTTCGAGATACCCATCTTTCAGCATGCTTCAGGATTGGGCAACTTTTCAAAACTTTAACCTTTATGCCAGATGGAGAAGGTATTTTCCACCCAGATTTAATTGCCCTAGTATTTTAAAATAGTTTGTGCATTGATTGCTCTTGCTTGACAGGGAGAAAACCTAGATTTGCAGCACAGGTGTGTTTCTTGCTGGCGAAAGCATATCTTTAAACTTTTTAATGTGCTGTGTTCCCTAGTACCTGATGAGGAGAGAACCTTTCCTTACACTGTTCAGAGGCACTAACAAAAGCTGAGCATTCCCTTTTCCATTCTCTGAAATGTTACTCAGAGAATTGTATGAACGTCAGGTGGGTTTACTCATTTGTGCACGGATGGGGGAGCATATGATGCACCAGGAGATACAGAAATGCTGCTTGTGAAAGCTGAATTCTAGAAAAGTGAAATTGTGAGCTATGGGTTGAGATAAACAGTGTCCCAGAATCTGCATTTATTTCTTTTCTGTTGTGCCATGCGAAATCTTCAACTTTTACTAATCAGTTTGTTTTAATTGGCAAGCTGTGATACAATGGCTAATAGAACTTGCAGCAGAGAAATAAAGAATAATGGTTGAGCCACGTGGAATAAATTAGCTGTCAGAGGAGCTACTCTTCTATCAGCAGGTCTCTGTAACATCGTCACACCCTTATTATCTAGGTTATGCTTCTTACAGCTGCAAACGCTACAAGACAGAATAATAAAGATCATTGAGCTCTGTTTCAGGCTTGGAAAACAGTGTTACTGCTGCAAAGAGGCTTTTGTTCTGCATGTTTACTGGACAAAATGTATTAAATTTCATGTTATTTTTTCAGGATAATACAGCTGGGCTTTTTTCAGAGATCAGGGAAGTTATCAAAAGGGAATGGCGCTGACTCAGATGTAGACTGCATAATGAAACCCAGGGGTTCTTTTAATGGCATACATATTTTCAAGATGTTTCTCGCCATTCCTGTGATCTTATTTGAATAACCATGCAAGATATTGGAAAGAAAGGCTATTTCATTCTCCATCTCCACCCCCTTTTCTTGCACAAATTATGAACTGCGATATTGAAACGTTGGAAACTTCTTAGGTTGCGTACAGGGAAGATGAGTGTCCAAATTTCCTCTATAAATAGAGATCCAAAAGCAAGTTGATAATCCAAATCAAATCATTGCCTGTCTTTTTAGCAAAGGCCAACAGCCTGATCCAGCAGTGGGGAGTCTCACTGTTTTCCAGGAGAACTCTGTAGCATCACTCACATGATTAAACCTGTCTTACCAGAGAGGCAACAGAACTATGTCTCTTCTCTCTCACAAGTAATGAATCGTATCTGCAGCTTGAAGAGAAATATAGTCCTCTGCTCTGGGTATGCTGGGAGAATGCAAAAAGGTGCTCTATCTGATGGCCACAAAAAACTCTGCAGTTGTCTCTCCTTTTGCAAGTTTCTCCTCTGATATTTGCTGTTTTATCTGTTTTTTTTTACATTTAAGCTATAAAATCAACTCACATTTTCCCTTTTTCTTTAACTCAGGACTGATGGGTGACATTTTACCAGGTATCCTGCCTGTGCTACTTCATTTGAGATCGCACTGAGATTATTCTGCAAGTGATAAGGACAGAGTAGTCCTGAGCACCAGCCAGCAGATCCATCTATCAAGACACAAAGGGATGTGTTCTTCACTGTAAGTCATTTCTCTTCCTTTTTCACACTTCTTCACCTGCCATTGCCAACTATCTTATAGTATGTTCGGAAAGATTTTATACAAACTATGTCCCCAGTCCTGAAATCAGAAATACAAGGTCAGTGTCCCTTCTGTCTGTGTGAGGGTCCTTTTTATTTCAGTCACACTCTGCAGGTGTATCGGGGTCCTTTCTCACATGTCAGGCTGATAGAGGTCAAGTAGTGAACTTATGAACAGGGCACGTTTAGTCTTGTGTTGCCCAGATTCTTTTAGGGAGATAATTCATAGCAAGGAGTTGAGAAAAGTAGGCTGTTCCACCCTGAAAACTCTCAGCTAGTATTGCTAAGACTAGGGACTTCCCACCTTCTTGAGGCTATCAAACAGGCACAAAGAAATTCTCTGCTCTTACTCCTCTTTTTCCTTTGTGAGGTGGATCATGGGAAGCAGTGAAAAGGTGTTCTCCACCTCTCTTGGGGAATTCTTTGGAGGAGGGAAAGGCAGGTATTTACTGCAAAAAGCAAATTCCAATCTGTGCTGGTTTTAGCTGGGATGGAGTTATTTTTCCTCACAGTAGCTGTTTTGAGGCTGTGTTTTGGAAGTGTGATGAAAACAGTGTTGATGATTCAGGGATGTTTCAGTTACTGTTGAGCAGTGCTCACACAGAGACAAGGTCTTTTCTGCTCCTCCCACCTCCCCACCAGTGAGTGGGCTGGGGGTGCAAAGGAGTTGGGAAGGGACACAGCCAGGACACCAAAGAGATATCCCCATACCATATGATATCATGCTCTCTATGTAAAGCTGGGGAAAGGAGGGGGAAGGAAGGGATGTTCACAGTGAAGGTGTGTGTCTACCCCAGAAACCATTACATGTGATGGAGCCCTGCTGTCCTGGGGATGTCTGAGCACCTGCCCGCCCATGGGCAGTGGGGAATGTCTTTGTCCTTGTCTTGCTTTGCTTGTGTGTGCAACTTTTGCTTTACCTATTAAACTGTCTTTATCTCAGCCCATGAGTTTTCTCACTTTTACTCTTCTGATTCTCTCCCCCAGCCCATGGGGGGAGTGAGTGAGTGGCTGTGTGGGGCTCAGCTGCTGGCTGGGGTTAAACCACGACACAATCCAAAGTTATTTGGTTTCTTAAGAGTAGAATAATCATGCTGGAGACACAGCCAGGGGCTGATCTTGGATGCAGCTTGAATTGATTTGCCTAAAAATCAGCCAGTGAATCAGCCACTTCCGTGTCTGAAGTTTGAAGTGGGGAGAAAGGCTTCACAGAGGAATTTAACAAAATTTAAATGAAGAATAAATCCTCACCTTTCTTCCCTCCACTTCCCTACTGTTCCTATGGTGGGGGAAACAACTGTTCTTCATGTGGCTTCTATTCTCTCCCTCATCACCCTCCCCTTCTCCCCCTTCAGAGCTCTCTTCTCCAGAGGGTTTGTTGCTGCAGTATCCATAAATCTCACACCTGCCATTCATCTGGGCTCTGCTGGTCTCACAAATTGCTGCGATTTAGATACCTTATCAGAGGGTGTCCTATGTGGCAGGGTCAACACTCTGCCATCCTCCACTGCCACCCTCTGCAGGAATGGGACTCCAGGGAGAAGAACTTCTGCCTGTACCCAGGAAATTAAATAGCGCATCACCCCACAGATCTTGCCAGGCTTGGGTAATGCTCGAGTGGATTTCTGAGGCTGTTGGGGCCTATGTTGCTGCATGCAAGCACAGTAAAAGACTTGGGGCCCTTTGGGTGTAGAATGTTAAAAATTAATGTTGCAGAATGAAGAATATTTAAGGAATAATTTTTTTAGAAACCCAGCCACATCTTTCTTTGAGTTTAGTCTCAGAGGGTGGCACATTCCAATCTTGCTATGTGTCATGTATCTTGGGTCCAAATACCCTGTTTTCTGAAGGGGAATTTGGAAGTGTTAACCAGACTGCATTAGAGAATTGGTGGGTTAACTCAGCCCAAACACATTGCTCAGACTGTTTGCAAAAGCTTCTGACTAGTATGTCTAACAGGACCTGTTCCTCTGAAGCAAGCAGCTTCTCTCAGTAGTGAAATCCTGTGTGTCAGAAGGGGAAGAAGGGTAAACCAGATGTGTTGAGCACGAGGCAGCTGAGCTAGGTGTACCTGTCCTGAGATGGTGATGGATGCATCCTTCTCAGAGCTACCGAACTAACAACCTGTTGTTGCTGCCCACACCTGTGCTTTAATATTAAGATGTTCAGGGTAAAACCCACTTAACAGTAGATATAAAATAGGTGGTCAGGTAGGTTTGGTGTTTGGCCAGGACTGTACCGACTGACAGTGTGTTAGGTAAAATGCTGACACGTGGCTGTATTGCCAGTTGTGTGGCAGCAGCAAGCTTTGCTGGGAAAGTGGAGGAACACAGTGCTGAGTAGCTCTGAGCATCTTCAGAAATACTCAGAGGAGCACATCCACTTGTACTGTGTGATACCAACCGGGCAGATCACAAAGCCAAGCTGCTTCTGTCTGTCACATCAAAAATCCACGTGTGAAACCTTAGCTTATTGAAAGCTTATTCACTAAGCAGCTTATCTCACAATATGGTGTACTACTTATTACCTACACACCTCTCCTGGATGCTCAAGAGGTGTAGATCATCTGTGTGGGGCTGAGAAAGGCATAAACTTGAAATAATGCTGCTGCCGTAGCCGCATGAGATAATGTCGTGCCAGAGAATAGATAATACAAAGATAATAGACAGGCTGTTCTTTATCTCATTCAGAAGTTACAAGGGCAGTTAAACTTTCTAGGGATTTTCTTCTAAAACCCAGAAAATGCCACTAATCTAATAATAACTCACATAAAGATAATGTAGAAAGAAGTCTCCTGCAAAACAAAGGTAAACTCAAAGCAGCACACAGGAGCTTATATTTGGATTGAATTTGGAGTAATTCAACACTGAAGATTAAAGGTCAAACTCTCTGCTGGGAAAATTAGATCTAAAATGCAATATTAAGTCCAGCAGACTCATTTAAAAGATGTAATTTCATTCAGCTTTTCAGTACTGGGGCAGAGGGAAAAACTTTTTAAAACACGAACGTTGTTGCAGATATCTAAAACTCACTGGGTGTGTGTAACATGCCTTTGGATAATGACTTTGCAGCACTCAAAACAAGGCCATAAGCAGTAACAGAGGAATTCATTACAAAGAGAAATGTGTGAAGAGTGTGTGCCTTCCTTTTGAAAGATGCTGCTGCGTTGTCAGGATGATCACATGCAAGAAGATTATGTAGAGCTAATACCTTGTGCTGTGTCTTGGCCTTTGTAAGTGACCTGATGAGTAGAAACTTTGAATCAAAGAGAGTGAAATGTTGTTTCTGTAGTCTTTAATGGGCTTCTCTGTAGCATGGGATTGTGAAGTAGCTGTGAAACTATTGGAAAGGTTTTATCTTCCCAGTAACTTAAATACCCTGGGACTTCTTAGCTGTCAAAAGATTCAAGCATACATCGGTCAGTCAGTCAAATACTTAACTTTGCCAATCAGCAGTGCAAAATTCACGTCTAAAATACCTTCCATATGTGAACGAGTATGTATTGTCGGCTGGTTTTGCTACTTTTGTGTTAGCATTCTTCTATTTTGTTTACTCTATTGTTCCTTGGAATTTCTTCTGCCTAGCTGTGAAAGCTGGCAGTACTTAGTAGCTGTATTAATCATTTCACTCTTGCTTTCCTTGTAGTTAAGTTGTATGTTCACTAGAAAACAAGCACAGATTAAAGGCTTCCTGATACATACAGCATGCTTACCTATCCTTGTGAGAAACATGAAACTTAGCAGGTAAAAGCAAAACCTTTGCTTCTTTGCAGAATGCAAGAGATTGTCCTGTTGAAGCTCCAGGTCATATCTGGAGATCTTTTGTACAAAATTCTAGTTTTCTCCTTGTGCAGTGAAGGAACCCGAGTGCTCAGTCGAGAGCAAATGACTGGCAGCCCTACCTTCTCTTCCCTTGCTTATCCCAACCTCCTAGGAGACCATCAAGTGCCTTGACTGTTATATACTACAAGAGATACAAATAGACAGGATAAAAATCTCTTAAGTCCCCTGATTTCTGCCACTAGGACTTAAGAGTCCATTTTTGAAGGTGACAGGGGACAGAGTGGGAGCAGAAAGCCCAGTAAACATGACGAACATCTGTGTGGATAGCTTATACTGCACAGCTGCCGAATCTGTGTGACCTGTGAGAAAAGCTGCTGCAGAGGATCAGAGCTACAGAAGCTCTCTCCAGTGCTGGAAGCACTGTCAAACTGTGTGCAAAATAAGCTCCACTGACTCATCATCAAAATAAGCTCCAAACTCATCATTTATAAAGGTTAATCGCAAAACCCTTTTGAACAACTCAGATTCTATTTCCAAGACTCTGCATTTTTGGACCTGGAACTTGGCAGGTGACATTTATGAGTTTCTGACTTGTGTTTGTTGTATAAATGACAAACTTCAGCAGTGCAAACATGCAGAAAGGCTTTCAATATGGGAATAGGCAAGTCATGTCTGGGGCGTACAGTGGTTTCCACATGGCTTTGAGAATCTTCAAATTGTCATTCATATGATGGCTGGTCAAGGCTGCAGGCTCTCCAGGGTATGGCAGCCACTTCATTGAATGGTTGGCTGCAGTTGTTCTCACTTATCTGCAAGGATTTTGTGACAGAGCTGAAATAAATCAGCAGAAAAAAAAAAGAAGGAAAAATAAAAGATAGTAGAAACTGATATTGGAAGCAATGACTAAACGGAAAAAAAACAACCCACGAGAATCTTCATGCTCATCTCCACCTCATAAATTTCATCATAAGTTTCAACTTCCTCGTTTGTCATCCCAAGGAAAAAATTAAGTGGAGTGACTAGGACAGGTGGGATATGAATTCAGTACCCATTGTATATGAGGTATGAGTCGGGTGGTTTGCATTGCTGTTATGGCAAGGAGATCATCATAAACTTAGAGGGGCTTTGCACAGACATGACTGTAGTAGCAACAGCTGGGAAAGTTCTTCAGTTATTTCAAAGTTTTTCTGGCAGATACCATTAGGAACAGAATGGCAGTTGGGTTTGATAATGTCAAGTCAAGGTTTGGTCAGGAACTTGTGCAGCTTTCCTATTTCTGAAGCACAATAACCCCAGTGTGCAATGTCTTCCACTTTTCTAACGATTTACACGCTCATGTGGGCACCAGCACTCATGTATACATACTTGGACAATGCGTGAGATTTCACGATACCTCTCGCTGCTTAAATTCTGAGCCTGCAAACAACACTTCAAAGACAGCTCAGTTGTGTAACATCTTGATGTGCTAAGGCTGTCAGTCGTGCCAGATTGCATTGTGACCATGAGATCTTGATAAAAATATGTTTACAGTTTTTATGAGACTCTCAAAAAGGGAAAGCAGCACACAATTCTGCTTTATGTTTCCTAAATGGATTTAAAATCTGTATAAAAAGTGTCTGTGCAATTTCTGTTGCGTCTGGTTTGCTGTAGAAAATGCACAAACCAATTCTGTGATCTGTTCTGCTGGTCCATTGATGATCTAGAAGTCCTGATTCACAAACCAAAGACATTCAGGCACCACCTCTACACTGCCTCCAACAGTGCAGCCCCTCAGAGGGCAGGAATGGGTGTTACAGAAGCAGATAATGAAAATGTCATCTGCCATTTCCACAGCATGCTGCAGCCATGGCTTCAGGATCCACATACAAATCAAGCATTCACCTTCCAGATGTTCAGTCTGAAGTGCCTGCTAGGCATATTGCCTTTAAGCAATCAGTTGAGATGTTTGGACAATCAAGGTTTAATGTGTTCCCAGAAGCTTTCCTACTGTCCTGCAGGATATTTGTACAATATGTCTCTTTTTTCTTTTTTTTTTTTTTTTAATGGTTACTTCCTAATGGATTTCTTGGTACCTTTCTATTTTTTCCCTTTTGGAAGGGCAACGTTATAGCATCTACCTGAGCCTCAGTCTGCTTTGATTGTGAAATGTAACATTTTGAAAGCAAAAATTAAAGGAATTGTTATGTTTCTTAACTCACACTCAAAGGCAAGTTGAAGATTAGAAATAAATTCTGGGCTTGATCTGTGCAAGTTTACAAGTTTTTTTCCAGCTGCACAACCTTTTGAAAGTGATTGAAGGGGAGCAGCAAGAACATTCATGGGATTTACTACATAGAAATACACACTAGTGATGGACATCTCCAACCATACGAGGTGGCCTCCTTAGTCCCAGAGTCTAGGTTAAGATGATGGCTAGCACACCTCATCCTGAGCTGTCACATCTTCCTTAGCTTGAATTTTCCTTCTGGCAGTGGTTAGTAATCAATATCCTTTCACTGCATATGGTGTTCTTCTGAAGTTTAAGTGCTAATGGTGCCATTTGGCAAGGTGAGTGCATTAGATGTACAGCGTAACTGTAAATTGGAAATTCTTTAATCTTTCAGATATTTTTAATGCCATTAGATTTTCTCATGATTCGTTTATCATTCTAATTGGATTTTAGTGTGTACATTGTATTTCAAAGCTTGAAATTATGAAGAATTGCATAACAAATAGGCTTTAGGAACAGGCAGCCCCCCAAGCTGTGTTTAATTTATAACAAACCAGTAGACGAGGAAGATGAAGAGTCACAAAAATACTGAGTAGCAAAGTGATGCTACCTTAGAAATCCAATGATTAATTGCAATGATAATTAGCAGAGTGGTTAAGTTGATTTATTTAGATCCTATTGCAGCACTGGAATAGCTTGATTGAGCAGGATACTAAGGATCACTTTCTTTTTACCCTTTAGCAAGGTCTTTCACGTAGTTTCAGCTTATCTGACCTCTTTTTTCTTTACCTGGTGAGCTAATTGAAAACCTTCTTCTAGAAATAGAGCAGAACAATAGATGGTTGATTCCCCTTCTGAATCACAGCAGAAGACAGAGAAGTTCATGTGAGAAAGATCTCATCCATTCTTCAGAGGACTCAGGTGTGTCTTCTGACTGTAGAAGTCTGGGTGATCATCTTAATGCAAGGTAAAGCTCTGTAGAGAACCTCAAGATCTCCATGGAGCCTGAGCTGATTCCCAGCCATGGGCACTATCTTTGCATACCCTGGTGGGCTTCAAATTTAACTGTCTTAGTGTCTTCTTTTTAATGCAATCATTCCAATTGCATGTTAATCATTAAAACTCAAGGTGAGTTTTATTCTTTGCTTTGAGACATTACAACAGAAATCATATGCATCACAGTAGCATTTCATGCTATTTTTTGAAAACAAATAATTGAATTTGCTGGGGCACGGGCACAATTTCCACTAGGGTCCTGCTGTAATAGCATACTTTAGGGTGGTATCTGCGTGTGGATTGAGTTTGTTTCCACAGCCCTGGAAGTTGCTATGCCAGTAACCTCAAGAACATCTGTTCATTCTCTCCCATTCTTGTATTCTGAAGATTAGAAGTAAGATCTTAGATACAGATAGTCTGCTACAGTTCTCTGACAATTGAAAATATAGCAGTGAAAAGAGCAAGAGTACTTGGTTGGGGTAGAAAAAAAAAGTGTATTTAGCATCATCACTTACTGGGATTTGTTGGTGTACATCTGAGTTGTAGATTACATCTGCAGTATTTCATTTCTGTGCTCTGTGGCTCAGCTATCTTTTGGACAGAGGAAGAATAATGTTTTCCTCCGTCAGAAAAGAGCTGGAGGAGCTCGGCTGAGTTGTAAAGAAACCTATCACTGAGATAGGCGAAGTGTGCAAATAAGTCCTTTTGTTTGATCCTTTTCATTTCTCTTCCCTGTCCAGCATGCCATTCTTCCTGTGAAAACCTTTTCAGTGGAGAATCCAGAAAATGTGTATTCAGGAAATTCAGAAGTACATCAATTTACAAACATTAAAAAAAAAAAAATATCCCATAATATCTGTGACTTACTTTTACAACAAGGAATATTTAGCACTTCAAGTTTCAATACATGAAAATTTACACAGGTGCTGTATATTTTTAGACCAGATGGGGTGTTTAGACAAGAGACAGGAACATATTTGACAGAGCAAAACAAATCTACATTTTTTATGATTCTTTCTTCTGCATGTGTTAGTTCCCATGAATACATCAGCAGAGAGTTTTGCTTCTCTCTCCAAAACAAGTGTAAGACAGACAGCAGATGTGCTAATATCCCCACATTGCACTGCCAAACCAGTCCATGCCAAGCCATATGGATGGACTGATATTTCTGAGGTACCAGCTTTCAGAGGTATTCAGGCCTTTTCCTTGTCAGGTATAACATGACAGAAGAGCAACTGTTTAAGGTGGTGATTTGAGTAATTCCAGTATTTGTTCCCCAGGAGTAGAAGCGTGACTGTCAAGCAGCTACTAGTTAGCAGTAGCTCCTTACATGGGTTAGTCCCAAATCACTAAGTTCAAAGTGAAGCATACTCTGAGGTAGGTGATTTGAGTTATTTAGGAACAAAACTCCTGGGTTGTACTATTCACAATTCATGTTATAGTAATTGCCAGATGAAGGATCAGCCTTGTGCAAGGTATCATATACACAGCACGAGAAACCATGGTCATCTTCTGGTTTTGGAAGATGGATTTCTGAATGGATCACTCATTCCCAGGAAATCAGGAGTGCTCAGGAATCCTAAAATATCCCCTGCATTCACAGCGTTACCCCTCTTATTCCCATCTCAAAAAGACTTTAATATAGAAAGGAGCAATTTCTTTTTTTTCCAGGAGTACAGCAGGTCTCTTTCCCTATTACTATGAATCCCTGATCAGACAGCCAGTTGGTTACAAGTGTGTGATATGAGTGACTTTTCCAAGAAAAATGTAAATACAAACCAGGCCAGAACAATTTTAATCTTCATTTGTCTCACAAATTGTCAGCCTCTCATCAGAGAATGTGATGAGCTTCATCTAAAAAAAGTTCATTGAGCAGAGTTTTATGAACATCTGATACATACCATGAGAAATACAGATTTCTTAAAATGTTTTGTTTTGTCAGAAACTCATTTTTTCCTGACAAATGGATTTCAGAAGTTGTTCAGAAAGCTCTGCTCATTGGTCTGTGCAACTGGAAAAAAATGAAAAGCCTGAACCAAGGAGAAACAGAGACCCAACAAATATTGTCAAAGAAGTTAATGTCTGATGGCAGCCACGAAAGGATGTAGTCAAGTCATACACAGGAAGAAAACTTTGAAGTCCCTAAATCTATGTTTTTCCAAATGATTCTTGCACAGACACTTACTGCTCTACAATATTCGTGTCTGGTTTTACACACTGCTGGAGTCCAGCATATCTCTACACCTTGTTTTAACAGCTCACTTCTAGTTTTAACTGGAGTAGCAACATTAGGAACTTAACTTTGACTTCCAAAGGGCAAAGATCATAGCCTGGAGTTAGGCTGGGTAGTTCTTGACCTCTTGAGACAATTCATTTAACCTATTTAAAAAAAAACCCCAAACCTCTGCAAACTCTTTTGACCAGTCTTTGGCTCCTGTGTGGAGAGGTGTACCTTTAAATTAGGCATAGCCTTAAATGGCTGTAAAAAAACATCTGTTTTTAAGACCTTTCATCCTCTGTACCTGCTGCCCAACTTATCCATCTGTTTTGCAGCAGGATGCCTGCCATTTGTTTCTATCACGGGAGATGGTTGCAGCAGCACTGTGCTGCTTATAACTAGGCTGCAGTCTATTAACTTGTTTGATTAAATGAATCTAAAAGGAGCTAAAGGTGCTCTTGATATAGGTATGCATTTGATCAGATCATTGGGGAATGCTTTTAATATCTGCTTCATCACATATGGGTATTTTAAATACTCTTAAATAGTAAAAGCAGCAGGTAGCTCAAAGGGCAACATCTTCATAGATGTTCTGGACGAGGGGATTGAATGCACCCTCAGTAAGTTTGCAGATGACACCAAATTGGGTGGGAGTTTCGATCTGCTGGAGGGTAGGAAGGCCCTGCAGAGGGATCTGGACAGGCTGGATTGTTGGCCCCAGGCCAACAATATGACGTTCAACAAGGCCAAATGCACTTTGGTCGCAACAACCCCAGGCCACGTTACAGGCTTGGGCAGGAGTGGCTGGAGAGCAGCCTGGCGGAAAGGGACCTGGGGGTGTTGCTTGACAGCCCCCTAAACATGAGCCAGCAGTGTGCCCAGGTGGCCAAGAGGGCCAATGGCATCCTGGCTTGTATCAGGAACGGTGTGGCCAGCAGGACCAGGGAGGTGATTATCCCCCTCTATTCTGCACTGGTGAGGCCTCACCTCGAGTACTGTGTCCAGTTTTGGGCCCCTCACTTCAAGAAGGACGTTGAGGTGCTGGAGCGTGTCCAGAGAAGGGCAACGAGGATGGTGAAGGGTCTGGAGAACAGGCCCTACGAGGAGCGGCTGAGGGAGCTGGGGGTGTTTAGTTTGGAGAAGAGGAGACTGAGGGGAGACCTTATTGCTCTCTACAACTACCTGAGAGGAGGTTGCAGTGAGGTGGGGGTTGGTCTCTTCTCCCCAGTAACAGGTGACAGAACTCGAGGTAATGGCCTCAAGCTACACCAGGGAAAATTTAGGTTGGATATTAGGAAGAACTTCTTTACTGAGAGAGTCATCAAGCACTGGAACAGTCTACCAAGGGAAGTGGTTGAGTCCCCATCTCTTGAGGTGTTTAAAAGACGGGTAGATGCGGTGCTTGAGGACATGGTCTAAGGGTAGACTTGGTGGCGGTAGGTTAATGGTTGGACTGGATGATCTTAGGGGTCTTTTCCAGCCTTAAAAATTTTATAATTCTATGATGGCTGAGACTTCTTGAGATTGTATTTTCTTATATAACAAAGTCATACCACTGTAATATCAGTCCTTTTATTTCCCCAAGAGAAGTTGGGTTGTTTGTGGCACAAATGGTTGTTCCCCATTGCCACAAAGCCCAGTTGTTTACAAGGCACATACCTCACCAATGAAGTGAAAATGTTTTTGTGTATGGGTGGAATTAAGCGTGTTCCTGCGTGTCTCGGAAAGAACTTGAGTGTGTGTGTCTGTGCAGGAGGCTGCCTCAGTCATGTTAAATTCGTGTTAGGTAGCACTTCAAGAAATGACTGGAAAGCAGAGCTGTGTTGATGTAAAAGGTCGCAGACATTAATAGCCTGCAGAACTATTCCAGGGTACAGAATTATTCACAGCTGCCAAAACACAAAGGAAAAATAACATAAAAAAAAGAATGTGGGAAATAAAAGGTGTGAAACAATGGCGTCTGTCCATTGTTATTGCCACTGTACTTTGCTGTTTTTTGAAAAGCACTCATCTTGGAGGAGAGCTGGGGGGTTAATTTTGAGATGTTTTCTGCTTTCATCTTTTAAATGGCAACAGAGAATACGCATCTTTTGACTCTGCTTTTGTTGCATTTTGTGTCCTGTTCATTTAGAAGTTGTTGTGGAAATAAGAACTGCAGTAACTGTTGATGAAATGCATGCTCTTCTGACTGAGAATGCACTCTGCTGATGGCTCTGAAAGGGAGACCAGTCTAATTCTGGTTCTTCAAAGGCTCCAGACCAAGACAGAATAGATGTGGGGGCAGAAGAGAGAAAGGCCTGAAGTGGAGGGGAGAAAAGCAGTCCAAAGAAAGGGAGGATGTTGAAAGTTCAGAGATGAATATGGACTGTTCTTTTGAGTTTAAAATATTCTGTTGCTTAAAGAAAATCAAATTCCTCCTTTTTTAAGGCTGATTGTATACTAGCTTGTGGCAGAGGCACAGGAGGGAAGTGCTTTGCTCTTGAAAGCCATTACAAAAAGGGAATGGAAAGCACCAGTAATAAGTAAGGTTGTGTCTGTGCTACCTCCCTCCCTCTCGCTGAGACACGCAGCTCCTCTCATTTTCCTTGTAATCCCTTGCAGGCAGACAGAGCTTCCAAACATGGGACAGAGCATAACAGTAATATCAGAGTTTATAGGCACTGGTAGCTGGCATGGTTTGAGGTAGCCAGTGATAGGAAAAATCCTCATCTGTATAAATTTATTATGCCAACAAAGTCACAAATCCATCATTTTCATCTCTGCTGCTGACAGATCAAGTGTAGAGGCACAGCAAGTGAGAAATCGGGCAGTTTAGGAGCCAGGTCTATTATTCTGATTATAAATCACTGTCTTTGATTTGCTGAGTAGAATAGGAACATACATTTATTTCTTTTTTTCTTTTTTCTTCCTGTCTGAAAAGAGTTGCTGTTTTATTTTTAGCCACCCTTTCCTTTCCCACCAGCGTTCCCCTCCCCTTCAATACAGATCAGTTGTTCTGTCCTTTCCAACAGATGTATCCAGAGGTTCACCAGTCTGCATGCTCTCACCCTGCAAAAGGAGAAACCCCTGGTCCTTACCTGCATCCTCTCAGTCTGACAACTATGGCCCTTGCCTGTTCTTATTTGTGTTTCATCCATTGTTCCTCTTACAAATAAATCTTTGCAGGTGTGGCTCAGGAGGCTGCCAATGTTTTATAACATCTTCCCTGCCTAAATTTTCTTCCAAAAAAAGATTGTATGTGTTGTTTGGGGAAAGTGAGTTCTCTTGGTGTTCTTGGCAGGTAAGTGGCCGAAGAACATGATTCATGGCATTCATTTAGTCTTAGTCTCACCAAGGAAGCAAATAACTGAAGTGATAAGTCTGGAAATGCAGCGATAGAGGTCTTGGAAATGTAATGAAGGTGGTCTTGGTCAGCAAGGGCAGACACATATGAAAGAGACCTCCAGGCTGGTGTGACAACTAGTCAGTGTTTTGGTAAGGAGAGCTGGACATCGTGTGGTCATGCAAAAGCACAAGAAAACAGATGGTAGTTACTGGAGGTACTGGGGACAGCTATAGTGGAATACCTAGAGCTGATATTAGCTATCTAATGCCTTGAGATATGTAGGGACCAACAAGTGCCACTTCCAGGAGCTATTGAGGTTGGGTAAAATTCAGTAGCTGGCAGAACATTACTGTTTTTTCTCTTACAATTTTTTTCCTATCCATACACTAGAGCTGCAGTGTTTGAGCTGTCTGTGAATCAGCAGAGAGTTTGGTGTGTTGCTAATAATCTCAGCAGATAAGGGAGCATGAACTAGCCTTTAATGAGTATATCAGGGTATTTCCAGATTTGACAGAGACTGAATCATCTAGTATATGGATTCTTAATCGAGAACTTTTCTGGGGGACTTGCAATCAGATGTCCATAAAAACAAAAATCTTATTAAAAATCTCTCCCCCAGCTAAAATAGCTTAAATAAACATTACTGCTAAGGACATAAAGAAAATTGAATAGTTTGTAATAATTTAGTCAGTGAGTCTATAACCTATGTTTTTCACGAGGAGATGTCCCTGCCATAAATATAGCCCTGACAGTATACATTAATTTATCCAAACTGTTGACACGCCACACAGAATCAAATCACTGTCACTCTGGTTGAAAAGGGAAAGGAGATGAAAATCCAACCCAGCAAACCTTTTTCTTTTAAGAGAGAGAAAGAAAGAAAGAATCTGTATTTCTGTTATGTGACTGCCACTGGCAGGCAACTCACCCATCCTGCCCTTTCCTTTCCCCTGGTCACTGGTAATCTAAGCAGCCAGGGAATCTGTGACAGGCTCGATTGGGAACTAGATCACATGTAAATGCTGGCAGTGCAAGCTTTTCTGGTGGCAAAGGAATGATATTGGTGAAGAGCAGAGGAGTTGTCTCTCTTTTTTTTTTTTAACAGTGGTGCCATTACATGTACTTGCCTTATGCTGTATATCAATTCATACTCTGCAAGGGAATGAGATCAGCACACTGTCTTCTACAGATGCCACATATTGGGAGGAAAGGCAGAAGAAAGCTAATACTTTTTGGTGACGATATATTTTTGTCAGGAAAATGCTGGAGTAAACCACAAGGGCCAGATGATTTATCTAATTCTTGGCAGCTAGATAAAGCTTGGGCTTGAAACCTGAGACAAACAAGATTGGTATGTTATTCCTTTTGACAGCCTTTGGGGAAATAAAAATATGGAGAAGGAAAAGAGAATGGAGATGGAGACAGAGATATTATTTTTCCTGTATACCTGTTGAAGACGTTGGGAGAATTTGTTATTCAGTTTAGCTCCTGTTAAAGTGGCTGCTGTTTGCTTGATGTTTCAGAAGACTGTTTCTTTCTCAAATGATGTTGATAACTGTGGCAAAAATGATCTCCTGACACCAATGGTGTTTGTCTTTGCCAACTGATCCTTCCAGAAATAAGGCTGAAAAAATATACTTGCTCATGTCTGTGACCATGGTCCTGGTTGTAAGTGTATGTGTGTGTGTAACACACATGCAGCTGGCAAAACGGGGGACAGCAATCTCAGTGAAGAAGGTTATTTTCTAAGGAGCTGAGGCATACTCAGAGGTGGTAGTAGAGCTCAATATTTGATTTGTGTAAATTGGGCTGAAAGGAGTTCAATAAACCCTTGAAGAGCTCTTCTCTGCATGAAGACTCTACCAGGCTTGCAGTGGGGTCTGTGGATAAAGGTAGCAAGGATCAAGAAATAAATACCTCTGCTGGAGCACTGGAGATCTCCCCACTGCTGGAAATTTAATCTGGGCTGATTATTTATGCAAAAAGTTACATAAATGTTACCCCTAACTCAGCTGTCTCTACAAAGAGGCTAAAAACATGCACACAATATGAAGCACAGTTAAGCCACTTTGTTTCTGTACAAAGTGGCTTAACTTTTGTTTCTACTACAAAAAACAGGTTGTGTACCTGGTTTTTGTAGCAGCTGATTGCTGATTCCTGGGGACAGATCCTGAAGAGGCTGAGAAATCCCTGCACAAATGTCAGTGATCCACGTGCTGCACTTGGTGTTGTGTAGAGTGAATGTAAGCACTGACAGCAGAGTAGAGCCCAACAGACATTTCTTTTTGGGGGGGGGTGGGGGGGAGGGCAGGAATTTAATGCGTTTAAAATAGTTCTGCTTTAGCTATTGCTCAAGCTATTTTTAACTTTTTACTTCACATTTCTCTGTCATCATGTCAGAAGTCATTTCATACCAGTCCTGATGTCACCACTCCAATCCCCAGACTCAGCAGTCCCACAACTCTGATGTGCTTTTTCTCTGATCTCAGAGGCAGTGGATAAAGCAGCCCTGAGGATATGTAGGCAGGCTCACCAAGAGCAATGTGGATTGCAGGTGCTTTTCCTGCATCAGGATTTTCTCTTTGGTATTTAAACAAGGGCAACCAAACCGGGGAGATTCAGACATGCTGTTCACTTGGGCAACAAACTTTCCTAGCAATGTTACTACTTGAATTGCTCAGATTGCTTTAAAATAAATAAGAAATTTCTGGTGGTTCATCTTTCTGGGCTCCCTCTTTGTCCCCAGACCCAGAGAGGTTTGCTAGATCTGATCTGCTTGTTGAGAATGCATTTCAGTGTTTAAGTGCCATAGGCTGTGCTTGAAATGGTCTTGGTCTTCATACTGAAGATGCACATCCCCTGCAGGGAGAGGCCCTTGGTCTGTACCTGAGTATAGCTGCTCGGGGGCGTCAGTCATCCCCTGTGGGACGGATGTCACATGCTGCACGCTCGCTGCTTTACTGCGTCCCCACACATCCATAGCCAAACAGCAACAGACAGGCTGCCACCAATGTTTTCAAGCTGGAGTCCCACGAAGCTCACCTGTATGTTGAAGGACCTGTATGTGACAGGAAAGACTGTTACTTCTGTATGTGTTAACGTGTCCTGTCTTTCCTTGCTTTGCAGAAACCAGGAGCATTAACAGAATTGATAAAGACAGAGTCTGACTGATTACGTGCACCCATCTTGAGTTCTGCTGCTGCCCATCCTGTTGTGGTCTTTTCTTTCCTGCTTCTGATCATCACACAAGTCTTTTGTGATTGTGCTTATGAAAGACATAAGGAGGGACAAGTCCCAGGTAATGTTTTGTTACATTTAAACTTCTCTGCTGTTTCAGCTTACTTGATTTTGAAATCCATGGTAAGGACAATATGAAGAGAAAAAGCATCCATTGCTGACTGTCAGTATTTCATACGAGACCACCTTATTGCAGGACAGGGTTTGAAACTCGGCTGACACCTTCCTGAAGTGTTGAAACTGCTTGATAGTTCCTCACCTCTGTGAGACCAGGAGAAGGGGGAATAACAGCAATATGTTTTTCTCTTCCCCCTGGCACTTTGAGACAGCGTGTCTGTTTTTGGAACCATGTAGTACGTGCAGCAGGCTGAGCTGAGATGTGGTACAAGTACCTCAGGAGCAGCAGCTCTCCACGAGAGAGGCTTTGAGAAATAGCCTCATCTGACAATAGCTCTGTCTATAACAGGCCAACTGAGGCAATAACAGCGTTCTGATAATCTGAAGGGCATTTTGGTCTGTACCACCGACAGCCTCCTTTTGCAGCTACCAGGCCCTGACTCCATTTCAGGAGCTGCAGAGCCAAAGGGCTCTGAGGAGCCGCCCCATGAGACTGGCCCAGCTGGTGCCTATTCCATTCACATTCTTTTCTTTTGTTCACACACAGACCTGTGTGGCCTCACTCATCCCTTGCCCTGGCAGATGTGAAATGTCTTTCTGAGACAAGACTTTCTGTGCTGGCGTCCTCTGAAATGGATGACCTCAGGGACATGCCAAAGACAGTAGAAGTCAGAAGATCTTTCTGCTGGTGCAGTTTAATAATGAAAATGCATTTTGGCTCCTTGTTTGTAGCCACATGCCTTTTTCTCTTGAAAAAAAACCCACTGTCCAGAGAGGGAGAACTAACTGCTAGTTTTCAAAGAAGAGTTTTGCCACAACAGCTGTTACAAACTTGCAGCTCTGAAGAGCTATTTACAGAACTGTAGTTCCAGACCAGGACCCTCAATAAAAGCTGATGAACTAGATTTATTACATGAATTTAAGTTACCTTATGTAAATATGGTAAATAAGGTAACATTCTCTGGGACGTCTGGCTCTTTTTTTCTATTCTCTAGCATTTCATCCAAGCAGTACTTTGACGCCTGAATTACTGGGACTGGGGCAGGAGGGGGCGTCCTTGAAGCTCTAATTGGCACTCGCTGGAAAGTGACTGATAAAACTAAGGGTGAAGAAAATTCTTTTGGAGAGCTCTTGTCTTCAGTAGCATTTACAGATCCTCTTTGACTCTGCTGCTTCTCACATGAAGATACTCATTTTCTGACACACTCTGGTTATGAACATCTCACAACCTTCCCTGAAGTCAATGAACATTCCTGTGGTGCTTTTTTGGGGAATAGAAGCAGGGAGAAGCGTCACCATTTCCCCCTCTTTTTTTCCCTCCACCTCTGGCAAAGATGAGGGTAAGCCAGTCTTCCTACTTTCAGTACTTCAGTTTGATCACTAGACATTGTCCAGCTGGTTTAGCTGCTGAAATGTGTCTCATCTGGATCCCTTATGTTCTTGAAATGAGGCTTTTTGCACTCTCTTTGCTCTTTTCACAGAGCTCAGTTCCTCCTTACCAACAGTCTGGGGGAAAGTTGTGCCACCAGCAGCAGAATGCCTCTGTTGGTTTGGACCACAGCCTTGTAGGTGCCAAGATGCTGTGCATCCTCATGAAGATAAGATGGGTCTGATGAAACTGCTGGTCAGTGTGCAAGGAGTGTGTCCTGTGTTCGACACAGTGTGTGCCTAAAGCACACATGATCTGCAGATTGTGCATTTTGCACGTCAGGTTTTGCCCACAGGTAAATGTCAGCTCTTTCAGGAAGAGATCTCTGTGACTGCAAAAGCTGTAGAAAGATTATCTGAAATGTCTACATAATGGGCAATTCACTAATAATAAGATACATTTCATACAGTGGCCCAGAGTTTTGTCACACCCAGGGCTTACCTGTGAGTATTACAGTTCTTCCAATATACCAGTGCAGAACAACACATTTTTCTTCTGTTTGACTGTGTGGATATCAAGAATAAAGGTCTTTTGGCAACCCAGTATTTTCAACTAAAGGAATTCCATGCTATTCAGCAAAGAGTTGCAGCAAACCTCTTACTCCACCACTGAAACCCAGATAACATTTCTCGGCAGAGGAGCATCTCTCAGTAAACTAAACCTTTTACATGGCACAGAAGCAATGTTGATTACGAAATGGGAATGCTTTATAGCCGTGTCTGTTTACACAGGTCAGAGGGTCTTTGTTCAGTATGGCTAATTAAGTTGATTCTTGGAAATTTAGAGGCAACATGAAACGTACACTGGGAGGAAATGTGATGACAAGAGGAACAATAATTGGGAAATTGTGCTGCACATCACACCTTTCTTTTGGTTACCAAGTAATTGGTTTTGCATAAAATGTTCAGTGTTTACCTCAAGTATGTCTACAAGCAAAGGTCCAGTCTTTGGGAAGATCACCAGAAGGGCAATTTGGATATTTTGCTATTTCTAAAACCCTCCAGACAGCATTTAGGCTAGCATGTACTAGCTGTTCAGAAAGATGCCTTCTGCTAGGGAGAAACATTTGCTGCTTGGAACACAAAGGAAAAAAATATCAGTGAAAAACACAACCAAGTTTGGATTTTAGAAAGAGTGTCACAGAAAGATTAGTTTTGTCCAGTCAAATCAAAGATGATTTGTGTCTGGCATTGTGTATAGTTCTGTTTGTGTTTCAGGAATCTCAAATACTTTTTTAAAAATGCCTATCTACACATACGATGGAGGGTTAGCAAAACTGGATGAGAGAACAGTTCTCTGTGGCTGCCCCAGTACATCCTGTGAGGAAGATGATAGGACAGGCTCCGGGGTGTGTATAACACCCTCTGATAAATGACCTGAATTTGTGGGTAGCCAGCAATAAAACCCAGCAGATTTGCATTTGTTTGAGTACTCAAGAAGTCCCCAGGGAACGTGTCCAGCTTAAAGCATTTCAAAATTCATGAGCCAGACACAAAATCGTTATGGTGCTTGTCTAAAATAATGATTAAGCAAAAAAGTTGGGATCCTTTACTTTCTGATACCTTAGGTTGTATATAGCCACATTTATTATTTTGGGGGGCTTTTTTTTCCACAGGAGCTGACCATCTGTGTTTTGTCATGAGGCTCTCATCTCTCGCATTAAGACTTTATTCAAGCAGGAGAGAATTCAGAAGGGTAAGTGCTCCTGATGAAACTAATGAAAAAGTATCAATGTTTGGTTCTCTTGAACAATATGGGGAAGAGATTATCTGCTGTATTTGAAGATATAAACTCTGGAGTCAACCCCCAGTTTTAGCAGTGTGGCTTATTCTAGGCAGTGAGACATTCCTGCTTTTCACCTTTACCTAAAGCTTGCTGTATAATCTTCAGCTCTCTTCTGACTACCAGCCAGTGGCAGGAGATGTCACTGTAGTGTTTGACCTAGAGAGGTGCAAATCTCTCTGTACTAATCTTATCATCAGCTTTTCAGCTGAAATGTCCCAGAAGATCTAAGTCCATAACCATCCTGACTGAAAAAATGAGATGGATTTCAGTTGCCCCTGGTTTGCACTACATGAGCTGGCTTTGTACAATAAGAAGGGAGACTGGATCAACAGCAGGGCTGTCACCCTACCTTTGGTGACAGGCTAGGGAAAGCCTTGACTGTAACTGGTGTGGTAGGGCTTTAGGGCTGTTCCAGGAGCCTGCACATTTCCAAGCTAGTTCGGTGTTACATTCCCATCTCCACACAGGTCCCTGCGAGGCAGCATCCTGCTCTCAGGCAGCCTCCTGCACTCGCTGGCTCATGTCTCTGCCCGCATGTCCCTGTCTGCGGGAGAGCACGCCTGCCTGCCTGCCTGCCTCCGTTTCCCACACGCACTACCACGAACACACACTTGAGGGCCACAGATCGTAAGTTTAGCAGCTTCTGCCTTTGTCAGATTTATTCACTTGGGGAAGGAGCAGGATTACTCTCCTTCCCTCTGTAGCATTAATTTTCAAACAGAGGACACGGTGATCAGCAATCTGTTCTGCTGGCAGTTTTACTTAGTTTATTCCTCTTTCCGGTATTGGTTTCCTCAGCAATTTTATCACCTCCAGCTTTGAGGTCGCCTATTCAATCTGCCCTGTCCCTGACCCCCATGTAGCACAACAGTGTCGGCGTGGCCCTGAGCCCACAGCGTAGCTGGTCATGGGAGGTAAGGCTAAATAAGCCTGAGCTGCGTGCGATTTGCCACCCCTGAACTAAAAGCAATCGTCTGTGATCCGACCCAAAGGCTTCAAAACATACAACAATTTCCATCCACCTGCGCAGCTGCCATTAAGTTTAAGGAGCTGCCTTTTTCTCTTGAAGTGGTAAGGAAGCAGCCAGGGTAGGGAAGCAGCCTGCCTGCTGTATGGCACTGCACTGTAGGCAAAGAGGTGCAGGAGAAGGATCAGCTTTTCCTAAAAACCCATTGCCGAGTAATTTGTACTCAGCCTGGTGATGCTGCCATCACTACAACACGCTCTGGAGACAGGAAGTTCCGGTCCGCTTGCTGCAACTCCTTTGCAGGAGAAACTGCAAGGTCAGATTTCGAGGCACTCAGAAAGGTCACACAAAAAGTGTCTCCCTAGTAAAAACACAGGTTTGGGTTTTATTTTATCTCATTACAAAAAGGAATGTTGTCAAAGGAAAACACCTGACGTTAATGAAAGTGAGGCCTTAGGGCCATGTGTTTAGCTTGGCAAAAGTTGCTAAAGCCAGACAGAGCAAGAACAGTTCAGTTGCATCCACCTAAAATATTGTCTGTGCCTGGCAGAGGAACTGCACGTAAATCTGCCTTACCCACTTTGGCCAGGGATGCTGTCTGTCCCGAGTGCTAGGTCTGTCATCTAACACTGGTTTAAACCATATAACATAATAGCATGTTATGCCGTTAAGAAGCAGCAGATAGAGAAAGAAAGAAAGAAAGAAAGAAAGAAAGAAAGAAAGAAAGAAAGAAAGAAAGAAAGAAAGAAAGAAAGAAAGAAAGAAAGAAAGAAAGAAAGAAAGAAAGATTTTTTCTGTATTTCTGTTTTTCTCTTGTTTTTTCGGAATTTTTATGTACATGGAAGAGGATCTCTGTTTCCAGAGAGATCATCTGTTCTTGCAGCTTATACCCTATTTGATGTCGTGATCTTGGTTGCTGTGGAAATGATTAAGCTGTCATCAACAGGATTCATATGGGGAATAAGCTCTGTGAGAAGATGATACAACATTCCTTCTTTTATGCAAATATGTGCAGTTAAGAATGGCAAACAAACAAACAAGCAAAATAGAGAGGTAAACACCCTTCCCCCTCCCAAATCACTATTCAGATGGGGCAGACTGTTTTAAAGTAAGCACATTGTCTAGAAAATGTCCCTTGCTGTTGTGCAAGTGGCAGAAGGTTGCCAGGGGTATATCCTCATCCCTCTGGTTTGAGAAGGTAAATACTCCAAGAGCCCAAACTCCACATTGTCCCATGCTTTGAGCAGTTCATGGCAGGTGAAGTATGTTGCACAAGTGAGTAAGAGTAGCACATCTTTTATGAGTGCAGATGGATGTGCAACATGCAGAGTACCAGAGAGGGATGTCCTCTGCCCTTAAGTAGCTGCTGTGGGTTGCTAAAGCACAGCAAGTCGCCGTGGGAGGAGTAATGCTCCCAGACATTAGATGAGGTTATGTTGAGTCAGGAAAATTAAATGCCTCCCAGAAGTACCTTTGGATTTAATTAATATGTGTTTAGAGTCGACAGGAATCCTCCAAAGAGGACTTGTGTTAACCACCACCTGATTGCATCTAAAACTGCATGGGGGATCTTTCAGTGTTTGGTGAATATACATGGGAAGCAGGTCATCTAGGTTGTATATTTGTAGTTGTAATCAGAAAGACAAACTGCGTGGGAAGAGAAAGTCAACAATGATCTTGATAATTAGTTTAATACTCCTCTGCATGTCTGCTGTGTTGTTTTTAAGTCTGCAATACTGCTGTCTCAGTGGCAGGTGTAAGTACCTTATAGTGAGACAAGTCCAGTTCCTGTTCTTCTCCGGATTCTTGGCAGCAGGAATGTCTCTCTTACATTCTATGTTCAGGAAAGAGGGAAAATGCTAAAGTGGGAACAAACTTGGGGTTGTTTTCTTATTGGAGAAGTTTCCTCAAAATGTGGGGATTTTGCAGAATCTCCTGGTACTGCTGAGGCTCTAAGGAGTCTGCTCTTTACCTGCAGCTAAAATTACACACAAAGCATAATGAGCAGCTGATATGTGACTAAGCTGGTCTCTTACTCAGACACTGATAGGATATTATAATGCCAGATTAAGGATGATAACAGGAAAATCTTTCTAGAACATTTTCCATTACTACTGATGCTTCATGGTACATGTTGAAAGACTTTCCACTCAAGAAATACCTGCTGCTTTTTCGTTTTTCTGATGACAGCCTCTCAGAAAGGACACAGCCCAAGCCATGTTTTGAATCAGGGACTTCATGATCTCTGAATGATGCTGTAAACCAGCACAGAGCACTCATTTTGTATGTCATTTTTATTACCTGGTTTCTGATATTTCATGGCATTATGGGGATGTTTCAGTCCCAAATTTTAAATAGCCACTAACATCTAACTTTGTTCTTCCACTGATCACTATTTTGAGATATCTCCTCAGCAACTTTTCAAAGAGCCAGGACGGTGCATTGTAGGGTAGAAATAAGCACATACACAAAGAAGATCAGATGAAACTGAAGACCCCACTAGATTATTCCTTGTATTTCTTAAAAATAGCACGCAACACTAATATCTAAATTACTGTCTCTCTCCAGAGTTAAAGGGGGCAAATTGTATCTGTGTTGTAGACTATCGTGACTTGTCTGTCACCCCTCCTCCCACATACTCAAATGTAAACATGTGCTGGAGCAGCAAAAGATAGATGAATGGAAATAAAAAGGCTTAGGGGGGATCTCAGTCCCCTAACCCTGTACAGTACCACAATTTCTGGTGTTCTGGATTTCAGCTTCTGAGTGTTTTTCATGGCAAATCTCCTATGTACAGCCATGTAAAGTCTTGCTCATTTGTGTGAACATGCCATCAGTATACTCACAACACATACAGATGTCATATTTCCCAGTTACAAGGCTCATCTGACAGCAGACATAACAACTGTCTTGTCATTCAGTATCAAATAAAGCAAACTTTCCACTTCTTTACTTTTGACAGTTGGATGTAGATTTAATCTTAGATTTAGTCAAAAGTGCAAGGCACTATCTGCCTTTTTGTAACACACTACATTCTCTGCTCTTGCAAGTTTTATAGCTATGTAATTCCACTGACTTCAGGGGAATTCTTTCTTATTTACAGCAAGTGTAAGAGAGGCAGCAAGGTCATTCACAGCAATACCTGGAAAAGCCAAAAAAGTATGAAATGGGCTTCTTCGCAGGAACTAGTAATGTTTTTCCATTAGAAATATCACAGGGATTTCTTACACCACCTCTTTGTTCTCATTGCCATTTAAATGCCACACTGCAGTTCTTGGTTTAGTAATGAGACATACAGCATTTCCTCTGACATCCTGGAGAGCAAAGAGTTATCACTGGCATGCCAATTATGGTTAACAAGGAGAAGCTCGGTCTGTTGGCAAGGCTACAAAGTGCCTTATGTTTTAATGGCAGTGGCTGTCAAACACTGCACAGATACGCCTCGGAATTAATATATTAGTACTTAGCACAAGAGGTCCTTGTCCACGACTAGGAGATGTAGTTACAGAAATAATGCAAATATTGATAGCAATTAATCATAGGGATCTCAATGCAATTCCCCCTTTCCCTTGTATCCTTTTTTCTTGAGTTTTTTTTCCATAATGTCATTTCTTAAACAGATCAGTGGCTTCCAGTTTTGCACGTAGAAACTTTATCTTCATCATCTTTTTGTCCAGGGCTTTAGACCTTATGTGATGCGTGCTACACGTGCTTTAGAACCTTTTTAGTAGATGAGGAGGAAGAAGGGTCACAGCTATGTTGTCATCCAAGAGGCTGAAGGACACATAGGTCAGTTTTGATGAGGTAATTAAAGTGAAGTTGAGTGCTTTGAGGGGCTGTAGACCTCTCATGTTCTCCTCCTATATTAATCCTGGCTAGTAAGGAACAAGTTTGCTACAAGAGCACAGTTCTGCTGCCACCTCCTTCCATGGACAGTCTCTAGCCATTCCTCATTTAATCATCTGTCAGCACCCTGCCAAATGGCTGGGGGAAGGACAGTTTTTCACTTGTGAGAGTCCTGTGCCCCAACAAATGCTCATCTCAGAGTCTGTGTGTTCTCGAGGAGAAACGATTAATGGTGTCAAATCCTCTGCACCTATTACTGGCTAAGTCCCTAGGCCTGTACATGCATGTTTCTGGCCAGCTGACAGATTTTCAGTGCCTTGTTCAGAGCAATGAGTGTGCTTCAGATGGCAGGATTAACCACAACCTGTAAGCTCAGTACCTCAGCTGCCTGTTTTTTTTGCAGCATAGGAGAGGATTGATGGACTGCCTTTAGTTCATACAGTAAACATATCCCATGAAAATCAGTCTTCTGAACCTAATGCTTTCTCAGGCAACTGTTTTCCTTGCATCTCAACAAGTTTACTTCCTAGGAAAGAGTTTAAGCCTTTTTTGAGGACTCCCTGTCATTTGGCATAGAAACATAGATCTTACAGGGGGAATCTACTCTGTATTGGAGCTCTTCTGTCAGATATTATCCATGCCCTGAAATGGGAGGCTTAATCTGATTTCCCTGTTCTGAGAATCGGGTCGAAGAGATAAAGAGCTTAACCCTTTGGCTTTCAGCAGCCTTGTATTTCCATACATTCTCTTCTGTATGGGTTCCCATTACCTCACACCAAAGGCAGGGCCTGGCAGCAAATACATGAGAGAGGTCACATCCCAAAGCTGGTAGGGCCCTGTGGGCAAGGAGCTGGCAGAGCTCCACTGTTCCTCTCTTTTTCTGCCCCCCACCCACCCCATTCCCCTTGCAGGAACAGTGCCTATTGGATATATGTCTGGCAAAGAATTGGCTTTACACCTGGACTGCCAAGACATAGGGCAAGGGAGATGAATTGCTAAGATACAGCCGGAAGGCAGAGAGGGACTTTGACAAGCTGGAAACTTGTTCAACATCTTGGTTGGGACTGAGAGACCTTTAGCAACACAGCACTGGGGAATGGCAAAACTCAGCAAGTGCTGCTTGCTGTGTGTCACCCTGCTTTTACCATTCTTGCCAGGTAAGGAAAGAAATATCTCCAGTGAGTGCCAGGGAGCCTTATTGGTGTACAAGGCAAGAAGAGACGTCTAAGAGCAGAGTCCTTTCTGCTGCATTCTGAGATCAGCAGAATGGCTGGCAGATCTTACTACTCAGGCTTTGAAAGTTGTCTTGTTTGTTTCTCATTTGAAACGAATCATTCCATCTCTATCCCCACTTTAAGCAACAGCAAAGAAGGGACAATTATATCAGTCCCATCCCTCTCCAAGTGTGGAGTTTACAAAATACGTAAAGAATTGTCCAAGGATTTTTTAATGAGAACAAAGTCAGTTCCTTCAAGCAACTTCTTTTCTTTCCTGAGTGACTCAGGTTTACTCTATGCTGACATTCCATTTAGCTGGATCTCATCTCCATGTGGTTACTTTGCTGTTCTGTCAGTATAAGTGTGTCTTGCAAGGGAAAATTTATCCTGAGATTTAATATTTTGGAGACTGAATCATCAAACCATAGCTGCCGTGTGTTCAGTGTAGCGTCCTAGTCCCATCAGTGTTATGAATGCTTCATTCCAGGCAGAAGCTCAAACAGAAAATAAATTATTCAGACTGAAAGTCAAAGGAGAGTAAGTTTCCAGAGCTGCCAGAATTTGATTACTTGTTGATGCCTTCGTAGAGGCAGGGTTTTCAAGCAAATACTCTCTCGTTCAGTGTGCCAGAAGCTTTAATAGCCCACCTTCATCCAGGTGAAATTTGGTTTCTTTTTCTCTGGTTTCTGTATTAGTAAAGAAAAGTAAATAGAAAAAATGGATACCAAAGAGAAAGGAGAGAAAGACTACAGAGGGTGTTAGCACAAGGAATATCTTTGAATTTTAAAGGGAAGCTCCTGATGTGTATTTGTTGATTGAGTGAGTATCTCGAGACAGGAATTCATTGATTATTTGCAGATCCAGAAAGCCCTTTGAAGCTAAAAGGTTAAAAAAAAAAAGGAAAAATGAAATTAAACCAGATCTTTCCCTTACAGTCACTTTCTTGGCTATTTCCACCCATGTTTTGTATGCTTCATTATAGGCTGACTTTCCACAACTGAAAATGCTGATCTGAAAATCAAGAGATTGCTTGAGGAACATCTTGCACCGGGTTCAGCTACGGTCACTGGATTTGGCGTTGGTGTGGTCTGTTTTGTTGTCAACACCTGAATTCCACGCTGAATTTCTTGGCTGTTAGTAATCTACAAAAATCTGCCACAAGAGCAGTGTGAAGTGGGGCTGTGTGGGTATTCAGGCTAGTGAATATACACAATAGTTTTACTCTGCTAAGGGGATCTTCATGTGGCTGAGAGAGCTTGTAGCCACATCCCAGCTGATTCCCCATTCTGTCCCTCAGATGCCTGCAGGATGCAGTGGGAATCTGGAGTCCAACAAAGGATTGTGGTGGCTTCTCTCTTTTCACCTCATTGACACTGCTACTTTCAAAGTTTCATCAGGCACCAGAGAGATCCCTGGTGAGGGGAGGGAAGCAGAGTAGCTCCAGAGGACCCTAAAGAAATCATTCAGTTCTGTATGCTGTGCTCAACCTCATTCTGGATTTGGCTTCCCTGTCTGAATCTCCTATGCGTGCTCATAGATTCCTCTGGCACATTCACCTTCAAATGACCATCTTGATGCAAGTAAAATAACCATATATAGCCTGTCAAGTAATCTAATAGAGCAGAACATGTAGCGAGCGTTGGCTGTGGCGTGTTTAGCTTTAACAGGCTCTGCTGCACCTCTGTATGTGAATGTACAGATAATGTCAGTCAAGTTCAGTGCATTTTCCTTTCCTCTGTGAACACTGAGATTGAGTGGTACTATGAAGCCTCCAAAAACAGGCTGAGATTTTTGCAAGCAGATTTATGCATCCAACTTACATTGAATTTCGGTTGGCTACAGAGACCCAAGTGCCTTAAAAATCTCTGTCCTAAAGGATTACCCATCTTCTTTGTGTTTTACTCCAGGCAGAGCAGGTACAGGCTTTTTACAAAGAAATAGTTAATTTAATTTTAAGCAAATGAAACCATAAGATACATATAAGCCTACTTTGGAAGGGTTTGAAAAATTATACAGAAATGCTGGTAGGATAAATTCCATATGTGCTGGAGAGAAGCTGTACTGTTTTGTGCTATTTTGGTGACTTTTCCTTAAAATTGCATAGGTGTATAATTTTAATTTATATAATTTCTAGGATTCAGGTTAGTTAATTAAAGGAATTAATTTGCACAGAAATCAGTTACATTTACTTTTTATTTTTTGGAGACATTTGGACATGTACTTGACTTAAATGGAATATTTAACTAGTTGCTGATTTCCTTTGGTGTGGAGAAAACTTTTGTCAGCTTTGGTACCTTATTCCCAATAAGATGATTTTGAATATCAGAGCAGGTTTTCAGTTGTTTACTTTTCACTATTGTTGAGACCAATTCCTTTTCTCAGATGCTAAACAATGTAGATAGTAAATGTCACCTTTACAGTAAACTTAAATATGTGGTATGTTGAAATCTGCTTCACACATTTTAATTTGTGAGTGGCTGCAAAAAACGAGATAAAGTGCACTCCCCTAAGTCGTGGTGTCCTTTGTGAAGGACATCTGGGGGCTTGCCATTACAATTCAGTTACTTTCAGTCTTAGTCAAGAGCTCATTTTTTATTAAAGCCAGCTAGATGGGTACATTACAGATGGATCAATGGGAGGAAGCAGACAAACTGTAGTAAATTCAGGAGTACGTGTGCCCATTCAACTGAGCCTGAGCTTTAGCTGGTTGTAAATGAAAGCCGCTGGTCCGACACTGCACGTGGTGATGAAGAGATTTTTCTCTGGAAGCAGACTTCTACCTGTTTTCAACTCTGCCTGATGTATGAGCAGGTATAAGACAGGTATCTCTCTGGGACCCAGTTTATGCAGGCAAAATCTGAGATAATAATGCTGTCCTACTCCAGAAGGCGATTGAAGTGGGGTGGGGGGAGCAAAACAAAAGCCTTATAATAATTATTATTCATTGACTTACCATTCTTTCTTCCCAATCTTTGACTGAACACTTTATCATACACCAATATATTCAATTTGAGTTACTTGCTAATTTATTTTCAAAAATCTTTGCACGATTAAGCATTAATCTATTATTGATTAGTGGCATATTATCTTACAATGAGTAGTTTTGTCCTTTTGACCTTATTTTTCTGCCTCAAAGTTATGGGTAGCTAGTCAAGAAAATGTAAAGGAAACTAGATTCCACTGATTTTTTTAATGTAACTGCTAAAATATACAGCTACAGATCAAGGGTAAAGATTTAATTTTCTCAGGGATACAGAAATCAGGTAGAAAGAATGAAAAGGTACTTTTCAGCCTTTTCTTTGTTCTGATGTGTCACTTGACATATGTCAAAACAGTATAACTGCAGTGGAATTTTAAATCTGGGAGCCACTGAGTGGCTTGGTACAGCAATAATTGTTTCCTTTTCAAGTTCTTATGGATAATTATCACAAGTGACAGCAATAACTTTAGCTGAGCTACCAATTGCCATAAGAGCTATATCATAATTGTCATTTGGGAGATTGTTGGATCGGTGAGGTTCCATTCGAAACGATACAGTGTAATTACTGTTTACCCCAGTGGCTATGCAGGGCAGCAAAATGCTTAATGAAACACTGAACTCACCTTCTGTTTAACAGAAAGATTGTGTAGAACAAGAACGCAACAAATGGCAGGCTCCTGGATCAAGACCAGTGCTGGGGACAATCCAAACTGGATTCAAACCAGAGATGCAGTTCTCAGCCATATGCTGATTATTGCCCCTGAAAAAAAGTCCTTGGATGGAGATGCTCATGCATGGGACTGGGAGCTGGTTGCATCTGAGCGTTGTGGGGCCCAGAGTTTAGCGTTCTATTGACCAGCTTCTCACTGCTGAGCTCTGAGAAAGGCTTTGTGTTCTACCAAGTGAACCCAGAAAACATTGCCCAAAAAGTGCCCCCAAAATAATTTCCACAAGAAGCCTGGACCCACCAAGTATGAGGAAAGAGAAATTTAGGACAGCATGCTTAAGGCCATTAACAGCCCACAAAGTAGATAGAGATTCAATAACAATGCTTTAAAAAATGGAGTACAGGATTGGGAGTGGCAACAAATATGTTGTTTTCCAGGCTGAGTAAAGAGCTGAAATTATCTGTAAAAGAGGAGAGGGGAAAACTCAGTACACTGCAGGATCCTTCCTGATCAATGGAGATGCGTTCAAACAAAACTGAGTTTACACAAGAGATTTTCTTTGTTCCCGAGGAGATCTGCAATTAGGACCTAGAGCAGTATATTGTGTTTATTATCCTATTCTTAAGAAAGATGTCTTCTGCTACACATTACGTGACTGGCCACAAGCACAGATATTAAAGTAGCCCTGAGGAGAGTGCTGAATTAATGCACCAGGTGCAACCAATGTCCCCTGGTTAATCTGGGTGGTTGCTGGGCCTGCTGATGCAGAGTGGGCTGGCTCTTCCAGGTGAGGTGTGGGGGCAGAAGGGAAGAGAACTGCTGTTCAGGTGGGCTGATTACCAGGTGGTGGCTGGGGAGGATAAAAACCAGCGGTCAAGAGCACCTCTCTGTAAAGTTTGTTGCTGTGAGGTGGCTGTGCAGAGGTGAGTGCTGTTTTGGGAGGCTTTTTTGATTTTTTTTTTGTTTGGGTTTTTTTTTTTGCAAGCAAAAAAAGACCAGGGGTATTTACTAGCTAGAAATTTTTGTTAGGAGGGGGCTGAGTATCTAGGGCATATCTTCCTGTCCTCTGAACAGAACTCTGTTTAAGCAAGATGAGGGACAAAGTGCTAATAGGAGATTGGGTTGTTAAAGCCTTCATGGAGGCAGTAGGCAGGCTTTCGAGAAGGGCTCAGGGTCTTTGTTTTACTTTCTTACTCTGAAAGCACAGATTAGTTTTCTGTTTGTGGCTTCTTCTCCCTTGTGGTCTTAGTTTATTTTCTTTCTGGAGTTACCCCTGACAGCAGTGTGACTGTAGAGCAGAGACTATACCAGGCCTCTCAGCCTCAAACCACTGCCACTTTCAGGGCTCCTGGAGTGGGAGAAGGGTGATTACAGCAGTGCATGTGGGCCTTTGGACCACCTTTTGTTTGCTTTTTAGAACACTTTGAGCTTTTACTTATGCCTGAAACATATTTGGGTACGTATTGTGGGGAGCAGGGGCTGCCTCAGGAGGTACAAAATATGGCCTGTCTTGAGCTCTGCATGGCAGCCTCCCTATGCAGACTGGGGCTGGTGATCTTCACGTGTGTCCCCTAACAGCTCCTTCAGTCAGAGGCAACGACAGCAGTAGGCATGGATGTTAGCACACTAGCTCCTTCTATTGTATTGGAGTAGCTTTTCTGTGTGGAGATTTGGGAGGTAAATTGTGGGAGGTGATAGCAGAGGTTAAGAAGCAAGATACAAGGAAATTGGCATTTCTTCTAATAAAAATACAATTCTTCAGACTGGAGAACTACAGATCATCACTAATTTATTATCTTCAGAGAGAAAAACAAGCTCCCATAATGTGTATAGTGCAGTACTTGGCTTGCTAAGCGTTTTCTGTAATGACTCATTTGTAATATTCTCCCAGTGTAAGGAGGAGAGGGTGATGTTCCTAGCTAAAGATGGTCTATCATTTCCTGCATTGGCAATTGAATTGTAACTCATAATTTGTAGATGAAGTACTTGAAGTACTCTAGCAGCTTTGTGATAAAAGGGGAAAATTTAATGCTTTGATGAAAATAACCTTGAAGGTAAATGAAAACCTACATCCATCCAGGCACAGGTCTATTAAACGTTCCCTTGGTACACATCACAATAGAAACATTTGAGCAGGCAGTGTAGTAAAGATTGAAAGAAATATCAGGACTCTGAAGTAGCTGTATCACCTCACTGCTTGTAGGGCTATTTTTGAGTCATGAAGTTTGATTTTCTTTTTTTAGTTGCTCTCCTGGTAGTGAAATAGGCATATTGGGGTCAGGTGGAGGAAGTGCAATGAACAGCTCCAGAGATGTGGGGCTTTTTCTATGGGAGTGTATGAAAATTTAAGAGAAACAGAGACTTTTAGCAGTGGGAAAGGGAGAAATAAGAACCTAAGGTTGGGAAACTCCGTTGGAGGTAAAGTTTTGGATGTGCACCCTTTCTGTGACTGGCAGAGAGGTGCTATTTATATTGGAGTAGCTGCCTAAGGGCAAATAGCCTTATCCAGGCACATAACAGCTGAAACTAATGGTATTAGATTGGGAAACTTGGAGCCTGAAAGTAGGGTTGGAAAAATCATTGCAAGTTTCTGGTTCAGGCCTGGGAAAGTGCTCTACCCCTCATGCAGAAGTACTGGCCTCCTGTGACAATCTCATCATGAGACCTGAGCAGCAGAGAAAATCTGGAGGGATGCCTCATTTCAGTGAGACTGCATCTCAAGACAGAGCCCTGTGAACCAGTCTATCCATGTCTCAAGGTCTGAGAACCTCTATCAGCAGACTGAAGGCTCTCAGAGATGTGTGGGCCTTCAAGGAGACATATGTTGGCGTAGACACAGCAGCTTTCCTGTTCTCTGAACACTGAGGGGGATTGCTGCCACACCAGCATCCATTTGTGTGATTTTTGAGAGAGAAGATGTTAACAAATTATCAGCTAGATGCATCCTCCTGGTCTTGGTTTAGATGTTTCTTTTAGTAGATCTGAAGGAAGGCAAGAGGACAGGAGAAGGTTGCTGAAAGAGCAGGTGCAAACCTTTTATCCCACAGCAGGGGGCCTGGGGAGAATATTGTCTGTGTTTCTATGTGTGTTATTTCTATTAAGTTAAACTTTCAAATGCCTGTGGGCAGATGCTTAGGGGCTAATGTTTGGGAAGGTGAAAATATTCTGTAAAAGCATGGGAGGAGGCAATGTGTGTGTGTTCTTGGCAGTGGGAAAATACTTTTCCAAGCTGCTGTTTTTTGGTTTGTGTTGTTGTTTTTTGCTTTTTTTTAAATTAAAGAACAGCACACCACCTTATCCTGTGATTCTCCAAAACGTGTTTTAAGGTTGCTACCACCACAACAGAAGTTGAAGTCAGATCTGCCTTTTCAGATGGAAGCTAGGTAATGCAGTTGCAGCAATACAAGGGAACACTTTAAATGCTGGTAGTTAAGTAATTGCACGTATTGCTACAAAGTTTAAAAGAAGTAAAAATTATGACTTTCAAACAAAGGTATCACTTTGAAGCTGGTTAATGAAATGAATGACTGTTGTGTGAGTGGTGCTAACAATACAGTATTAGTCATGATTCCGTGGCACGGTGAAGAGACATTTCCCTATATTTTTTTTGTCTAGGAATGTAAAAGCAACTTCTGTGAAGCTAAAATGAATAGAGGGAATTACTAAACAAAACTGATAATATATACATCAGAAGATTTGAGATGCTCACAAGTCAGTGTCTCTTCTCCCACAGAGAGCAAAGAAGTCTTACTGCACAGAACTAATACGTATGAAAATTTCCTTCTGCAAAGATCTTGAGGAATGAAAAGTGAAAACGCTCTTTGTTGCTGTTTCCACAGGCCTATGCAAACAGCATCACTAAGCAGTACAAGAGGTAGATTCAAGGTGGCCCAAGGCAGAGATTGTCTGTCTTGCTTGGCTGTAAAACCAAATATCACTGCCAACGTTAACTTTTAGCAGTTTCCTGTGTTTTATGGTGTCACAGCTCCTGATGTGTATGAAAGGCTTAAATGTAACTTACGTGGCAAGTCCTTTGTCCTCCTGTACCTAGTTCACGTCAAACTCGCATCTGCTGGTGCTATCAGTGAAAGCATTTAATTGACTCAAGAGGTATATAAGTAGGTAGATGGCCCTGTGACTTAAATTTCCCACAGATCTAAGTTACTGGAAAGTATGTAAAGGGAAGTGGCATTTCTCAAGACAGAGATGAGGTGTTATCAACCTGTAAGGGAAGAAATAGGAAGCATAGAAATAGGACTGGTGTGTTTGTTTGCTGTGTGATCCAATGGCATCTTAGAGTGGCTTGTTTTGAAAGTGATGCCTTAGTGGAAGATGGTGATGCTTCACAAAAACTGAAGGAAAAATATTTTCTTTCTTAGAAACATAAGCAATTCTTAGGTATTTAATTTGTGTTTTGTAGGTTCACTTTTTAACCTTCTCTGATATTTGAAATAGAATGGCACAGCTAGAACTATGTGTCTTGTTTGAAAGGTTAAATATGGCTTCTTGTTTACCAATTTTGTAGTTCATTCTGGTGGACAATGAAATGGGTTGGGTCAACTTAGACACTGCTAGAAAAAGATTTTGTTAAAATTTATCAAGGACCTTGAATCTATTGGTTCAGAAACAGGAAAGGTGTATAATTACATGTTTATAAAACTATGAAACAAAGCAATGTGGTGTTTTGGTTATGGGTTTGCAGTTTGGTTTTTTTTTTTGTTTAGGGTTCAAATGGGAACTGTTACCTCATAATATTAAATGTTTTAATAGTAAAATGTATAGTCTGAACTCTTTCTGTTTAGAGGTGATTAATTTGTCATTGGCTATTAATCGCATAATAGGAGGCATTAAGTACTTCATATAGAATCTGTGCTGTGGAGAGAGTAGGTGATAACGAGATATTTGACGAAATGGGAAGTGGCTTCAGTCCTAGAGTATAGTCTTCTACATTGTCACAAAGCATCTCCAAAAAAACATGCGAACACTTTGTTTTTCAAGCTGATCATTTCCATCAAATTCTGTGTCTGCAGAGGTGACATTAAACTAAAAGTCGGGAAAATAGAATTTCCAGAATAGCTTGTTTCAGGTCCTGTGTTATATATGTAGATTACTGGAAGTCAGGTGGCTCTTCATAGGTTGATCTGACCTATTAAAAGTTTTTGAAGCAGCCCTAAGGGTTCAAGATGGCTTCTTCATTGCTTAAGTGTAACTTGCCAGTATATTTCTAGAAAAGGATATAGCCTTTAATATTGGAAGGTCAGTTTGGTTTTTTTTGTGAACAATAGCAGTAAAAGGTGAACATTAGCAGTAAAAGCTCATTTTGCCAGTATTCAATTCTTATGTCTCATTGATAATATTTCACTGAAAATAAATTCCCTAATAAGAACAATGATGAGATTTAGTATGTCCCAGCTGCCAAGGCTCTGTGGCCATCACTATAGTGGCCTCATTAGTAGTAATGCTAGGAAATGCCTAGAAGAAAAACGCAGTGAAGTGCAGCGAAGGGTGAAATTCTTGTGCAGACAAAGTGCTCTGGAAATCATGCAAATGTCTTAGGACTGTTTTGAGTTCTTCAGTGTTAGGATATTTGGGCTAAAGAGATTCCTAGTGGATTATGATGCCTTCTGGGCCATCATGATGTCAGGATCTCTGTTACTGTCTTGACAAATTCTCACATAACTTCTAGTTTCGGTGACCTTGGACTTCTGTCTGCTTGGAAGGGGAAATGTACTCAGTCAAACTTAAACATATAAGCTACACTGTTTCTAGGTAAAAGCCCAAGGTGTTAAAACCTAGCTGTAGTACCCAAGGTGCAGTTTCCATAAAGATCTTATTTTAAAATAAGTAAAGCACTCCTTTTTCTTAGGAATGCAGAGCATATATTGCCTGTTCTTTGTGTTTCCTATTCTCAAGTGTTTTGTACACACAGTTTTCTGTAGAATTTGGACAGTAGGCACTTACTTTACCTTTTTTTTCCTGTACTACTCTACAAAAAAAAAAAAAATAATTGTGATTTAAGGAGAATCATGCTCTAAGCCTGAGCTTAACAACGAAAAATGAGACTGGGTGCAGCCAAGACAAAGCCTTTGCTTCCCAGAGAGTCCACTTTAAAAGTATAAGAATACTTAAGAATAGCAAATACCCGAAATCTGCATTTAAATAGTCGTGATGCCTGGCAGCTTGTATCCATTTTCCTGTGTGAAAGGTGTGATGTTAGTTTGGGTTTATCGTAGCTTAAATTAGTGGGTACTTGTAGGAATGCTGATTTGGATGATTTACTTCGTTATGTACAGGCCATTTACATTGCTAAGGGAGAATGAGAGGACCAAGAAAGCTGGTCTAGGCTAAAGCCCTGAAAATAAAACAAGTATAGTGGTCTAGACTTCTTTTCATCAAGAGGAACCCAAGCAAAGGGGATTGAAGCTTGTTTTAGTCGGACCACGGACATAGAGCTCCATAGCTGAATTTGAAGATGTTTCTTTATTATCACTGACTGGATATATTTGATTTGTATAATTAGGATTCAAGTGGGCATAGGAAGCAGTTCCTTTTATTACTTAGCTAACATTGACTTGTAGGCTCCCTCAGATGCTACCGAGGGAGTCAGTCAAGATGAACTGCTCCAAGGCTTAGAAACAGTGCTACATGTCACAGAATACCAGTTTCTGTGACAGAAGGGAGCATAAAAAGCTGAAAACATAAAAGGGATGGGTGGCTTCGGTTTGGGTGCAAAGGCAGCATCTGGATTTTTACAATGGTATCAAGTGTCAGCATTAATACTCCTCTGAGCTTTACAGCCTCAGAAACCCCTCTTCTGTACCACTAGCCATTTAGGATCATAAACAGTTACTCTCAGCACTGCTGAGACCAGTGTCACACTCGTATCACAATTTTGATGTTTGATGTCTGTCATGCATCAGAAGGCAAACACAATTACATGCACATCAGGAGTACCTCAGAGCTGTTTAAGAAATCAAGGGTAGTCACAGGATGCTTTTGATGTTCCTCTTCTCCCTTGTGACTCGAGTTTTACATTAAGTGCAGATCTTTTAGTTAAGGATTAAGAGACACAGGACAGACACTTCAACTTGCATCTCTGACAACACTGACAGAGTCGGTGACCTCTTGTTAAACTGTGAGAAGATGATCAGTAGCACCGTGGGCCCTGGGAATCTAAGTTGAAAGGTAAAATTTCATTGTGAAAAAAGCATGGGTTTTTTTAAATGAGCCTTATGCTGTTTAGGTCATGTTCCTGTTACCAGTCATCAAAACACACTGGTCTGGACTTTATCCCAGTGATACAGCCTATTGCAGGGGGTGCTTCTTTGCTTCAGTAATTTTCTTTTGTAACTCAAAGAAAGTGGCTCTGACAGTGTCAGAGCTTCTGTACAAGCTAATCTATGTGCACCTACATAAGGTAGGACCACACCTACACTTTCATCTTTTTCTCAGCACAAACACTGCAGTGTGAATACAACAAGTGTGCCACCTTGTACTCAGTGTAATGCTCTAAAATTCATTGAGGGTACAAGAGGCAAGGACCGTGATTAGTATGTTTTGTTGGATGTTTACCAAGCCACAGTTGTTTCAAAGGAGCATTAGTCTTTTGAGAACCTGCCTGTGTTGAAAATCACAAAAGTCTATGGCAGTTCTTTGCAGGTTTCCTCCTGCCTCTCTTCACCCCCCTCAAAACAGAGTCCTACACCTGACTGTTAAGATCATGAGGGCTGTAGTGGTGTTGCTGTCATTGATGCTGTGTTATTCTGAGGTGATGTTTCATCAGTGTGTAAAATAAGGCCACTGTCTTGCGAATGTTTTCAGCTCTGGTTTTGTACACAGGAGTCCATTCAGAGCCAAAAGAATACCTTGTGTAGTGTAGTACAGCATGTATATAAACACTTACAGAATGATGAGTACTTGCAATTAGTATCCAAGACAGAAAACGGATCAAGAAAGTGAAAGCTCGGCGTGTAGAGATCAATGCAAAATGAATATATTTATGCTAAGAAATATTTCATATGCAGAAAGCAATGTTGCATGAAAAAAAGGTTAAGACCCTAATAGTGAGACTTCAGAAGTGAAATTGATGGATATTTGGTGAAACAAGAAATCCTTAACAAATCCACAAATGATGGAAAATGTCACTAGCCATATTGTGTTTCAAACTTTAGTGAGCTGGATAATTTAAGGTGCAAGTTTGGAAAACTACTTTTTTTGTGAGCAAGGTGGAATTGGAAGTGTTGGTCTGGTTCTTTTGTTCTCTTGGTATTAGTACTGTGTAGAGATAAGAGGAAGAATTATAAACTGGTTGCTCAAAGAGTTTACTGCTAAGGATGACTTTTTGGGGAAGTGTTGAGGCAGGGATCTGACTGGTTTGTTCAGCTAAAAGATCAAAACTATGGAGAAACTATACAGCCAGCCTGCTAGAGAGTTTCATTGAGAAGAAGGATGCATGTAGTTAGAATATTAGGTTTTGAGCATTGGATAGAGCCAAAGCTTCCTGATTAATTTCATTAGGTTATTTCTTATACCTGTAGGTGTCTGTCCTTCCTTCTTGTTATTCCTTTTAATTTTTCTTTTTGCATATTACAGTGGAAGTATTGCTTTTGAAATGGCAGTGTTCCAAAGATTGGACAAAACCTTTGTCAGGGAACTGTGAAATACACTTTGGTCTTTAATCTTTTGCCCGAAAAAGGTTGTAACAGCTGTAATATTTAAGAAATAGATTTAATAATAAACAAAAAGTCAGTGTATCATGATGCATTTCTGAGAAGGAAATAATAACTGATAATGTTTTCTGCTTGAAATCTGGAAAAGCCATTATATGCCAGTGTGCTGACATAGTATGTAGGCTCACTTTATGACTGTTATATTACTCATGTACCTAGCAATAAAGGAAGCTATTTTCCCCGCTGTAAATCGCATGTTTACAAGCACAATGCAATAATGCAGATGAGTGATGGTTTGGACACAGCTTTTGTTAGCTGCTCCTGCAAAAAAAAGAAAAAGCCAAACAAACAAAACTGAGCCCAGACTGATTCAGATGCTTACTCTCATGGCTGACAGGGGCTGTGAACTCTTCATGCTGCTATTCAGCAAGCTTTCTAGTCAATCACAGAAAGTGTTGAGTCAGCTACAGCCAGGTTCCCTAAAGACTGATAAAAAACCAGAAGATTTCTACCCAACAGTGGGTTGGGCAGCTACAAGTTGTGTGTTCCAGCAAGCATTGGCAGAGGGGTTGTGAAATGGGGCAAGGGGGCTTCCTCTGTTCCCTGTCAGCTGTCAAAGGCTACACCAAAGTAAGGGTTGACTATAAACCAAAGCCTGTTAAAATTTGTAATCTCACATCACCCTGCTTTTGTTGAAGCAAGGAACGGGAAAAAAAATACAGAAAAAGCTTAAATTTCGAGGATGCATTTTTGTCTGGAATGCTATATAAAATAAATATCAAGGGGTTATTCAGTGTGCTGCAGGCTTGGATGGTAAAGCAGCTCTACAGTCAGCAGAACTAGGCAAAGTCTGATTTCCATATGGAATATATATTGTGGTTTTAATTTTCTAGCAACAAATTGTGCTTTTGTTGTTTGGACTATCAGTAAGGGCTGTACTTTGCATGGCCTCCAGGATCTGCCTGTCATGAGCTGGGGTCTCATTATAGCCTTTCAGGAGGCAATGGGTAGGAATTGCCTCCTTTGCTGGAAGGGTGTAAGTATTTAACCTTTGTGACTTGTCTCATGTTGTCAGACTTAACCGAAATTGGCCATTGGATCCAAAATAGCTAAAAAGTGCTGACTGACAGATGTGTTCTCTGACTGCATTTGCCTTGTTCCCTCAGGAAGTGAGGCTCTAGACTGTTCCCAAACAGCAGTCAGAGGCCACTCAGCATGGTGGGACTCCCTGGCTTGTTCTGGAGTGGCTGACAGCACTTGTTTTCTCTTCTTGCCTTTCCGTGGCTAGGGAAATGGCTGTGGTATTCACAGCAGTATCCTGCAGCAGGTAACTTAAGGTGCCAAAACCAGGCTCCCTTGTAACCAGAATTACAGCGGTCTCCATCAAACCCTGCATATGGAGGGGAATGCACAATGGCATGAAAGCTATTGTTCCAAGCACAATCCCTACAAGCTGTATCGTTCTGGTGCAAGTTGACAATTTCCAATTTTGTCTGCTGGAAGCACTTGTTGAGATACTTTCTGGTTTTGTGTGACAATCCCAGGGAATGGCAGCGGTACAATGTCACTTGTCATACTTAAGCGTAATGAAATGTTGGCCAGAGTGCTGCAGTGACAAGGGCAGAGCAGCCAGCAGCATTGTGTCTGTTACTGTCTGGGAAGGCTGTTCCAGACTGTGACCTGATTCTCCTTCCATAAAAGTGGAAACTACTGTTGTAAAAGCAGCCAAGTCCTTTCAGAGTGCTACCTGCTTCTGTTCTGGTGGGCATGTGCACATTCTGCCCTACAGAGCTGGCTGCTGCGGATGTGCCATGGGGGGGG